>JAUMHF010000017.1:19657252-19707241 GCA_032359275.1 Microctenopoma steveboyesi | reverse complement strand
CCCCCCCCCCCCCCCCCCCCCCCCCCCCCCCCCCCCCCCCCCCCCCCCCCCCCCCCCCCCCCCCCCCCCCCCCCACTTTGACGCGGCGCTCGTCTTGCACGCAATAAGAACATCGATCTCATCCAGCTGATGCACAAACTACAAACACACAGTTGTGCAACAAGTGGGTCACTGCCAACCGTTTGTGTCTTTTCTCTTTTTTTTGAACACAACTTAGCGTGCTGTCTAAAAAAACGGCCGATGAATGTTTTTATAGAAAAGGGTGACCGATACCTCCCTCAGCTCTTTCTGTACACAACCTCCCGACCCTTGGCTCTGTCCGAGCAAACACAGTCTGCACGCAAGGCACAATGATTAACCCGCAGATCGTCTATTAAGGGAACAATCACTCACAAGGTCGGCTCTGTTTTCTGTCTACAGCACGCAGAGTGCGGCTACCTCCCCCCGTGACCTGTGAATGGACCAAGAACTTCTAATGGGAAAATATTAAGAGATCTCATTACAACAACACCTGACAGCGGTGCCGCTATTTCTGCTAAACACATAACATTCAGTTGGAAAGGAGTTTTGCTTCATTAAGTCTATCTTCATTCTCATTCCTGTGTGAATAAATACAACTCAGCTTAATTTATTCAACAAAAATACATCAGAATTTCACTTTAACGTTGACCAATGCTAGTTCCAAGAAAATGAGTCAGAGTGAGACCTCGCTCCTGCCTTCCCTCTCTGTGGATTAACCCGTGGATGTGTGGCTGGTCGACGGCTGCTGGTGCGCGCAGCAAAGCCAAGGTTGTGGCGGGGGCCGATGTCTCTGTGTGAGTGTGTAGTGAATAGAAGAGGTTCATTTTTGTCATGCATGACCCGTTTTGCGTGCCAAGCTTATCCCTATCTTATAACACCACAGGAAAAAAGGGCTACAAGAACACAGCAGAACTATATGCTACTGTTTATCATATGTGCAATAAATATTACGCGGATCGGGGTCAACAGACTCAGCAGACAGGCTTCCAACACGGAAAGGATGTTGTAGGAATATGAAGCATACGAAATAAACATATGTATTTATTTTATTTTTATTCTATTTAAACATTTTTTATAGTAAGTTATTACATGTCGTTATGGTGGTGACATTTACCAAATTAAAACGTTTTGCGACACATTTTAATTGTTAGCAATATTTTGTCATTCTGAATCATATGTTTACTTAACGTTTCTGACCTGTAGCAGTGCAACAGACCATTAGTGTGAACACATAGTATGAATTCCAAAAGAGGTCCAGTTACACTGACACATACAGCTGTAGCACATATTGTCCTTAAATAACAAAAATCTATATATCAACAGGAGAAAAAAGTGTACATTTCAACAAATGATATGCTTTAGGTAGTTATTGCAATAACTGTAGTTACATTTTATAATTAATATTTTATGCAGTATGGAGCAGAATGTTGTAGTTTTATTTAATGGGAAATGCAGTTTTTTTATTTTCTAATAGCCAGTGCCACAGTGATGATGTTTATTTGTCTTAGAAAATGTAAATGCAGATAAATATCCTTTGTCTTTTTATAAAGGCCAGTGAAAATATTAAACATGACAAGATATTCTTATCATTATTAGCGAACAACAAGTGTTTGTACGTGTCAGACACATTGTCACCTACTGGTTTGGTTTAGGTGAGGGATGCAGCGCTGAGGTAGAGCATGCAGGAAGCAGGACAAGACCCAAAATAATAGTAAAATGCATAATTAAAACGGTGCCCACTCACTCACTTTGAGTTCTCCAGGGAAACTCTGTGTAAAACATGCTTAATGTCCAGGATATTTGTGTCTCAGAGACAGGGACAGGTTCCATTGCATGTCTGAAAACAAGAGAAAGTGTAGTGCTGCAGAGTGTGCAAGACTTTTGTGTATTTTTATTATACAATCTACAGACAGTTTTGATCAGTGCTGACATCAAAGTATTGATTAACTGTATTTTAAATATTCTTTGTGGGACAAAGTGTGTTTCTGAGTCACGGCCAGACAGTTGATCAGAGTTCATCAGAGTGCGCCCAGTTCTCTCTGTTTCTCCAGTGCTGCTTTTTTCTGCCTTGTGTTGTGTTGCAACTTATGTTTGTGATTGAAGTATGAAGTATGAAGTAATCCTTACTTTAACAGTAACATTCAAATCGTTCTTAGAATACATTAATAACTCTCGGTGTGCCAGCAGATAATGGACACTTTTGTAGGATCTATCTGATCATTTTGATCATACAGTGAAACTAAGCCAGAACTGTCCATTGTTTGTGTGACTTATATTTGGGATGAAGGAACCTTTGAGAAGCATAAAAACTACAAACATACATATTAAAAATATATTATCATATATTGTCACATACATGACTAAACAGTTGTGTGCCGACTTACTTATGAATAAAAGTCGTAATGATGTCTTTTACCCATCTGTGCCAGTTTTCTGTCCACAAGTGAGCTGTGCTGTGCTGTTCTGTGCAGTGGGGAGTCCAAGCTGGTCAAGAGAGGCAGCTCAGTGTTTGGCCCTGTTTGATTAATGAACAATGCTGATTACTCGCTGCACAGCACAGTCTGCAGCCGGAGGAGCGCGTTCAGAAGCTTCTGTTTTTTATCTCGTTTATTGTGTGGCTGTGTTGTATGTGTCTGTCGGATTTAAAGTCATTTCCAGGGCTTGTTATTTTGAAGCTGCATATATTTTGCTGAGTCAAGCTGAAAATGAGTGACACACACACAAGCACAGTGTGACTGGCTGGGTTTCGTGCTACGCTGCAGCACACAGGTCACAATTCTTAAGGGGCTTCCCTTTATGAGCTCTCCCTCATCAGCCTTTCTTATTTACGCTCAGTTATGACACCTTCGTGCTCCACTAGAAAGGGAGAGGTAACAGAAAGATGGATGACCGAGATATTTCCGCACGCAACTATTGTTATTGCTGCTGAGTGCAAATACCGGCTTGCATAAGGACAGAGAAGGGTTGTGTGTGTGTGTGTGTGTGTGTGGGGGGGGGGGTACCATTAGCTCAGTTACTAATTTAATATTCGTGCCTGGTCAGGAAGGGAAGGTGAGCCCATATCCACCCACCCATACACTCACACACACGCACACACGCACGCACGCACTTCCATGAAATATTTCTCTCTCGTGCAAACGCACACAGTCTGTGTGTAAAAATATTTTTCCTCAGGGACTCCTTCTCCGTGTTTGTGTTAAATTCGCGGTTGCATGTGAAAGAAAAATCAGCTGCCGCGGTTCAGCTGATTTTAGTGCTGACCCACCTCGACCCCGTTGTCAGTTGATGTCCTCTGCCGGTAACTGTCTGTCTGTCTGATGCTCTTATTAAAAGTCCCAGCCTAAATTAAGCAAAACTAAATCAAAAATGTGTATTTTATGCTGCCTCGTGGTTTTATTTCCCTTTATTTTACTACTGGTGGAAACTAATAATAACTCCACAGTGTTTCACTGTAGGACACTGATTTCAAAAATCATTAATAAAATGTCATGATTGTTGTTAATTGATGGATTGAGGATTTTACTTGGAAATGTCTCTGCACACAAACATTTCAGCACCAGTCAATCAGAGTGGTGCAGCTTTAGTTGCGTGAAACACGTTTTTACACCGTTCGTGTAACAATGAGTTGTTTGTTGCCTTACTGTCAGAGTTCTGACCACACTGCATGCATCAGATAACACAGTGATACGTACAGGAAATATCACCGTGACCCGCATGACACGCAGGAAAATACCAAAAAGAATAATAGTACGAGTGTGTTATGCAATCATATCTAACTCCCTATTAATTCCTGCTAATATTACAGTTAATCAGGCACGCTGAAAGTTTTTATTAGGTCAGAGGCAACATTCATGTGCGGTGTCATGACCTGCAGTCCAAAATAATCCTATTAGGGTTTGCATGATCAGGCACACGCAAGGCCAGGAGGCTATTCACCGATGTCCACCTTTGTCTTTGGAAGTAGAACTTGATAACTAATACCGTGATTATTGCATTTTTATAGCAATGTTTAGCTGTTAAATTCACAGAGAGAAGTAAAGTTCCTTTAGGAAGAAAAATCAGTGCTTCTGTGAGAACAGCTGAATAATCTCATCTGTGGATGTGAGGGAAGTTTTTCTCTCACTCTACCGTTTCTTTCTGCCAGCATTATTAACCCATCTCTCTTCAGTTGTTTTGGACAGTAATATGAATCAGGGGTGGTCAGTAACACAGTGCACATTTACTCAAGTATTGTACTTGAGTGCAGTTTAGAGCTACTTGTACTTTTCTTGCTAAAAGTATTTCCATTATATGTTACTTTTACTTCAATAAAAACCAGAGGAAACTATAACTATAGTACTTTAACTCCATTGATTTTAACATCATCAGTCACTATTTACTTGCAGGATTAGATTCTACTAAAAATCGTTACATATTAGTAAAAGGCTGATGTTTCATATGTGGATTAACTTTCTGTCACTATGTAAGGTCGTTAAAACCAGCTCTACCTTCACCAACATTCTTTTCCACAGTCTAAAGATAACAACCCATTTATTCTTTGGAGGATTTCTTCTGGATTAAACGTCTACATTTATTTTTTCACCAGCACGAGTATTTTGCGTTTGTACTTTAACTATAGTGAGGGTTAGTTTGTTAGTTGGGAGAAACTCAATCCAAATGATGCACTGATGAAACTGTTGGCAGAGATGAGCTAAATAATGAAAGAAAATTACCAAGTGATGCAACTCAATAGGTTTTGCAACTGAGGACTATTGTCACCAATAGTCACGGAGGACGGTTGCACGCAACATAGCTCGGAGTATTATTATTATTCCATCTATTATTTATTATTACAGGAGTATTTTTAGTTGGGACAGACTGTGGCACATCTTTATCTAAACACTTCTTTATGATTTTATACTGCTCACCACTGACTTTAATACTGTCTGTGTGTTTTCAAACATTTCTTATTCATTTAGCTACCGTGCATTGTTTTTATTGGCATCAGCATATTTTATAAAAGGTTATTAAGCCAAATTCTAAAATTATAAATATACCAAAGAGGTGTATTCATTCAGTGGCTGAAACTAAACCATGAAAACCACCCCAAAGACACAGAAAACCTTCTGACAGGACCGGTATGTAAAGAAAGATCCTCACAGAGCAAAGCTGCTTTGAAGGTGTGTGCGTGACAGCCTATGCGTGAGTAGAAACTAACAACCTTCACAGTCATTATACCTGCTTTTATGTCCAGGAATTCTCTCAGAGCTACATGGCTGTGGGCAAAACATTAAGTCCTGTGTTTTGTTTTTTTTTCACTTCCCGCTTCAGTGGAATGGACATATTCATAACTCCTGTGTCCATAGTGTCCAGCTTCATACTCCAGCTCATCCTGTGCACACTGACATGACCCATCACTGTCGCACCTGCTGTCAACTTTACACACAGATTTGGAGCTATAGCAGCATTGCTAAATACCTGTAATATCCAGACTGCTCCATCCTTCCTTCTCTGCTTCCATAGTTTTCATTCATTACAAAAAAAGGAAAGTCCCTGATCTTTTTCTCAGTTATGTCAGTTATGATGACTGTTCCTGAACGCATAAAACGCCAATTTATAGGTTGAATTACAATTTTCTGTTCCGCTGTGTGACATTTACAGTTGCAACATCTCCAGCTGTGAAAGCCTCTCACCTGTTGAGATCTGAGTGCACACTGAGAATGAAGCCAGCTCTCACCTCAGGCGATCCACACACGCGTTCATCTTTAATCAGATTCAACTTCACCACCTGAGAAGGCAACAACTGAAGATACTCACTTTGGGTGCTGGAAACTTTTAGCCAAACGTTTGTTCTAGATTTTAGATATATGTTTACTATAGTGCAATAGTCCATCTGTACTGTCAAGTAATATTCATTTGTGTTACATCTGAAATACTGCTGACAGATTTATCTGCCCAATACCTACCCATCAGAACTACATTATCAATACTTTATTGTTCAATATAAGAAATATAAGATACAATGTAACATAATCATAAATATAAGATATGTTTTTTTTCAGATTAGGATTCTTAAAACATTCATATCAATATTGCTCTAGTTATATATTTTTTTAACATTTTACTATATTTAATCTTATTTTAAAGATTCAACATAATATGCCATGTATCTTATGTAAATTTTTGTTCGTTTTGTTTTTCCTTTGTTTTCTGAGAGAAGACATTTACAGGTCAGAATGTGATTGTAAGCAAATAAAGCTCTGCTTCTATTTTCTCATTGTCCTGGAAACATCTATTTATGTTGTTGAAATGCGTTTGCAGGCTTCACTTTGGGCCCCTGCTGCATGAAACAAGGTTCCCCATGTATTTTATTAGCTCAACTTATTTAATTTGTTTTCAGGTTTGGTGGGTTCTCGCCCACCTTGTAGCTGCTCAATCCCAATCCTCAAGCCCCTACGCGTTGCATTGTTGACAACAATAAATGAAGCCTGAGTGGCAGATTGCATGACAATAAAGTCTCAGGATCCTCGCATCTAATGAAGCTGTGGCGCGCAAATATTTGCACCTTGTCCAAGCAGGGGGGGGAGTCTCGCGTCTTGCACTCTTTGTTCTGCAGGTTTAAGACCTTTGTGTCTTTTCCAGAGGGTGCTGCCTTCGCGTGACTTGACCAAGCAGATTTAGGATTGTCCAGAGGACCGAAACCCTCCCCTTTGGAAGGCAGCTCCGCTTCTCACGCAACCTGCAGCACCAGAGGCGCAGCGCTGAGGCGCACGGGAACTGTCCCTGGAGAGTCAACCTGGGAGGATCAGGACAGCGCGGAGCTCTGCGGATTACGCAGAATGAACGAGCAATTTAACGTTTTACCTGTACAGCATAAATCATTTTCCTAAATTTATTCCTAATTTATTAAAGTAAATTTACGTTGCTGGCCTAAATTAAACGTGGTCATTTCTGGCGTTGTCAGAATACATAAGATAATAAGTAAAATAATACGTAAGATAATTTTCTTTTAACTATCAGAATAAGCCTGGCATGTGCCACCATATAAATATAATATACATACGTTTAAAAAAGGAGAGAGAACACAGATTGCTGTAACATGGCCTTCATGTGTATTATGTCATTTATTTTATTAAGAGCTCATTTCTATAGATGAAAGATTAACTAGTATTGCGGTTATGTGGTCTGATCTAATTTTCATATTGCAAACGTTGCTAAGCAAATGTTCAGAAACATATTACATATCCAGTAAACAAGAACCTAATATCACCTTGATCCAGAAGCTTCACGGAGAAGCACCATATTCAGGTTCCATGACACAGACACATTGTGAAATAAGTTTCTAGATCATGAAACTTTACTGTTTTTTAAAAATGTGGCAGCACATGGATTTTAAAAGATTAACAAAGTTGTTGCACATGTAGCCGGGTCCAGTGATCAAGTGGGATTTAGCACAGAATGAATATGAGACCTGTACAAACATGTACACATCCAGACAGAAGCGAGAGAGGTTCGAGGCGCAGGTCCGCTCTCATGTGTGTCAGGGTGCACTGAAAGAGGCAGCAGAGTGCTGGGGTCACACCAAACGTGGAGCCATCGGTGTTTTGTCCCTCGAAACACAGATTCAGATTTAACACCAGACCATGATTTAAATAAAGATTCCATTTTGAGTTGTAGGCTATATATTTGAAATAGAAACAACATGTATTCATATTATTATATGTACTAAAGATTACGCTTTATTTAAACATATGTATGTCTGTGTATCCAGCAGGGTTGCCCGACTGACCCCACCCAGCCTCCACCCCCCAGCCTCCTCTTCAAAGGGGAGGTGAGGGTTTGATCACTGTGCTCTCACGCAACTGGTCAATCTTTAACTCCAGCGGAGAACTAACAGGTACAAGCACGCAATGGCATGTTTTATCAGGACTTAAACCTGCCTGGGTGGTTGTTGTCGCGGATGTCACAAACTCCCTCTTCCCCCCAAACCTTGATTTAACTGCTGCACGTGGTGTATGCAATGTTTATTATAGACATCATTTCGCAAGTTTGAAAAGTTTACTGGTTTGTTTATGGATAATTGACACAGAACTATGAAAAGACACAACACTCACATATACCTTGATCAAAATTCAGTTCCACACAACGCAGATGCCAAAAAAAGTCCCAAATATTGACTGAAATCCCCTTGAAATCATACCACATCACCTCATTAGAGGACTATCTGAGCCGTGATGCGCTGTGTGGTCGGCAGGAATCCGCGAGCTGTAGCAACCTGCTCGCAACTGACTTCTGAAAGCTTGTCCTCAATTATCCGCGGAATGATCAATAACGTTTTGATCCAGCACTTTATGTCTAAGAAAATAATCCGCTTGATCATTTGAGCAGAAGAATGTAGACGTAGATTTCTGCGCCAGTAAACACAACAGTTGCACATGTGTGAACGGCGCTTGTTCTAAACTGTAATATAAATTATATACGTGTTACATAAAAAAAATCAAACCCCACTACACGTTATTGTTATCTCAACTTAGCAGCGATTTATGGCGGTGGAAGGGTATCTTGCCAATGGTGGTTAATTTATGTCTAGTGTCATAAATTACACAACATCTAAGGCGTTTGGGTTATAAAGTCGTTATAGAGTGTGAATCGAGCCTAAAAAACACACGCACATGAACACTAGTGTGTGTGTGAGTGTGTGTAAGAGAGAGAGAGAGAAAGGGAGAGAGAGAAACGTGATCAACAGCACCCAATCGAGAGGTGGAGCCCACTATAAAGCAGGAGCCTCTTCAGTGAATTGGACCATAGTTTTACTACCTTTAAAAGTACTTCTTGGATCACAGCCTGTTCATCATTTACCATTCCTTGAAGGTAAGTTGCATACAAATACTGAATTATAACTCAGCAGGTATTGTCAAAGATAGGAGTAAAGTGCAGTGTGGAGATTGTTGTGCAAGAGTGAATTTTATGAGTTTGATCTTTGCATTTGCACCGTTTAGCATGCTTATTCTTTCAAAAGTTCACGGGCTTCCTATTATTGATAGTGTGGCGGTGATACCTTTGCACACATTAACATATGTGCTGTACATAGGGTGAATTTGTTGCCTTACTGTTGTCTTTTGAATGTTGTCAGTTACTTGCTTTGTTGTATTTAGCAACATGTTGCTCAACACCCCTTCCAGTCTTTGGCTTTGCTACTCTAATGCCCCTCTTGTTTAATTTCCAGGTTGTGTTAAAGAAAAAAATAAAGAGTTGTCGTCATGGTGCTAATGATACTGCCATTCATTGGATCAGTGTCGGTTACCGAGGGTTTGTTGGCCATTACAGCCCTGTGTCTAGCCTACCTGATTCTGAAGCTATTCCACGCCGAGGTTCCTGAAGGGCTTCGCCGCCTTCCTGGACCAAAGCCCCTGCCTATTATTGGCAATGTGCTTGAGGTTGGCAGCAAACCATATCAAAGTCTCACTGCCATGAGCAAACGCTACGGTGATGTCTTTCAGATCCAGATTGGCATGCGTCCAGTGGTTGTGCTGAGTGGCATTGAAACTGTTCGACAGGCTCTAATCAAGCAAGGAGATGAGTTTGGAGGACGACCTGACCTGTACAGCTTCCGTTTCATCAATGACGGCAAGAGTCTGGCTTTCAGTACAGACCAAGCTGGTGTTTGGCGAACCCGCAGAAAGCTGGCCTACAGCGCCCTGCGCTCCTTTGCCACCCTGAAGAGCAAGACCCCAGAATACTCCTGCTATCTGGAGGAACACGTCTGCAAAGAGGGAGAGTATCTGATCAAACAGCTCCAAACTGTCATGAAGGCCGATGGCAGCTTCAACCCCTTTCGCCACATTGTTGTCTCTGTAGCTAACGTCATCTGTGGAATTTGCTTTGGTCGACGCTATGACCACAATGACCAGGAGCTGCTCAGCTTGGTGACCGTTGCCCATGAGTTCAATGAGGTTGTGGGCAGTGGCAATCCTGCAGACTTCATCCCCGTTCTTCAGTTTCTGCCCAGCACATCAATGAAGAAATTCAAAGACCTCAATGCTCGCTTCAATAAGTTTGTGAAAAAGATCGTCAGCAACCACTATGTCACCTATGACAAGGTAGACCACTCAATCACATGAAAACCTATTTGATCTGTCACTCCAGACTTGTTCTGTACATGACACACATTTAAACTTTATCAAAATTGTATTAAACCTCTTTCAGGACAACATCCGTGACATCACAGACGCTCTCATTGATCACTGTGAGGACAGGAAACTGGATGAGAACTCTAATGTCCAAGTGTCAGATGAGAAGATTGTAGGAATTGTCAATGACCTGTTTGGAGCTGGTACGTTGAGTTTCTCTGGTTATTGTATGACTTTGTATATGTTTTCTCTGCCTAAAAAGAAACTACGTGTCCTCAAAGAATTAGCATTTCTCTTCTAGGTTTTGACACTGTCACTACTGCTCTATCGTGGTCTTTGATGTACATGGTAGCGCACCCAGAGATCCAGGAGAGGCTTTATCAAGAACTGAGTAAGTGCAGCTGTTTTACACAAGACACAGTCTCTACACAGCAGTTACATTGCTCTTATACCCAGTATATTTTGCTGCTCCATGTTAAATATCTAGTTTTATCAAATAAAAAAAGGATGTGGCACACAACTGTCGAGTGAAACCTCCATCATCATCCTGAACTCATACTCAGTTGAATATTTCTTTTTCAGAGGTCAAAGTAGGTCTGGACCGGACTCCTCTTCTCTCCGATAAACCTAACTTGCCTTTGTTGGAAGCCTTTATCCTGGAAGTCTTCCGACACTCTTCGTTCCTACCATTCACAATCCCACATTGGTGAGGCTAATATTTTTAGGTGCAAGATTGTACCACAGATGCATATAAAAGTGGGGCTTTAATTAAATGTGTACATGCATAGAAATGTAGAAATACGCAACCAACTAACATATGTTCCTGTTTCCATTTTTCAGCACCACAAAAGATACATCACTGAATGGCTACTACATCCCCAAAGACACTTGTGTCTTCGTCAATCAGTGGCAAGTTAATCACGATCCGTAAGTTCTTTTTGTCTCATTTTAAAACTCTATCATTATTTACTATAATTCACTAATTTGCTTTGGTTCACCCCATTGTCAGTTTTTCACATGTAATTTGTCCTGACTGAATTAGTTAATAAATTAAGCCTCTGAATAATCACAGTTTTGTATTTCATATCATACTTATTCCTCCATTGTTTGCATTTTTAAGCGAGTTGTGGAAAGATCCATCTTCCTTCAACCCAGACCGCTTCCTTAGCGCTGATGGTGCTGAGGTCAACAAAGTGGAAGGGGAGAAGGTGCTAGTTTTTGGACTGGGAAAGCGGCGCTGCATTGGGGAGGTCATTGGACGGAACGAAGTCTTCCTCTTCTTGGCTATCATGATCCAGAAGCTAAACTTCCACACAATGCCTGGAGTGCCGCTGGACATGACGCCACTATACGGTCTAACAATGAAGACCAAACCCTGCCACCTGACAGCCACAGTGCGAGCAAGCAATGAGCACTGAAGCTATTTGCGCAGTGTATTTATGTACAGCGTATGAATCAGCAGGTGACATAGGTTGACTGACACTGTAAAGGTCAACGAAGGAAGGTTCTTTCTCAGAATGTAAGACGCTGAATGCCAAATGTAATCTGCAGAGCTAATGGAACCGAAGCAAATGTGTGAAATTTGCTTGTTGTCGGTTCTCGTGGATGTCCGGGTTTGCGTAAACATATCACTGTAATTGGTTCTCTAAGAGATATTACTGCACATGATTGTTGATTCTTATTGAAGTGTAAGGACATGCCTGGTTTTTCTGCTGTGTTGTCTACAAATCTAAATTGCTCTTCTCCAGAAGTTGTAAAACACACAGAAAAGTTGCCTTGTTCAACTGTAGGAAAAACATTTTTTTCTGTGACACTGGGCTCTGAACCAAATTCGTAAGCTAATACTTTTTATTCCATAAAGTGTGGATGTAAGACACTGAAGCTATATTTTTATCCCAAAATGTGATTTTGTGTGTTAATCACAAGTTCTCTGTATTTGATAAAGTCATTTAAATGTGATTTAAGTTTGCATATATTTGTAGTAAAAATGTGTTGTTTTGCTGTGCATCCTTATGATTTATCAGGGCACTAAAGCGGTTCTGGTGACTTATTTGAGTATATATGTAGGTTATATGTTTATATTTCTATCCTGAATGTATCAGTGGTTGTTTATGTAAGGGCATATGATTAAAGAGTCCCTTAAACCGAACCCAAATAAAATCCTAAAGATTGTTTTAGTGTTTCTACGTGATGATCTTGTTTCCATGGTTGTTTTATGTAAAGGGTCATTAATTCAGCCACACACAAATACAATGATTATCACCACACGAGGCTGGGTGCCACTGATGTCTGAAAAGCAATAGTAAGCTCTCACGCGAACTGACAAAAACTGCAGAGAGGGGGGAAAAAAATCACAACAAACCCACGTGGGAGGTGAGGGACGTGACGTCACGTACTAACCCGGAAAACGACTCAAACATCCGGCCGAGTTTTGACTTTCTTTCACACCTCGCTACAGATTTATCAACAAGGTAACTTATAGATCTCTGTTATCGAGAGAATATGTATTTAGGCTCAGAATTAAAAGGTTTAACAATACATACTGGTTACGAGTGTGCAACCATTTGCATAGATATAAAAACTGTGTGGACAGAAAAAGCTAATGCTAACCCACAAGCTAACCAATACATATTAGCTATTGGTTGTTACGTTGTACATTATCACTCCCCATAAATCACATTTAGTGATAGTTAAAGTTATGTTTTTATCTGTAGTAATGAAGGCTGTCTATATTAAAGGTTGTTTATCCAATACTTGGATTTTATGTGCTATCGTCAAAGTGAAAACGGCATTAGATAACATTAGCTTTTTTGTAGCTGTCTGCTAGTATTTCCAGAGAAGTCGGTACCGACTGGATGAGACATCTAATAATTAAATGGTCCAGTTTCACATGCACCGGCCATCCTGCAACACCAAATACTTTTCACTTATGCATTTTAGTTTTTCTGAGCTTATGGCTGTCTACAGTGGTTATAAGAAGTATTCAGACTTTTTTCAATTACTAAACGTAAGAATGAGAATTTAATTTAAATATAGTTAGATAAAATACTTAATCCACACGGTGTTATGTCCATGTTTTTCAGGAGAATATATACTTTAACTGTTACCATCACTGGAAGTGTTTTCTTTTACACGAGTAAATTTGCATTGGCAAACACAACATGCAACTGGAAGACTGTATTAATGTTTGTTGACACATATGTTTGTTAACACAAGCATATCCTTGTGTACATTTGTAAATATTGCTTCATTATTGCTTCTTCTAAGCATGTTTACAGTTATACTAGAAATTTCAATCCTATTAACATTTTTTTTAAGTTTTAAAAAACATTGTAATGTCTAGTATGGTGTACATACCAGTATTTGTTAAAGTATATGTTAAATATAATTTCTTTGTGTTTTAAACAACAGGATTACAGTGAGCATAATGGCCGCAGACTGGCTGGGTAGTGTTGTGTCGATAAACTGTGGGTTGACGTTGGGAGTTTATCAAGGAGAGGTATCATCTGTTGATCATGTGAGCCAAACCATCTCTCTGAGACAGCCCTACCACAATGGGATCAAATGTCCGGTTCCTGAGGTCACTTTCAGGTAAAAGAGGAGAAAGAGGGTACCAAGTGTTTTAAATTTCCATTTGTGTAAGGCAGGTTTTTGACAAGTAGTTAAACTGTTGAAAGAGAAGGAAACATTTAGGTAAAAAATGTCTATTGTTTACGTTCGTGATCATCACATGTGTCAGGTGAATGTTTTCTTGGTCTCGCTGACATTGTGTCTGTGCATCTAGAGATTTACAAAGCCGCAGTACTGTAACTGCACGACCATTTGCACTTAGTTGAATGAAATAATAAAAAAACTATTTATGAATAATGTCTGTTGTTATGTCTTTGTTCAAATCGGATCTAGACATTTACATTTTTTGGACCATTTTTGTATGTGTTATTATTATTATATGTATTACTCATTAGTCATTCTCTGTGGAGTTTGAAAATAAGCAATAGGTGTAGGAAGCATGGAATAAGAAGTAATTCAGTGCAGTATTACAATATAGTTTGAACTCCTAGCAAAGTCATGAAAGTGTTTGTCTTCTAGTGTCATGGATATCAAGGACTTGAAGATCTTAAACATCCAGAAAACAGTCAACAAGCCCTGCTCAGTGCAGGGAACTGCAACAGAACCCAACTCGGCATCAACAGGAGGCAACAGCCAGAGTGACAGGAATTCTCACCCACAAGTAACAAGCAGTAGCTCGCATGCCTGCACTGGTCCAATCACCATCCTTCGCAGAGGTAAGTACATAGGTAATCTCTCCGCATAACATTGTCTGGAAGTATAGTCATATGTGTCACACTGCAACATTGCCACACAAACATTTGACATGAATTGCAAATAGTTCCAATAACTAGAGCGCGCGTATGTAACTATTTAGATATATGTAACTATGAGTTCACTTGAAGACTTATGTGTATATATTTTCATAAACGGTGCTCTCCAAATATCAATGATATTTGCTACAGATAAAAGGTTTTGTACAGAACCGTTTTCCTTAAATTCATCACTCGGTGAAAATCAAGCTACAGCTGAACACTGTCTAAGGAGAGCGTGCAAAAGTGATCCTCTGTTTGTTACAATATACCGATATTAAGGGTAGGTTTTCATAAGTTAGGAAAGCCCAGTTTATTTGAGGATTATGAAAGATTATCGTGAAGCTGCATTTCCTAGTTCCCATGTCACAAAAGAAGACTATTGTTGCAGAGTTAAGTTTGAGAGTCATGTAGGGGAATTAACCACAGCAGTGGCTATACAGTACTCTTCTGTTGAAGAACTGAAAATAGATACTGTTCTTCCTCTTAGGGAAATGTATCACATATGAACCAACTCGTTTTGCCCAGAATTTAAAAAGTATTGTTTACTCTACTGCAAATCCCATGAACACAACAATATAAAGAGTCACATACTTCATTTTCAATAAACATTTCTTAGGCACTGTAGTTTTGAGGAGATGCTGCTCAAAGAGGCATAACTGTGTACACCACTGTGTACATTTTAGTTTCAAAGACAACACACTCTGACACTTTAGTTGGCATTATGGGCTGCAGCAGTCAGGACACTGCTGTCAAAGAAGAAACATATACATACATATGAATGAAACACATACATAAGAATGGTAATTTGTTCGTTGTGATTCAACTTTTGTTGAATTGAGAGGAGGACGTCCAAACTCCTCTCAATCATGGCCAGTGCCTCCCACCCCCTACAAAGTGTCCTGGCTGGACAGAGGAGCACGTTCAGCCAGAGACTCATCAGTGTCAAGTGCTCCACTAAACGCCACAGGAAATAATTTCTTCCTGTGGCCATCAAACGCTTTAATTCCTCCCCTGCCTCCCTCAGTAAAGAGGAGAAGGAAGAACAACAACTTTAGTTTTTATACTTTTGTTGTTTTGTATCTATATTTCGTCGGTGCAAATTACGGGTGCGGGTCTTTTAGGCTTTTCTGAAATGAGAGTGGCTGTAAGTAGGCAAAACAATTTCCCCCTAGGAAAAATAGTGTGTTGAAAGGAAAAAAGTGTTTTGAATCTTGAATCTTCTTACAATCCTAGCAGTACAGGTTTATTGACCTTACATATGTTCTGGCCCCTTTCTGTGACTGATGTGGCTCCCTCTGTTACTGTTTGTGCATATCAGTAGATCCAGAATCAGTCAGTTTTCCTGTAGATAAGCATTTCTACCAGCCATATTGTGAACCAGCCTCAACGTAACTAGTCACCTCTGCTTGTTCCTGAGCACTGGTATTTAACATTTTCAATAACCAGGCGGCCTGGTAGCTCAATGGGTTAAGCGTCAGACTGGGATGCAGAAGGTGGTGGGTTCGAACCCCGTCTGCCTCCTAATCCATCTCCTACCAGGTGTGTCTCTGAGCCAGACACTCAGCGCTAGCTCCTTGTAAGTCGCTTTGGATAAAAGTGAGCTTTTGTTTATTATTACTGGCTTAATTTTACGAACTGCTTGCATAGTCTAAAGAAAAGAACAAAGTACAAACAAAGTAACAGGAACCGATGTAACACAACCCAACACAGTGGCCCTAGCCAAAACATTTTGCCATTGTCAAGCTTATGCAGTTGTTTATATTAGATCCTAGCATGTGTAGAGGGGTTGATTCAACTACGATAGTAATTTGTGAGTGCATGGTTTGTAGTGTTGATAAGCAGATGTCAAGAGTAATTTAATAATGTATGAGTCACCTCTGATTCTCTTTGCAACTGTAGCTGACTCATTTGAAACCTTTTCTCTGCTGTGTAGAGCCTTTAGAGGCCTTCACCTTGGATGCGTTCTGATGTCAGTTTCTGTAAAACAGTGCAAACGCTGAGTCAATTTTACCTGTGAACAATAGCTCATTTTAAAGCCTTCAGTTAATCTATGGCATTTCATTTAGACAAAGGTCATTTAGCAATGAGCTGTTGAGTTTGTTTTCATACACGCACACGTCCATTATCCTGTCCCAAGTTGCATATGTAGCTGTAGAAATCAGAAATTATTACTCAACCTTCCTGATCAGATAAAGGTTAAAAACAGCATTTCCTCTACTCAACATCCAGTCAGCAGGAAGTCTGCTTGGACAGCTCTGTGGCCTATGCCAGAATCAGTTAAAGTCAGTTCACTTTCACACTCAGGATCCCAAACAATGGAGAGGTCAGGGGTCACGGTGTAATATTCTTCAGCCTGGTTTTAAAATTGAACTTGTCGTTTCTTGTCCATGGACGATGACACCCACACAAAAGGAGACAATTGGCTCTTGAGAGATGAGATGAAGTCAGTTATAAAATCTATACGGTATTGTTTGTATTGTATTTTATCATTTTTATTTTATGCCACTAAGGCTTTTAGCACATTGGAGATTCTGTTTATTTTTCACAAGCTCCTATTAAGCTTGAGCATGGGACCAAACATGGGACCACCACACCCTCACCCCCTAATATTCCCATAGCGTGCTAAAGACTTGTTCCTCTTAACAAAATGTTACTATCAATAAACATTCCCCTCCCTCTCTGTGTCTGCCCCTAAAGAGAAGGTTATGAAAAGCCCGGCTTTCGTGCCTTGGTGCCCTCCTGTGTTCTCTCTCTCTCTTCCCAGCCACTCTCCCTCCCTTGCGCCTGCTCAGCACAGGAAAATCCCTCCCCACCTCAACAGGAAGCCATGTTGTCCCAGTGTGCTCGGAAGGCCAAAGCGATATCAATTGTGGAAGCAATGTTTACCCTTTGAGTTTTCTTCAGTTCTCAGGCTGGTGGCCAGGGAGCTAATGCCCAAATTGCATGGGGCGAAAGTGCTGAGTGGCTTGGGCAGGGCCGGTCCTTTCACACGCAATGCCATGCTCTAAGAAGCCCCCGGCTACAAAGAAGGGAAAGCAGGGTGCGCTGTTGCTTATCCAAGATCACAGATTCCAGAAATGGTTTCGGAAATCAGCCATTAATCTTTCTGGGAGAGTAGGATGGGAATTTAGAAAACCCCAATAAACCACAATGTGGTTGCCTTGTAATTTTTCCATATTGCATATACTTGAAATATTTCTGGCCTGTATAGCTGTGCTAATTTGTAGTGGTAAATTTGTCTTAGCTGAAATCACTAAAGTTCACTGCCTGTGTCACTACTTGATACTCATTAGCCTGTTTGACTTGGAGCTCTGCCCATTCCTCATTCATATTTTGGATTCATAGCATGACAAAACACTTCCTTGTAAATAAAGACATTGCTGGCTTGTTTTAATAAGAACACTCTCTGTTATCATTGTTCACACAATGGAACACACTGAGCCATCTTCTTTTTGCTTGTTGTTGCTCACTTGTCTATGTTAGAGGAAAATTATAATTAGTTAAAATGTGGTCAGGGCAGTGTGATACACACAAGTGCTCATCGACACTTCAACCCACCTCACAGCTGCATGAGGCTGCAAAAAGAAAAATGCACCCATGTCTGTCAGTGGATGGGGCTCATGAGGCCTTTATTGTGATTTGGGGGCAGGTATCAAATTAGCTCATACTTGGTCAACACCAGTATACTTTTTACTGAGCCTCCCAGTATCTTGCGTGAGAGAGTCCAAAGTACCTTAGCTGTCACAGTGACAGTAGCGTGCGACTATGCCTCTCTGTCTCATTCTTAGCGTGAGAGCCCAGGATGGTTTGTGTTGAAGGCCAGGTTTTTCCAGTTTTCTTTTTTTTTTCTTTTGCTCTTGGTTCATTTTAGTTTTTTTGTTTGCGCTTACATGTATGTAAACTTTATTGAGCACAGCTCAGGCCGCCTTTGTATGTTTTGGGTATTGGCAGTGTTTTGTTCCCAGCAGGTTATAGTAAGTTACCGTGAGAGTATGATAGGAGTTGCCAGCCGCAGTCACATAAAATGAAATAAGTTGCCAGTGTCGAGTCAGAAACAGGAACCTCGAAATGCAGGAACTTAATGTGGATGGATTACACCTTTTAAAATGTGATGTGCCTAGTGTAAAGCCTCAAAGCACCTTCCAGAGTCAATTTGGATTTTTCAATTTCAATTCCATTTAATTATGAAAACCTATTTGTTATATATGACCAAATCACAACCAAAGACACTTTCCATTGTAAGGTTTAGGACTTGACACAGTATAAACATATACGTGGATGTAAGCAGAAATGAGAGATTGCAACATTTCTGAATAATCTGTGAAATTGGGGTTTGAGTCTAATGCTTGTGGTCACCCAGAGCAGAGGGATCCACTCAGTTTTGGTCCCACAGTTTGTTAAATGAGATTAATTTTCTTATACATTTGCTGATTTTTAATGATGAAATAAACGCATTAGTAATACAGAAGAACATTTTTGAAAGGATCCCTTCCACTGCCCTTAAGCATCACAGAAATATTAAATTTGTCCCATGTTTAGGATAAAGTATATATTATTAAGTATAATTTTTTCCTAATCAATGTCACACCGTTCAACTATTTGGTTTTTAGATATTATGCTGCACACTGTAGTTGCATGCAGCTCTAAAGACATGTTTTACATGTTTATTAATTAATAGTTTGTGTTAGCAGTTATAACTTCTCTTGTATACACATGTAATGTTTTTCATTATCTGTTAATACACCAACCTCCACTTGCCTACAGGAAGCCTCATATCCTACATTAATGTACAGTTGGCATTAAACAATGCTTTGAAAACTCTTTGGTACCTTGCAGGTCAGAATATCATCAAACTAATTTTAACATTACACAAATAAAGTAAATACTGAGTAAATACAAAATGGTCTACAACAATACAACGACGACTCATCCAGGAGGTCATAAACAAACCCAGAACAACATCTACAGAACGGCATTCCTCACTCGCCTCAGTTTAGGTCAGTGTTCATGATAGAAAGAGAAAGAGACAGGACAAAAATGGCATCAAGGGTGACAAGGTGACAGCCACTGCTGATCAAAACCAAAGTCATTTTAAATCTCTTATCTATATTCATAGGCATATATTCTGTGAACGGAGGATTTGTAACTTTTAATTGGTGCGCGACCTGTTTCATCTGGCATTAAACCCACACCGTTTAACCATCATTCCAACAGTCAGATGTGGTGACGATGCTGCCAACGGGTGGAGCAAGTAGTTATTAGGTTAAGAGGTAATAACTTTTTCACATAGGGCCAGGCAGGTTTAGACGGCTGTTCCCCATAACAAAGGAAATCTTCATTTATAAATTGTACTTTTTATTTACCCAGTTTCTCTTTGTGCAACAGTCAGATGTGTTTGATGATCTGAATCTATTAAATGTGACATTATACATAAATAAGAAAAAAATCCGGATACTTGTTATAACACTTTGTTATAGCATTGTACTGTGTTCAAAGTCATTTTCACAAGTGTATTAAAGGGTGTTAAAGTATACAAAGTGTCCTATGCATGCAAACTGCCAGTGGTTGTGAGAGTGACTATGAAACACAATTCCTAATGCAACACAGCTTAATCCATTTGTGTTCTCAAACCCTCACAGCTTCATCTAATAGAGGGGCGGCACAGGCTGTGCCAAAGAAGAACAATGTGAGGAATGGAGGGCTGTCGAGGTCAAAGGATGATGAGTGCTTTGGTGAAAGGACAGATGAGGATCTGGACACCGACTTTGACTTTGAGGGAAATTTGGCTCTGTTCGACAAGGCCGCCGTCTTTTCCCAGATTGATGGAACCAGCAGCCACAGTAGCCGGGCACAGCGTCACGGCACACAGGCCGAACAGAAGCAGCTGTCGTATCGTCATGATGAGAATATTTTGGAGGGCGACCCCTTCATGCACCAGCAGATAAAAGTGCCACAGCATGGATGCAAAGAGTACTGTACCGGTGAGAACAAGATGCACATACATGTACACACTGTGGTCAGACCCTACAGGTAGGCTAGAGACAGACAATCAGATAAGTGGTTTTAGTCTAGGGCCAGATTGTTTGATGTGTTCTCAGTCTAGGTGCAACGTGCCTTGACAAACCTTTTTATCTGAGGTTGTGTATACACTGCAGCAAAAATCCCCCTATTTTAATGCTCTGCACGTGGGTCAGCATGGGCACCCTGGGCGGTCTGTGGCCATCTACACCCATATGCAGCATGGTTTTCTTTTTAACCCTGGTGGCGTTGATCCATCATAGCATTAAAACCACCAGTCTGATTTGTGTGTGGGTTAAAAATAAATATATGTGTTGTCTTTAAGCTTGAATAGATTAATTTTGACAAACTTAATGGCATCCCCACCCTTACCCACCTGCTTCCCTCTCCGAGTTTTGTTTCTCTTTGGGACTCTTTATCAGTAAACATGTCGGTGTTATGAGCACAGTGTTTGTTTTGGACAGTAGTTTTTCCCACTGTGTTAAAACTTTGACCAGGAGAACCATCTGGTTATCTAATAACACAAGCGCAGTGTGGACGCACAGTTGCAGCTCTTGCCAAAAGCTGAAATATTTTGATCTGAGCACTAAAGAGGCTCTCAGCACTGTGAGGAATGTGCAGCAATGTCTCTTTGTATTAAACACAATGAGAAAACCAGCACACAGTGTAAAACTGGGATCACAGTGGACAGAGCGCCAATTTCTCCTGTTGGCCAAAGAGAGGTCACCGTGGGGAATGCTTTATCCCCAATACATACCCCCCCACCCCATACACACACCTACTGTACAGACGCACAGAGATTATTAACCTCATTGTAGGAGTGTTACATAACCATTTAGAATAGCCACGCGCACAGCAGCACAGGCCATGAAGTTCAAGTTCTATGTGCGGCATTTTTTCCGGCTGATGCAAGTGGCGCAAAAATGATGAGTTTCAGCTTTTTATACCACAGACTATACATGAATGGCTGCAGGAGTAATGGCGTTTCTAGTATTTCCATCTGTGGCCGACTGTGGTGCCACAACACAGCTTAACATGAGCATTTGTCTACCAATCAGCAGGCAGCTGCCAAGCAGAACCTCCTTTTCTGTGCAGGCAGATCTGCTTCCCAGGGCTGTAATCATAATCCCCATCCTCTGCAGTCTGTAATTAGCATGCTGCCGTACAGCCTTACATAAACAACACCTCTGCAGCAGGAACAAACTGCAGTGCTCTCGACCTGGAATCTCTGCCAGTAAACAGATAAATCAACAATGAGAGCACAGAGAAAGAAAAACAATGTGCCCAGCTGTATGTTAGGGTTGCCATAACACACAAGCATGGAGATTTGACAGGCTTTTTTCTATAGACCATTGTTTATTGTAATGATTGCAGTCTGTGTAAGTTTAGTTCTGCTATTGTCTTGCTTTCCTGTGGTGTGATTGACTCCAGCTGTGCAGTGAAACCTCTTCATGGCAAACAGGCTGGGCCGCAACTCGACATGCAACTGAGCCGACTATCAGCTAACTTCTGGATATGCTTTGATTAATTCATTTATTTATACTGTATCACTTTGGAGGAAGTAGGATGCGAACCTGAAAGTGCTGACATCTGTGGAGACGCATGTAAAAATGGGAATATTTAGCATTTCAGCATTATATTAGTTTTACATGTAGTCAGTTTCACACCACTACCAAAACAAACAGTGAGGAACACACTAAAGAGCCAGGTGAGGTTCAGTGTCCTGCTGGGGATCAGACCACTGACCCCGCTCTTACAGAACAACCTGTTTAGTCTCCGCCCCCATTTGAACATTTTCACTTTTAGACCTTCATTTGAATTCATATAAATGTTTTTGAACCTACACGTATCTATTTGACCTGTCAATATGTGTTTATGTTTTGTATATAATTCCATCTAATTTTCCAACAACAGCAATCACTGATTTTTTGGAATGTCCTAAATTTAACTGAGAAAGTGACATAAGCAGTGCTCATCACCATGACTATCTACAGGTGTCTACTTCACCTTGCGCAAATTCAAATTGGATAAATAATGTGGTTCAACTGATAACGTTGTTCGTAGGCAAGGCAGTGCAGAAAGCTCCTGTAATGAGCTCCTGGCACCAAAGATATTACTAAAACCATAAAAAGAAATCTCACAGATAACTTCATTAAGCTTCTTTTCTGTGTCCTAATGAACCAGTACCCTATCCTTCTAACTCCACAGCCCTTCCAGTGCAGCCGAGAGGAATGAAAGAGCCTCATTTAACCCTCCCTATACCAAGCCTTAGTCACACATGGCCCACATCCAGCCAGCCTGTATTGCTTTCAGTCCCACTGGTTCCCTTGTCATGCTTAAAGGGTTGCTTCCAGCTCAGTTTATTTTAGAGCCGCTGCATAGTCAGAGCTACCTGGTTCAGCTAGATGACTCTTGAATTTGTTTTCACACCATCAAGAGTGGGTGTGTGTGTGTGTGTATAAATCACTGCATGTGTGTGAGAGTGCCAAGCAGAAGGGCATCGTATGGGAAACAGGGTAATTAATGTTAATGGAAACTAAAGTTAGTTGTTAACAAGTGCACCTGGTGGGATGGTTGAAAAGCAGTTAGACCATACTAGTGCAACTCCCACTTCGTCTGCACTTGGCATTCAAGGAAGCAGTTTGCATGACAAGAGGCAGTTGACTTTCCTGTGCTTATCGCTCACGTGAGCTTCAGCATACTCCAGATTTCTGCCCACTGAAACATATTAGCAGTCTTTGTGTGGTATAAAATAAAAGAATAGTGGGAGGGGAGTGAGGCCAAACTAAAGATAAGCCACAATTTCAGTCAGGCACGGCATGAGCCTGTTTATATGTAATTATGTTGTGCATGAGGGTGGGTATGTGTGCGTCTGTCCAAGTTGCATGCCAACGGTGAAAAGTTGTGGGTGTATATGTGTTTGTATATCAGGTTATTGTACGTGTGACGTAATATGCTGTGTCTCTGTATATGTATGAGCATGTCTTTGTGAATTTATGCACGCCAATAAGTCCACCGTGTTCTCAGCTACCAGGCCAGAGAACTGTAGGAGACCATTAAAGACTAAAGAGCCTCCCAGCAGCTTTTTTATCAAAGGGATCCTGAGCCGTGCAGTTCCCCCAGCTTGACTTTTATTACCAATCTAATGTGCCACAGGCAATAGACAACCAGGGATTAGCACAGGCTTGTTAAAGGTTGCCACACACTTCAGTTTGCACAGCAATAAAAGGATGAATTGTAGTTATGTAATGCAGTAATTCAGAAAATACAAACAGGAGAACAAGGTTAGATGACTTAACATGACATCACATGAAAACGAGGTGATTTAAGCATGTTCCTTAAAGAAAAGACCCTAAGGACAAGGTGGATTATAGACCAGTCTTAAATACAAAGGCAGAGTGGGTAGTGGTAGTGTAGAGTATAAAAAGGTCCACATGTAATCACTATAACATGAAAACATGTTTATAGAGTTTTCTAATGAACAGTTCTATTTTCCAGCAGTAACAAGAAACTGCAGAGTGATTTTTCCAAACTCATCAGACACTTTTCTGTTTTGTCAGATATTTCTTTATCAACTGTAGAAGCCCCATCACTTTTGCACATTCCAAATACAACTCCTTACATTACCCCATGCAGCCAGTTTATCATCACCTGCCAGTGGTGGGTTAAGAATCTGGCCTTCACAGTTATTGTTCAGGGAAGACAAATCATTCCATATTCACTTTCATTTGTCCTTGTTTGTCCAGCATGTGAGGGGATCCAGAGCGTTCATGCCTAGTGTTAACAACACGTTTTATCTAGCTGTATGTAGTGTGCAATTGTCGGACAAGTGCAACTCAAAACAAAAATGGTTTTCCATTGTGATAGCACTGTGTCCTTGCTGCCAAATAGATCTGTGTATGCCCACTACCTTAACGCAATCTGAGTTTGGTCTTTAATGTGAAAATGCATAAATCGTTTTCATCAGCATTTTAATTAAAGACAATTAAAAAATGTTGTATATTCTTATAAACATTCTTTCTTCTCTTTTAACATAGACATTATATATATTAAAGACAACTAGAACTAGATTAAGAGACATATCCCAACTACAGACACTCCTGGGACATGACACTACAATTTAACTTCAGAAACTGAACTGTATTCACCATTTAACTCTGTCAATACACACGCTTCCCACATGTTATGTCCCCAGTCTCTCACCATGAGTATCACCTGGAATACAGGTACAGGTGTTTGTCCCCTTTTTTGTCACGCAAGTCCATTGTTTGTTTTGACTAAGACAGCAGCCAATGTGGGGGGTCTAAGCCCTTGTAGCCACATCTCAAAGTGAAAGGTTCAGGATTGGTCAGAAGCCATGTGACGGTGCGTGTGAACTCAAGGCCCATGGGGAATAGGCGTCTCACTGTAACTGCCTCATGTTTGTCATGTTTTGCAAAGGCCGCCAATCTTCCCTTTGTTACTGCAGACAGTAGTGACAAACAGAAGAGGAAGTGGAGAAGCGTTCATGATGGGAGGACGATCGGGTCATGAGGAGGAGGAAGGGCTTTTCCCTGGGGAATGACTTCCTCGCATGATGAACTGTTATACTCACACGAAACTACCAATCACAGACATCCTGGGAGGGTGTTTATCTGCATACCAACATTTCTCCTTATCTTAGAGGTCAAATTTCTGAGCTTAACGTTTACTCTGTGGAAGCTGTTGTTTTCCTGAGTGCCCTCATGAAGATATATAACAAAATGGCACAGTGTTTATGGTGATGTATTATGCATGTATGTTGTATTAGCATTATATGTGGCTTTAACTTTTCAAAATGCTTCAATTTGTGCCACACAATCAGTGAATTTACCAATAGGCAAGGGTAGGTTAATTTTCTGCCACTAAACCACTGAGTCTTACTTTGTGTATATTAACATTCTGTCAATTTCATCTCATGTTTCCTGTTTTTCTGCAGACTCAGGTCTCGTGGTTCCTAGCGTTCCATATGAGCTTCATAAGCGTCTGCTAGCAGCTGCAGAGCGCTTGGGCCTATCTCTTGACCGCAGGCTGGAGACAATTGGTGTTTGCTCTAGTCAGATGGCTCTTACTCTGCTGGGTGGTCCCAACAGGTAAGGAATGCTAGTCTGAGTCTGGTTTACTGAGAGAGTCTGAAAGAGCACGCCTTGTGTGGCTGGTTGGTCTCTAAAAGTACAATGCTAATTAGGTCCTGGACTACATAATGTGTCAGCTGATGTAAAGCACAGTGTAGCAAAGCCACTGTCATTTGTATCTTAATAGGAAGAGTGCACCACAGTATATGAAACATGCCTTAAACAGTCATAAATTCTTCTAGTTTCATGTCATGTTTTCCAGTCACCATGACAATCATATTTACTATCATGTTCCTGCATGAGTGAGTTGGTGTTGGCTTTGAGTGGTCACCCTGCAGGTTGAGAACATGCTGACAGGGTAAGGCTGCCCTGTTTGGTATCGTTTACCTGCACCATTATGAGCTGCTTAAGATCAAAGAATCACAGCGCAGTAGCTCATATAACAAACAGGTTTGATTTCTCAGATCCCTTTACAAATTTAGCACAGTAATGGTTGTGTCTCAAATGTACACTGGAAGAACTGTGAGCTCAGATCAGGTTTAATTTTGTATTGTAATACCACAATCACAGACACTACAGAGGTGTTCCACTAAATCATTGACAGTCAACAGGCACATTGTCATAAACATGATAGATCTACAACCCTTAAATCATATTTCCAAGTCACAATCAACCTTTGAGTATTCCGCTCAATGTTTTTTTTTAGAAGAGTTAACAACGTAATGGATAAGAGCTAGTTCTTATCAAAATCACAGTTTGGCTTACTAGTGCCAACAAGATTTTAAATAGAGACGAGTTCAGGTATTTTATGAATAGTATTGGTTAGCCAGCTGTAACTGTGTGAACCTGTAAAACATATAACACACAGCACTTCTAGAACATTAACCTTGTCATTTGCATATTACTGAGGTTTTAGAGATCAAATGTTTACCTTTTCTTTGCCTCTAATATCAAGGATTAACGTATATGATTGAATTGAATGAGCATAAACAGCCACATTTGATGTTTTTGAAAGTCAAAGCTGGATTTGTTTTTGGGGTGATGGATCAGTCAGTAGGGTTGAGTTTGATTCCTAGTCCTGTGTCCCTATTATAAATATTATTAGCTTCTGATACTAAGATTTGAATGTTAATTGTCTGATTATACATTTATTATATAAGTGGCTTTCTTTGGCTTCTGTTTCATAATTGTTGTCATTTCTTCATTTTCCCCAGACTCACCCCCAAAAACAACCACCAGAGGCCCACTGTGGTCCTTCTGTGTGGACCCCATATTCAAGGAGCTCAGGGCATCAGCTGTGGTAGACACTTGGCCAACCATGAAGTTGAGGTCATCCTGTTCCTGCCAAACTTTGTAAAGATGCAGGAGTCGGTCACCAGTGAAGTCTATCTCTACAGCAGGACCAGTGGCAAGCAGGTGGCCAGCGTGAAAGGTAAAACCCACCAGCAGAGACTATTTACTGTGGAGGATGATGGCCTTTGTTTATCAACATTTAGCAACAATGATGAAATGAACCAAGTTGTGTGTGTTTGTGTGTGTGTGTGTGGGCCCATATGTGAGAGGGTACCTGAATTAGTATTAGTTCATTTTAACTTGTTGGAAGAAACCAGCACAGACAAATGGTGCCCTCTAGTGGAGGTGCAACATAAAGAACACTCCTTAATCAAACATTCGGAAACACGCATACGGTAGAATATCTTCTGTGTTCTTATTTGAGCAATAGGCACAGTTACGTCTTTGGATGCTTTAAAAATGCATAGATTAAAGATTTTGTTTTAGAATGTCTCAGGTAGATCACATAGACTAAAAATATATTCCTTTGTGGGATTTTTTTTAATCCTTATGGTGTGTCTTAGATCTGCCTGCAAGCCCTGTCGATCTGGTCATCAACTGCTTGGACTGTCATGAGAACCCATTGCTAAAAGAACAGCCCTGGTACCGATCAGCCGCAGACTGGGCCAATCAGAACCGGGCTCCAGTCCTCAGTATCGATCCTCCAGTCGGCGAGCAGCTTCCAACTGTAGAGGCAAAGTGGATTCTCTCTTTAGGACTTCCTCTACCGTTACCTGATACAGACAGCAGAGTCTACCTCTGTGATATTGGCATCCCTAAACTGGTTTTCCAGGAAGTTGAGATCAGTTACCACTCACCATTTGGATGTAAATTTGTCATTCCTCTACACCGGGCATAAGAACACATCAACTCATTTCATACTAGACATGTGCACTATAGGGCCAATGATTTGCTTTTCCATGGTGAGTTTAACACACTGTTGTGCATGTAGCAACTATAGTAACCAAACAACACTCTGTTACAAAGCATAGGCAAAAAAATGGGGACTGGGAAAAAAATCTTCAGAACTTTGCACATTGTGTAGGTTTGTCACTTGACCTGCTGGGAACTCCCAGGGGTTGCAGCATGTTGCGTGTAACACCTCTTGTTTTTGAGAAGGAAAGGTTTCCTGTTCATTGGTGGCTTTTGATAAGGGCTCGATGCGAATGTTTACTAAATGCTGACCACTGTGAGTCTATCTGGGACCTCTGACCCTGTGACCATTTGGAGCAGCAGAGACACTGTTCCTGTTTCCTCCTTTAGATTGCATGTAGAGTCTTGTTCTAACCCCTTGACCCATAGTACATCTAAGCCAGTAGCTGTCTGCCATTCATCTGCCCCACAGTTGTGGTATATTTGGCTTTTTGTAACTTTTTTTTTACTTTAATGGGTGTTTTTGGCAAGAAATGTTTGCAGGTGGCATAACATAGAATATTTTTTTTTTTTGCATTTTGTACTTATTTTTTGAACACATCTCAGGAATAATGTATGAAAAATAAAAAAAATTATATTTGCATTACATCTGAGTGCAACCTTTCTGTGCTGTTGTCATGAATTCATAACCACTCTTAAAGTAGACATGTAGGCTCCACGCTACAGTGGAACCATAAGAAGCAGGTTGAAAATCAGTGAAGCTGCCCTTTTTAAATGTCTACTTCAACAAATTCCCTTATTTGATAAGTCTAGTGATGAAGAAATTTGTTTCGGGACCAGAAAAACTACAGATAACACGTGCCAGGTCCTTTTTTTTCTTAGAAAAACAACACTGCAAAAGTTCCAAAATAAGTGAGCTACAGTAAGTACTTTATGGCATTTGACCACACATGTGTTTGCACACATGCTATTTTGTAGAGAGGGAGGTCAGATTTGGTTAAAGCAATAGGCAATACTTTACTTTTACTTGTCAGACACATTCATCTAAAGCAACTTACAATGAGAAGACACCGGCAATTACAATTTGGCTTCTGTAAATTCTGAGTTACTACTAATAAGTTCAATTGGAGGTGTTGCTCAGACGTCCATTACGATATGTCGGAGACGGGCACAAATCTTTGCTGAAATAGTGGTATTGTCTTGTGGGAAAGGCAGATAGAGCTGACTGTCCTCAGCATAGGACTGGTAGGCAAAGCCATGGGGTTGGATGATGTGACCGAGTGAGTGTAAAGTGAAAAAAGAAGGGGGCCAAGGACAGAGTCTTGTGGAACCCCTGTGGCTACCCTAGAGAGTGTAGATGTATCTCCTCCCCATGATACCTGGAAGGACCTGTCTTGAAGTTAGGAAGTATGGTTCTTGTAATTCCTAAATCTGACAGCGTGGTTAGAAGAATTCTAGAGATTACAGCAAAATGGGTTAAATGCAATGTTGACGTGGTGCCTGCTTTGGGGGGACAGTCTGAATTTAATGAAAGATACATGTAAAGGTGTCACAGATGTGTTAGCTGTGGATCAGTTTCATGTTAGTACAAGCTCTAATTGCTTAGTAGTATGTAGTAGTAGGTAGGTGGCCCTGGTAGCTCAGTGGTTAAGGCAGAGAGCTGAGATGCAGGAATAGTGGGATCGATTCCCAGCTGAGTCACCCAGCCCATCTCCCATACCAGGTGTATCCCTAAGCGAGATGCACAGAAGAAATTTGTTGTAACATGTAAAAATGTATTCAATGACCAATAAAGTGAAAAGTATGGTTGGCTGCAACGATGAATGGTTGGCTGCAAAGATGAAACTGCAGAACAAGAGGTAGTTCTTCATCAACAATGGTGGAAAGAGTTGAACATAATTCTTCAAAGTTTTCCAGTGGACCTGGAGGACAATACACAACAACTATGGACATTTATAATGGGTGGGTAAGAGTTACTGCATAAAACTCAAAACATAGCATGATTAGCAGAAACTCGAGTGAATTTCTATTTTTTGGTAATGAGAAAACCTTTATAAAACAATAATTATTGTCATGTTCATCTGCTCTGCAAAGGACATAGAATCAACACCTGCTTTAAAGGCAGCAACATTTACTGTAAATGCTGCCTGTACATGGATGCATCAGTAATAGTTATCCAGTAACATTGTTTAATACAATAGTATTCAACAGGTTAATAATAGTATTAAAGTAAATATTGTTCGGGTTAGGGTTAGTAATATTGTAGTTAAGTTATTATATGCATTTGCCATGGGTCTAATATCCATAACAAAGGTTTAGCATGCAAAATGCAAGGATCATAAAATGGAAGCAAATAAACTCCATTCAGAGCTGAGACTCATTTATTCATATTCTTAAACTGGGTCATGTTAACTCTACAGTACCTTACAGGAGAACTGAATATAGTAGAGCCAGTAGAGGTGTCTGGAGAATACAGCTCAACATCTAAAATCTATCTAATCATGGTAATTACATATAAAAAGCAGAGTTTGTAGCACAATGTGCTCTAGTATAGGTATTATATGACCAAACATTCACTACATGTGGTCATGAAGAAAACTCAAACATACAGCTGTCAGGCAGCTGCACACTTTGGTGTTCTTATAATGTTTTTTGGTTTTATTCCATCAAATTATTGTAGATGGATTACAGAACACAAAAAACAATTCATCTAAAATTCCAGTAGAGCACAGAATAATGGTCGTATTCATGTGTGATTTTTCTCCTAGGCCTTTTGCAGAACTTCCTAAATGTCTGTTGTGCTGGTTTGACAGTGTTCCCAAACACTTCGATCCAGCTTTTCCCAGTTTTGGTGATTGAGCTGGCGAAACTATCACTTTCTTTTTCTAAGTTCATTGTCTTGCTGCAAACAAAGGTAACACTAATTAGCTGTTGCCTGTTATCTTTCATGTGTTCTTCACTTGGATCAAAACACATGGACGGATCAGTCAATAGGACTGATCATCTAAAGTCCAAGTCTGCAACCTTTTTGTTCAGATTTGCCTTACCTCAGTATGTTTTTTTCTTGGTAACTCTGCCCACGAGGCCAGCTGACATCACTGTCCTACACACAGTGTTTGTGCAGAGTGGTTTCTCTCTTGATTTATTCAACAATGCAGGCAATTCAGGAGCACTGACACATCTGTTTTTTGAGCAGGACTTGAGAGTTCTTGTCTACTCCACTGTGTCTTCTGTAGTGTTTGGATCAAGTTGTAGTGTGTTTCTAATTTTTAGCTATAGTTCATAGAAAATAAGAAAAAAAGATATGTCTATCTTATTTTCTCAAGATACATAGTTATTGACACGTTTTTTGTTTGTTTTTGCCTTTTTGGCAATCAGATTATTGGTTGGCATGACCTTATTTCAAGATGTTTTAACACCTGGGGGGCATGTATGATCAACACCAAGATCCAGGGCATCTACTTTGAATATCTGGGGGAAAACTGTTGTAAAGTCTTCAAATTGATTGAGTACCAAATGGAACTTGTTTAGTAAAAAGTACTCTTTGAGACTCTTTGAAGTGTTTCAGGAGGTGCAGGTCATCCGGGTCAGTAGTTGGTCAAGTTGGTCACAGTGTGTATGAGAGTGGTTGTCACCCTTTGTCCACCCTGCACTGTGACATACGGCGTGGTTTTACCCAGCGCTTTGAAACGCAGCGGCCAGTAACAAGTCGACCATCGGTTGACAGTCGCACTTGTTGGCCACACGGCTGTGCTCACACACCGTTCACCCTGTGGCTCTGCCACTCTGCGCATGCGCATTCCGATAACGGAGCGGATCCCATTTCCTCCAGCAGCAGGCCTCTCACAGCTTCACCACACACCAACAAACACATACGCAGAGTACGGACGACCGTCAAGGCAAAGCCACGTTTGGAATTGTCTAATCCTAACGCCACAAAACCTGGATGCCCCCCAACCACAGGAGTGTTCCTAATGGGCCTTCACCGCTAACTCGCAGCAGCATCTGGCCGACAGCACAGTGGTATCTTTGGGGTGAGTTGCCCACAGACACCGTTTTGTCTCGCTGCAACGGTTTAGCACGGGGAGCTTCAGCATAGCGCGCAGGGAGGGGGTGTCATTGTTGGGTTGCGTATTCTGGTTTCGTCTTGGCTTTACTTTAGGGCTTCACAGGGTTGTGTTATAGTAAGCGGGTATTTCTCACTACACACTGCTCCTGTGAAACCTGTTTGCGAGCGTTAGCTTTAGCTGCGGGGTAACGCGCAATGTAACGTCACGAGACCCAGTTTTCGGCCACGGTTTATGCTAGGTCTCAACACATCTTAGTGCCCGCTCCAGTCAGTGTCCTCGCACGGTCACTGGGTTTGGTAGCAGCACAGCAAACACACAGACACAAACTGCCCGGAAACATAAGTTCTGTTGTTCGCTTATCTTGTCTGCAATTATGTTTTTGTTATGGGCGATTTTGCGGTTTTTGCCCCCCTCCAAAAAAAACCCGAGCCACCCCCTGCCCCCCTAGTTCCAAAGTCGGACACATTTGCGAACGCTTTGCGATATTGACCTTTTTCATTTTCCTCTCCGACTACTTAAAGTATTTGCTGACTATTTGGTCCAGTGCTGCCAGCGGGCTCAAAGAGTAAGTTAGCGGTATATAATATACATGCATAAATTAAAGATTAATACGCGTTTTGGATATAATCTCTCCGATCATACCCTTCAGAAACCCCGTTGTTATAATCATATACATTATTACGCTTGTGTCAATACATTATCTGGCATTGTTTAATTTTACTGGGCATGACACTGAGAATGTGGGCAGATTTTAGCCGTCCAGAAACGGGGCTTGAGCTGGGGTTCAGCCCCTTTGCCTTAGGGAAACATTGATGCGTATCCGTACGCCTACGTCGTTTTAATGTGCCCAGTCTTACTGGTCTTACTACTGATCTTGGATTTCGGGGGTATATGTGTCACTGTATCCAATTGTACACACGCAGAATCACACGTCATACTGTCTCCTCACGCAGGGAAATTGTTTTTCTTTTGCACTGCTGCACATAGAGGTCAGAGGTCAATTGAAGCTACAATCCGCCATCCTGCTTCCGGGTCTTGTTAAGTACGTTTTCGGTTAAAGACAATGAACAGGGTGAATGCTAGTTGTGATGATGGTAAATATAGGTATTTCATGAGATCAGCCTAAAGCCAGCTCTCCCTACTTGACTTTGTTTAATTCCTCACATGGTGCTTGAAGGTTAGTGTCACTAAAATGTGGAAATTGACATACCTTTGCAAGCCAACCACCAACCAAAGTGATGTAGTGTTTGTAGTGTATTGTTATTACTAAATATGTATGGAGGCTGCCACTGTGATCTGCTTTTGAGGAAATAATCATATTATTACTTCAGTGTCTATTGTCATCAGAAATGTTACTGTCCAGAATAAAATATCCGTCCTTTGTTGTGGTAGGTGATTGCCAGTCCTTAATTCATTTGGATAAGGCAAAGCAGCACTATGGCTTTGGGTTTTCTATTCGTAAAATCTGTTGTCAGGATTGGTTTGAGTGAAGTTGGGGTTGTGAGGGCTTGGCATTCAATATCCCCAGAGGTATCTGGCAGACCAGACTGCAACATGTTAGGAATCCATATGCTGCGTCTGTCTGGACCAACCTGCTCCCTTGTGCTAGGATGACTGACACAATCCCTCACGGCCTGTGCTGAGTGGCTGCAAATAGTACCCTTTTCTTTTCATGTAAGAATCAAGTCACTTCTGTGTGACAAAATTTGAAGCACACAAGTGCAGCATGACTCAGCCCTTGTCTTAGAAGTCAGACTGTGCAGCACTCCGTGTAGTAAAGTGGCAGGACACATATTAAATCTTTGACCACACTTAGTGTGCACCTTCCTTATCTTCTCTATGTCACTAGCTCTCACTGACTGACTGGTGGCTTGGTTGAAGCTGTCTAATTGAGGTGCAGCTTGACAAGTACTGAAGGATAAAGTCTGGAAGCCCAGCTACATATCGGCCCCGTTAGCAATACGCACGTACAATAAGGTTCAAAGCAGCTCCTCTAGTGCAGACAGACATTCAATAACAATAGTCAGTATACCTAAAAATTAAACAGTAGACAGATGGTGCAAAGGTTGCTTCATAATGCTTCAATGCATTATAGAGGGGGGAAACTTGCTGTCTGTTCTACGCTTAATGCTGCAAGGAGCTGAGCTGTGTTACTGTCTTATGTTGAGCTTCAAGTCTGGCTTATGTGCTCAGCAGGGAAGTAATGGCTTCCCTGTCCGTACACTGACCATCTCATTGCACATTTGAAGCTTCTCTAAGGTCCTTCAAACCTCAACACAACGGCCTTGCTTCGTTTGTGTTCCCCCCTCTAGCTTCTTCTCTTCAGTGGATTGGTTTATTACAGTGACTTTAGAGCAGAGCTACTGCGACCCGACTGCGGATAAAGCGGAAGATAATAGATGGATGGATAGAGCAGAGCTTAACTCTATACTGACAATGCTGAGCAACAGGACATCACAGATGGCTCAAGACATACTCTGCACAGTAGGCTGTATCAATCTGTACAGATACATCCAGTACAATTTACTTCAAGGCTATTTGCATTTTAGCAGTCTGGTAAAGTCTGGTATGAAAAGAAGCCACCTGAATTGTTATACTTTATGTCTAGACACTTATCTGTGATGCATTTTACAGTGTCTGATAAGGTATGTGAACAGTCCAGGTTATGCAGCTTTAGACGTTGCAATTGCAAAGTTGCAAGCAAGGCCATGGTCCACTTAAATAGGAATAATGATGCAAAGTGAAACTGGCAGCACATCTGCACTGCACCTGCTCTGCTTCCTCTTTTCAAATTGCTGTGGAAACCAAATATGTGCATCATACAATAGCACTGTTTACTATTGCATTTAATGTGTGCAGTTTCTTGGTCTGTTAAATGGTCCTAACATTATACCAGACATGACTTTGTCCTCCTGTTGTCTCTTTATTGAACACTTAATTTTTGCTAAGCATTGTGTCAAAGTCACACTCCATTACATATCAGTTTCCATTAGTCACAGATAATATTTTGTCAGTTGACTAATTTATTTATCAGCTGTTCTATCTCTGATGGTACTTACGGACAAAGACCTCAGTTGTCATTGGTTCTCTTCATCTTGTTCTCTGTTCAGCACCTACTGAGCTATGACAGAAACAACCCCCTCATACCCTGACTCCAAAAGATCAGCTGCCTAGTAGAATAGTACCATTGTCATGGCTGCCATCTTGTGTGCAAACTCCGCAAGGCCTCTCCATCTGGGCAGCGGCTGGTCAGTCAGGCAACTCCTTGAAGGCTAAGAGACTTCCGCCACCACGCCTGCTGGCTAGATGTAGAATGTAAGCAACGAGCAGAGCTATGGGCATGACACGCGCCTGGTCTTTCACTACACCCACTACCTCCAGAGATTTCCCTACTGGGGACTGCTACACAGTGATAATCCAAGATATTCACTGTTTCAGTCAAATTGCTCTGTTTATTTTTTTTTACCAATTGTGCTTTTCATGTGTTGCTACTGGACCTGACAGCATTTATAGTTTAGGGACTGTAGATAAACTACCATAACTGTCAATAAAGAAAACAGCATTTTTTCCCTTTAAAATGTTTCTCTTTGGATGACAGCTTTTAACGTGTACAGTGCTGTCACGTTTTAAAAGGTAGCCGTATAACAACCCAGAAGTTTGGCTATGACTAGCAGTGGAAATGTTTTGATTATTAATCTAACAATTTTCTACCTTAGATGATAATTTAAAAAAGGGGGAATGAGTGAATCAGCAGCTGGCTGACATCAGTCTTATGTCTTAAGATTGCACAAGAGCCAATTTGAATGAATGAATGAAAACATTTTTTTTAGCTGAGCGAACAAGTTGGGCACTTCCCCTTTAAGTGGATCCATGCAGAAGACAGGAGTAGGAAAGTGTCTGTCTGGCTGCTGGTGTCATATCCTTTTCATTTGATAGATAGTGGTCTCCATTCATAGAGACCAGACCTTTCTGCTCTAGTTTTTTACTTCCCTTAACACAGCCTGTGTCTCCCTGTGTTAAGTTGCAATTAAGATACATGATCAACGTAGACTAGAGTTGATGTGTTGTGTTGCAAGAAAAAACACATTTCACTATTATGTGTTGTTGTTTCAATTAACAGCAATGTTTTTTTGTCATATGGTCATTGCTCAGTGATGTTCCTAACAGTACTATAGGCAAAGGACAAGTTTAAATTGTTCATGTATTAAAATGTGTGTGCTGCTCTAATCACCTCGCCAGCTGCTGTAACAACTCAATTTGTTTATTATAGCTAGTTTTGCTGTCAGGACAACTCTACTATCTCAAATGGATGTGGTGTGGGTATGAAAAATGGAACAAAAAACCACATCATACTTTTCTTGTTCTGCTATGAACAGTCACCACAACATACTCAAACCACCACTCACCACTTTTGCCACCATTTTACAAGAATAAATACAAATGGTACATTGTGTGGGAGCCCCAATAGTAGAGCACTCGTACACATCATACACCTATTGTGATTCACTACACATGATGGTTGATCCTTTGTTAGTGTGGCAGTGAAAATAGATATAATCATACAGCCAGCTCTTTATTTGACAATGGGATGTTTATATTTACAGTTTCTGTTCAATTTGACACCTGATGGCACCTCCATACACAATATAAACAGGAATTTATGCAGTGCAAAACACAGTTGTTGTTGAATCTAGCACAGACAAATTCTAACACCGTGCAATAGCTTATATTTTAGCGCTTAATTGAGGAAATTGCTTTCATTGTGTCTCAATTAATCTTAATGTAGGAGAAAAATAATTGGTAGGGTATTGCTAGAGGATGTGTTTTGAAATGACCTCAGAGCTTTCCATATTTTATATGTTGGAAAGTAGAATGCAAATAGCATTTTCTCATGCCATCTTCTGGATGAACAGCCCTGAAGTATGATAAAGCACAGAAAGGAATTCACCTGAAAAAAGAACTTGAGTTTCAGTGTAACTTCAACATTCAAGCAGATCAAACGTGCTGCTCATGTCTCACTCATGCCATGAATTTTTTATTTCACATCTCAACTAATTTTGATTGAATTGGCTGAATTTTGAATTGTTGTATCCAGAGTTTATTATGGCAAATAGCTCAGACGTTTCCCACTATTTGCTGTCTTATCTTAGCTGTCTGGAGAATTCACAGTGGACAAACCAAAGACAGTCAGTAAGTATGATCTGCTGAGTGATGTGAGATGCCATTGACATTGTTATTTATGTTTTGGTTACTAGTTCATAATCTAAACAACATCACAAGCAATGCAGTGTCACATACACAATACACCATAAAGCACAGGGGAATTATTCAGCTGATCTCTGACCTTTTCCAGTTGAATAGTCAAGCAAGAAGCGGACAGAACCAACGACCCATGCCAACATACTACATATAATTGGTGCTCTCCTGCTTACTTCCACTACCTGATCTCTCGCTGCTGCCCACACACCACAGACACCACATCTGTGTCCTGGTTCCTTCATAATTAGGCCAAAACCAAGAGATAAAGAGGAAGTAGTGGAGTCATAGTGAAGTGGAGGGTGTTCTTCTCTAGTTATACACACATAAAACCCCGTTACTGTTATTATAGCTGTCCTAAAAAGAACAAAAGATGAATCACTGATGATAATGACTGTGAATTCAGACTCAGCAGGGAGGCTTCGGTGCTTCCTCTTTTATCTGCCATTTGATGCACTCCAGAGTAGTTTTTGTGCAGTTGAGTCAGCTGCTGAACTTCAAAGATACAGTAACCGTTTCTGCTTTAATGATGTCACAGAGACTGTTGAGAAGTAAAGTGACCTGAATCAGATCTACTTTAATACAGGGTTTCCTTTTCAATGAGTATTTTATTGGATCTTTTCTCAGTTTAAGACTCCCCTCAGGCTATAATTTTAATAAAAGCATTTTTTTCCTGGGTGTTTTCAAATGAGAGCTTAATCCATGAGATCTGTGCAGTGTAGATATTTATTGTTGACTGTGGCCTACATCTGGGCATTTTTCCAATGTACCAGTAAACGAGCCCCTTGGTTTACTGAGAGGTTAAAAGAGATGAATGCAGAGAGATTGACTTATCCTCTACACAGAATGAACACGAGAATGTCATCATTATGGTTGTGTGATTTAAATCATTTCAACTGCTGACTGTGGTGTTGAAAATATAGGGATTATGTGTCATTATGCTATCTAAATACAGCTGGAAACCAAACTGTGAAATCTCTAATCCGACAGGCCAGAATTTTAGACACCTGGGTAAATCTCATACGTTCTAATAAAACAGTGTGGATGGAGGATCCCTATGAGGTATTTAATGTGTGTTTGTAGCTGGTCAGAGCCTCTGGGGGTGGTGGTATCTGGTAGCTCAACAAAACCAAAGAGTTCAAATGTAACATTACAATATTTTTTATTACCCAGTAGCAAAATGAAACTCTGTAGTAAAACAGCAGCGATGGTGGGTTTTGCCACAGTCATTTGTCACTTCCTTGTTAAACTGTAACATGTTATAGTCAACTCTAACAGACCCAAACAATGTATGTCATGCAAATACCTTATCCCAGTGAAGTCTGCTTAGTCCAGGTGTGAACCGTAAATATAATTGAAACACCTGATATAGGGGCTCTGTCTGGAAAATCGTCTAACCTCGTCAGTAAGCCGCCTTGCTCTCAGTACATCTGGTGGCGTGTTGTGACATTGAATGTTTTCATGAGATTAAAGTGTTTGACAAGTCATCAAATGTGTGTGCTTGTTCTTGTTTCCTAGAATTTGTGTTGAGTGAATGTGATTACTGCAGCGGAGTGTGATAATAGTTGGTGCTAGCACTGTTTATCCACTGGCTTTCACTTATTTCCCCTCATATATTGATCCAGTCCAACTTATGCACCCATACATACACCCTATCTGCTATTCTTGCACATGTCCAGGCCTTTGAGTAACCATCTGAGGAAAATAAAGCTATCCTTCTCATGTTTGTGTGAGGACAGCCTTAGCACTACGCTGGACTGACCCCTAGTCGCAACCTGACTCAAGTGAGGGTACAGAGAGAGAAGTGCTACCATACGATACTGATACCGATCAATATTAAAAGTATACTTTGAAATAAATTTAAGACCAAACTGCTCTGCCCTCTTTTCAAAGACTTCTGTTGAAGGCATTATGCCTATCCCTAGGTGTGAGAAGGAACAGGGTTATTGCTGCACAGGGTGTGTGTGTGTGAGGCTTTTGTGAATTTACTGTAGAAATCCCAGAGGCCTGTTCTCCTGCAGGCAAGATTTGCTGTTTCTGCCTCTGCAAACATTGCCTGTGCTTTAGCAAAAATTCTCCTCTGCGATGCCTCTCGCGAGTCTGACTATCTACCTGGGTTTTCTTACCAACACCACAACCATGTCCTCACATACAGCTGAAACCAGACTCTGCATGTGTTGCCCAAATGCAAATGTTCAGCCTACACACATGCAGTAAAACATGCACACAGTAAAACAAAAAATCGTCTACATATATTTGTTCATTGTCGGCTGTTTTCTGTTACAGCTGATGTATTGTTTTTCTGACTGGTTTGCTGATAGTGTGTGTTTACTGTGTGGGGGGGAAGCAGAGTTGTTTCTGCTTTGATCACGAGAGATGTAATGTGGGAGAATTTATCTAGGTGAGCTAATTTATGCAGCAGTTGCACAGCCAGGAACCAGGAGTTAGTTATGTATATTTGCATGCGATTGTTCCTGTATTTGGTTGTATGTGTAAGGCGATTTTTGACAGGGTTTAAAGCTAGGCCATAGTGTAAGGTCTGCTGAAAAGTGATAACATGCATTTGTGTTTCTCTGACAGGCACACACATATAGAGTGGCATTAGTAAACAGTGTAACGTACTATCAGGGCGCCGCACTGCTGTCACACAGTTCTCTATTTAATTAGGTTGTTTCTTAAACTAGCCTGTGAAAAGAAATTAATGACCTAGTTGGCATTGTCTCTAGGGCGCTACTATCATGGCTGAAACAGTAATGAGTATAATATGGCTTGATATAGAGCCAACAGTTCACAGCTTAAAGAGATCATTTCATCACAGACATTTTAGTTTTGTGTAGGTTTAACTTTACTCAAAAGTTTGTACACTGCTTCTTTGTCAGTGGCTTTTGTTTTTGATTCTTAACTGTACATTGATACTGAGGACATACAAACTATGAGAAAACACCTATAGAATTGTGTGGATAACTAAACCATAAAAACAAAAACGAGAATATGTTTTATATTTTCCATTATTCAAAGTGGTCACCTTTTACTTTGACTTTGATGACGGCTTTTCACACTCTTGGTTCTCTGTCGGACAGCCTCTTAAGCCACTCACCTGGAATAGTTGAAGCACGGAGGTGTTGAGTACTCTTTGGCTGCTTTTCCTTCTCTCTGCGACCCCACTTATCACACGCTATCTGAGTTGGAATCCCAGGCCAGGTCATCTGATGCAGCACTCCATCACTCTCCTTCTTGGACAAATAGCTCTTATATAATCTAGAGGTGTGTTTGGGTTCATTGGTCCCACTAAGTGCAAACCAGACGGGATGGCGTGTTGCTACAAATCATTGTGGAAGTCATGCTAATTAAGTGTTTTAAGGGTTGGGAAATAGAGAAATGTATACACTTTATGTACACAGGTCAGTGTGCAGTAGCATATTCGCCTGCATCCCTGGTGGAGAGAGCCCCACACTGTTCACTAATGCAAGTCTGTGGTTGTGAATTAATAATTCAGAGAGCTGGCATAGCTGGGTGTAGCCTCTATTATTCATGGTTGGCAGTGGAATCGACAGATGACTGTTTTTAATATTAAGGACCAGCAGAGACAGTCCTCCGCCATGGAACCAGGGAGTTTTCATCACTTTCATGTCTGTCTCCTTCCTCCAGCTATACCCACCACTTAATGCCTCATGCATGGCTTGTGCTTGCTCTCAGAGAGGCACAGACGTGGACTGCAGACATGGATACACTTCTACAGGCTGCAGTCTACAATCAGGGTTTTCTAGTTAGTTTTATTCTAAATGTGTTCCACACATGCGCTTGTAGAATACATGATGACCTCCTGACAACAAGAAGAGCTCTTTGTTTGTTGTGTTTGGAGAACACAAGACAGAACAAGAGTACAACTAAGGATGGGAAACAGTGTGTCCGGTTTACTAGTCAGCCAAAGCATGCCCTAACAGATTTTGCAGACTTCAGATGACTTAACTCATCTTCTGTGCCATGATCTCTGTCCACTCCGTCTGTGAACGCCTTTCCCCCTCACTTTGTGTTCAGTTATTCAAGATCTGCACCCGTAATTTGCACCGACGAAATATAGATACAAAAAAACAAATATATAAGAAAAAAACAAAACATTCTAACATTATTCTCTGAAGTTGTTGTTCTCCCCTCTCCCTTTTACAGAGGGAGGCAGGGGAGGAATTAAAGAGTTTGATGGCCACAGGAAGAAATGCTACTCAGACACAACCTCTACCACCTCTCTCTGTATAGTGAGAGGCGTGACAGGACCCCCACATTTCCTGAAGTCCAACACCAGCTCCTTTGTCTTACTGATGTTGAGCTGGAGATGGTTGAGCTCACACCAGTCTACAAAGTTGTCCACCACACCCATGTACTCTGTGATGTCTCCAACCTGTATACATCCTACCACTGCAGAGTCATCAGAGAACTTCTGAAGGTGGCAGGAGTCAGACTTGTACATGAAGTCTGACATATACAGTGTGAAAAGGAACGGAGACAGGGCAATCCCCTGTGGACCTCCTCTGCTGAAGACCACAGTGTCAGACACACAGATCTGCAGGCAACGCACAGTTCTGCAGGGATATATATATATATATCCCTGTGTCTGTCAGAGTGTTTTCACTCTGTTGTCTCATTTTGTTTTCCTAGTAAAGTCTTTATTGAAATAATAATAATAATCTTTGCTGTGAAATGAAACTCTGACGTAATAAATAGAAGAAGATAATGAAAGTTGGACCTGTGTCCTTTGGCTTTTGTGGCTGCTTAGCTTTAGAGGTGTAACACATCTGCAACTAAGACCACACTCTTCTACCTGTGCAGTACTGCAGGACATTACATTTCGACCACTTTCCTGATGACTGTAGAAGTTTTTAGAAGAAAGAGCAGCTCTTTTTTGTCCTTCTAGAACCACGTTTCTCTGTGTCTGATGTGTTTTTTGAAGCCCTGCTTATGAAATTTGCACTCCTTACGCTGCATTTTCCTTCTCAATTTGGGATTACCCCATCCCCAGGTAATCTCTAGTCTCTCATACGAGCCAAATAGTATTGTGTCGTTATTTCCTATTTGGATTTTGCCTTTAGTGTTTCCCTCTCTGCTTACCTTTTCTCCCTTCATGGCTCTCTCCCCCTTTTGGTTCACTGATTTTTCACATTTGTGTCAATGCTGCTGTCTCTGAATACTGCTTTTATTTAAGAGTTTTGGATCTCCAGTCACCACTAATGCCGCTGCCATATTGTACCAGCAGCCTACTGTGACTGCTGCTATTGACGTTCTTTGTGTCTCTGTCCCTGTGTTTAGCCTTCTTGTCTCCCCCGTCGTTGTCCTCCTCCTCCTCTGTTCTGAATGAAGGAGTTGTCATGTGTTGCCATCAATGGAGGAGGAGAGGCCCTGAAAGCAGCAGCAGCAGCAGCACCCCTTTTCTTCTCACTCATTTGCTTTTTAAGCCTTCTGAAAGCCACATCTGCAGGTGTGTGTATTTGAGAGACGGCATATATTAGGCTGTGGTCGAAAAATGTATATGCAAATGTATGTAAAGTGGCAGAATATATTAGGAGGAAGAGAGCTTTGTGTACTCGTGTGGTTGTGTGTTGTTGGTAAACAACAGTGACAGGATAAGCAAGGACTGCAGTGTGAGTGTGCATGCATGGGCAGTACTGGGGCAGATGTCCTGTCAGAAGAACACTGAGCCTCCCAGAATCCCCAGCCTCTGGCTCTCAGCCGGCACCGCCCACCCCCACCGCCACTATGAGAGCTTCCTACTCTTATCTGGCTCCACATATCCGTTTGCAGAGGAATAAAATGACTTGGGACTGCTCCGGACTGAGTAGTCCCCACTCTTTTTGTCTTTCTGTTACTTTCTGCATGTTTCCACACACACACACACCTGTAGGTTCTCCTCTTCATCTTGGCTGTCTGACTATCAGCATTTTCCCTAAAGAAACCAACAATAGATGTAGCCTGCTGTGAAGTTGTCTGTATATCCACGGTCTGATGAAAGAGCCCCTATTGTTTGGTAACATATCCCTTGTGATCTATGTTCAACATAGCAGCATAGCAGTGCAAGTTTTCTAAAAAAGGATTAATAATTTATGAATGTATATGTATAGAAATCTAATGTGTTACCTCAGATGTTTGCACAGTATTGTATATACATACACACGCATACCATGAGGATACGGTATATATTGTCTTTTGTAACTCTGCGTCTGTCTTTAAAATGGTCCAGGCTGTGCTGCATTCATAAAAAAATCATGCTTTTAACTTCATGCTTTTCTTTACATGACCCCAGTTACTAATGAGATGTCTCTGAAGTTTCATATTACTTTGGCAAAAGTATTTTCTTAGTCTTCCAACTGTACGTTGCAACAATACATTTTTGGCCTACGCCTAATTTATTTACATACTTTGTAGCACGTTGAAGACATTTATAGAGTATCTTTTAGATAAGCCTATTTTATACCCTTTCCTATCCTTCTTACTTTAAGGGCAAAAAAACCCAGTACAAGTCCTGGAAATGACTCGCCACACGGTTCAAATATAGATGAGCAAATCCTGTACAAGCAAGCACTTCCCCAGCAGGCAGACTCTTAAATGCAGTGTCTCCATAATGTATGCAATGATGGAAGGGACTACAGCCTGCCCCTGCCTGCATGGATATTGTGAGGATATAAATAGCCCATGTTGGATGAGTGTGTGCTTAGACTGGAACCACAGCACACAGAGCTCAAACAATAAGCCATCACCACTACCCTTCCTCCCCTGTGCTTTCTTCAGTCCAGCAGCCTCCCAGAGCTCAAGCAGGGGATTCTCTCTCTCTCTCTTTCTCCCTCTTCCTTTCTTTCTTCCACTTCCTGTCTCCCTGCTTTTGTAATCTGTCACCAGCGGCAAGCTAGAGCCTGTCGCACCTTACGTCAGAGAGGTAGTGGGGGCTGCCTGTCTGTCTGAAAACTCACTGACTGTGGTGGGAGAGGTTTCATGTCACTATTTTTTGCTCATCTAGATAAAGATGGTGAATATAAAGTGTGGATTAAATATGTCAAAATAGTTTTAATTGTCATCTCTGCTATATACTGTACAAGTACATGTAGATATGAGATGACGTGGCTCCAGCTTAATCAGTACTGCTTAAATAGCATGCAGAAAAATATAAATGTCTAATGCACAACTTGTTTTTCTTCTTCTAACCATTTCACTGTTATTGGCTGGTAAAAGTGTACTGTGAAAGTTGTAAGTTTAAATCTGGTGAAATGTCATTAACCTTGTGTCCTACCTCCCTTACAATTAACATTCCAACGCCCTTGAGCAAGGCACTTTAAATGAATCCCTCCGGTGCAGCTGCTGGCTGTTGCTGTAAGTGAGTGGTTGTGCAGGGCAGCATTTTAAAGTAATGTCGTTCTATTGCTACTGAGCTGAAGAGAACATAGACAAGAGTTTCTGTGGAATGGTAAAAACAGCCCAGAAAAAAGAAAAACGTCTAGAAATGTTTCATGTGGCAGATGGCAGAGGCAGCCTTAGTTGTAATGAAAAGCCAGAGATTCTCTTAACCTCCTTTGCCACGTGATCTTCTCCTTTATTATTTACAATCTCCTGTCTCTGCTTCACTTGTGATTTCCAATATGCACTTGTTTGTACTAGACACATTTCAGTCTACCCCTCTCAGTGCTCCCTGGAATAATCTCCAGCAATTAATCAATACCTATATATCTGAGGTTAAATGTATTCATTAACAAACATCTGGTCTGTGTAGGTTTGAAAAGTTTAGTTAAATGATGATTTGTGCTAGAATTGGAATTAATGTCACCAATGTGATGTATAGACCTACTAGAGTTAAGGTTGCAGAAAGATGGGGTACACGAATGGATATAGGCTACAGGGAGATGCCTGACTTTCAGTCCAATGTTATACCTGCTTCTTACACTTGGTAAGGCAGATAATGTATATAAATACATTGTGTTGAGCTTTAATCAAAAGTGGCATTACCTATTTGGGAGTACCAGCGTTGAAGTTGAAAAGAAACAGAGAAAAATGAAGGATTGCCTTTATTACATGGACAGAACTTATTTGCAGTCAATAACTGCTTAATGGTTTTTTTTAATGCTGAACAATGGCCTCCTTCACTTGCATAGACTCCTCTTTAGACTGTATGATGAGTGTTACAGTGAAAAATCCCCCTCTGGTCTCATGATGAACCTGACTGTACATACATTTCCCAGCCCCTTTAAACCCAGCTGTGAGTTATATTATAGCACACCATAATGTTCATCTGTTCCCTATTAGTTCAATGGGATAAGGTTGCAGTGTTTTTATTCTTCTGTTGTTTTAATTTCTGTTACATATGCATCTAAAGTACATATTTAGCATGTAACTATTAGTCCGGCTGGGCTGTGTATGTAAAGAGATAAAATCTGTAATGACTGAAATTCATAATTGAAATTTATTTTAGCACATATTGTTTCCAGTGGACATGCCCTCACACATACACACTGAGAATGGCAGCAGATCATCTCTGGAAGGAACTTATAGGACCCGATGCCACGACCGTCAGCGCACAGAGCAGAGCTCCCGTGAGCAGACAGATGGAGGACAGAGAAGTGGGAGTTTGTCAGATTGCACAGCATGGTTGTCAGGATTTACTGATGAATAGGGGATCACAAATGGGTTTCTTAGGGAGCGAAATCACCTGTGCTGATTGGTGATCTCAACTATCGATTAAAGGTTGCTGCTTTGTACACCTTTGTAAAGTGAAACATTTGTTCAGTATTGTTGATTAAACGCAAGCCGAATCTTTCCAGTCAAAAATAAAATGTCAATGTGAAACGCAAGTAATGACTGACAACAAAATATCTGTGTAGAAATAAATAGATACTGTACTAAGTACTTTACATATGGGGAAATACAGTATTCATTATTTGTTGACTGTTCCATGCGCTGTATGTGAGCTTATATTGTAGATTTGCATACCCAGCAGCTGGTTTCTTGTTGATGTCAGTTTACTTTGCATTACAGTGTTGTACTGATTAGTGAGGGTTCGTTAGTAATTGCTGCACTATAGTTATGTCACAGCCTGGACAGTTCCCTGGAGACAAACTGTTTTTTTTAAATTATGTCAGACATATAATTTGGGTCTTTTTGTTGTTCTCAACTGAAGTTGGCACAGAGCTCAGCTCAGGCCTGCACATTAGCAGATTTTTCTCTCTGTCTACACTGTCTTTACATAAGATTGTTCTCATTTTCAGATTGGCTGTAGAAAAACCACCATGTTGGTCAGTTTGAACACTCCTACAAACCTGGGTAGAGGTTTACTTAGGTGCAGCTTTGTCACTCGTTTAGTTAAGCTGAACTAGATTGTCCTTTGTAGAAGCTGACTTCAAACTGAGCCTGAACACCAGCCTTCTCTGGTGCTCGCTATTTAGCTGATTTATTTATCTGGGGAAAGCTGACAGAGCAACTATCAGAGAAATGTTGCACGTGATTGGTGCCCAGTACAAACCCAAGTTTTGTTTTTGGAGTTGAGTGTTGGCTAATAAAGTCAGGATTGGTGTGTAAGCTAAAAATGTTGGAGCTAGTCCACTGACCATGAACGGAAAGGCTGATGTGTGCAATAATGACATGGTGATTTAAGCTTTTAACTAGGACTGTGGCAGTTCAGAAACAAAGGCTGAAACTGCAGCGCACGTCCATGGTTTTCTGATGCAAATCTGGGGCACAACACAACCCACCCAACGCACTGCCATGCTGTTTGAGATGTCCCACATATGTCAGGGTGGTGTCTGTTAAATGTCTGAAGTAATATTAGCACAGTGGATATAATAAAGAGGTCTTATTGTGAATTAGCACAACATAGTGACCTGTTAATTTGGTAAGATCATACAGACATGCAACAGGACGCCATATTCACTTTATCGCTTGCATCTAGATTCATGAAGTCCGCTTCATTACAAAAGGTTCCAGCAGCTGATAGGATGCACAAAGGCAGTGGAAGTGGAAAATGATTCAGGACACAATACAAGTGATATTGAAAATGGAACACCAGACAAAAACAGCAGTCATATTCCTGTGATCTGGCACGGCAAAGGAAAAGGTTGTACTACGCTCTTGGAAGTGCTACATCAAAGGCTACGTTGCCCTGTCAGTGTCACCAGCAGCTTCCGCTGCACAGAGAGGAGATTAGAAGGAGTCGAGCAGAGAAGGAAGTGATTTCCACTTGTTTACAGCACATCTGGCTTTGATGTGTAACCTAGTGCTGCGCTAGGTTAACTAAACATTTACTTCACGTCATGCGAATCTTATTTCTTCACGGTTGTTGTGGTTTCACAGCATGTCTTGGTATTTTTCTGTCATGCATTTTGTGGCCTTTAAATAGGACTGTGGCTTATTCTGCTGCCTTGAGTACAAAGGATTTAAAAGTGAGAAAGCATTCAATGAGTGATTCGTCAAATGTTTATTACAAGTAAGAATGAAGCTCAGTATTAATGCACAATATTTAATCATTGAAACAATGAATTCAAATATTGAAAAGGCTTTTGATCAGGGACAGTCCCCCTAGTTCTCCATTTATCAAATGTAATGGTCCAAATTTAAATGTGTTCCTTGGAGGTACAGAGCAGTTTAGTTGAGGTATTTATATTCTAATAAGACATACCTCCACTCCAGTGAATTAAGCATTTTCTCTTCTACCTGTTTTTCCACGTACATCCCTTTTACTATTTTGATACTCTTTCTACACAGATATTCAACAAGAGTAATGGTACCCTATACTGTAGCATAGCTTGCTGTAGTAGTGTTGGAGGCATATTGTTTCTACAAGGAACTGAAAATGTGAAATGTTGGTTTATGTAGATGATGTCGTTTCTATAGCGTGCTATAAAAATCCTCCTTTTCACTTGCAACCTATGCTGAGTACCACTAGACTAACTTAAGGCGAGTGATGTGAGCAGCAAGATGCTAAAGCTCTTGAATAGCTCGCACACATTCCTCAAGCCTGGAGAGAGGGAGAAAGAGAGATAAGAATAGCTCTTGTCTCTCCTCTATTGGCCAACTAGTGCAGCTGTGGATTGGTGAGCCACAATGCTCTGTTCCAACAGCACTGCCGTGGATGTAAGGAAAGAGGCAAAGGGAAAAGTCCACCAAAGCAACCTGGCCACACTGCATACAGCTCTGCAATTAGGCTTTTTCCTGTTTGAACACAGGACATAGCGACGCAGTAAAGCGCTCGCAGGTCATGCCCGCTGGTAACCTGGCTCTCTGGCTAAATTACATTTAACTAAGGGCACGGTGGAACGTTGCCGTCTTACGCTCGGTGGACAAATCACTTTTCATGAAATACACAGATATCAGACATGTAGGGGAAATCAGCGTGGCAGGAGGTGATTAAGAAGCACATTTTAAATTAAATAAATTGTCTCCCAAGTTATTTGTAGTGTTGTGTTGCGACCTTTTCTGACCCATCTCCAACAAGACTGGCTGTAGTTAGTCTGAAGGGAGGCATTGACCACAGTATTCACGCTCACACTGGACTCCAGCTACAGCCCCTCCCTGCCTCATACTGGAAAATATGCGTCATCTACTTCCGCCTCCTCTCACTCCCCTCCTTTCCCATTTCAACTTCCTGTACTCTGGGCTGGTTAGAAGTGAGATGCTTTGAAAGGAGTCAGGAAACCTTATTCTCTCACTGTAACACCTTCAAGCTGTTTTAATATTTACTATGCTGCCACTGACATATTACTGTGACAATGAAGGGCCACAACATCATTAAAAGAAGATCTTGTGTGACAAGCAGGGGGACCTTTCGTGCCCTGCAGGATTTCTATCCATGACGATGTAGTGTGTTACTAATAGTAATCTTTGTCTTTTAGACAGATTACAAGTTCAAACAGGCTCCATTAATATGGGTAACGAGTGGAGGATAGAAGAGCTTCTTAAAGAAGAAGTAACATGTTTGTGAGGGCCAGTTTTTTCCTTTTGGTAGTTGTTGAATACTTAATTTCTACACTATATTATACAAATGGATTCTTTAAAAAATCATAAGATGATTCATGTTTTTATTTTTACATGCTGATCCAGTCACACACCCAACCACACATGGAAACACAAATGTACACACTCCAGAAAGCTGGTTACTCTTCACGTTCTTTCTCCCACTGTCCTTTGTTTCTCTTTTTCTGCATCTCTTTCTCTCTCTTCTTTGTCACAGCGTCGCTGCATCAAGGTCACCTTTAGAAAAAACTATTGTTGGCTACTGAAGTGAGGTGCTCAACGTGGCTAATTTCAGAGAAATGCCTTCTAGTCATTTATAGTCTCAGAATTTCATATTTTGCTTCCTGTCTATATAATTTTTAAGACATTTGATGAATAAATAGCTAACCATGTAATACAATTCCATTATTATTGATTATATGAAAGAAATGATGGACTGTGTTGCTAAAACACTGTTGTCGTTCTTTTACAGGTCTGATGATACTAGCTGAACAGTGACCGCTACCTTCCTGAGGACACCTGCTGCCCAATTCCCTTCATCATGTCTGGGATCCACGTAAGTCAAATATGTGTTTTTAGTATGGGTTTATAGCTACACAGAAAGCCGACAAACACTTCTTCAACACTACATTTTACATATTTAAACTGCTAAACAAACATGCACTTCTACTGGTTTCTTAAAAAAATAATAATAATAATAAAGTTTATTTATAGAGCACTTTTCAAAACTTACATTACAAAGTGATAAACAAACAAATAAACAATGTATATGTGCAGCAACACATTTAGAAATAAACAAATAAACAATGTATATGTGTAACAACACATAAATGCACATGAACAACTAAATAAAATTACCTAGATGTCAGTAGAT
>JAUMHF010000017.1:19631913-19653447 GCA_032359275.1 Microctenopoma steveboyesi | reverse complement strand
AGTCGTTGGATATCCTCCTTAAGGTCAGCAATCTTTTTATTTGCTATCTGTAGTAACTGCTCCAACTGGTTGTTATTATTATTATTACTGCTGGCCATAGCCGCAAAGTCACAGAAAGTACGTCTTTTGAGTAGTAGTTTTCCGCGGAGCTCTCTGATCAGCGTGATGCCACAGGATGTTCTTACCCTTGCTGGTTTGTCGGACCCGTCTCTTGTCTACCAAAGACTGTGACTGTAAAACAGCTTGAAGAAGTTACACAACTAATTCTAATATATAAGAATTAATACATGAAAAATACAACAGACACTTATGTCTAAGTGGGTTTGTGTCTAGTAGCTTGTCACTACAAATAAGTGACAACCATGATGTCTTGGTTACATTTATCTTGACTGTCAGTTGTTATAATGTTGGTTGTGAATGGATTCATGCGCAGTCCACTGTGACATGTCTCTAAAGTGTCCTGTGTCTGGATATAAATGTTTGCTTTATTAGTCCCTGTCCCAATTCTTAAGACTTTCTGATAGTTAATGTTCTCCTCATCAAACGTTGTGTTGTTACAACTCTTTTTGAAGGATAACAACACTCTTTAACACATAATTCGGATCAATCAGAGGGTTATGATTTTTTCATGTCAGACTGCTGATTGGAACATCAACAAAGATCTTGTTTAGTGGTGTCTTTATTATTTGGTCCTACCTCTGTGTGCTCCAGCTCTTTCTCAAACTGAAGCTTGGTAATTAGCATTTAGCTGGGAATCTTCAAGCACAGCCCACTCAGATGAAGGCACACACTCACAGGATAATACGTCCGTAGTGCATCACTCTGCTCCAACAATGATAGACCTACCCTTTTATTAATGTGCTCTACAGCAGCATAAATTAGTTACAGATTTTAGTGTTGCTCTGGCTTGTTGCTGATGGCGCTGTATCAATAGTTCTTGAAAACAGACCACAGAGTGACCTGCACTTGTCTCTCCAGAGGTAAACTAGACTTAGATAATTGTGCACATCCTGCATGTGGTAGACCTCAAATACATTTGATTATGGAAAATATGGCGATGGGAAAATTCTAATCATCAGGTTCCTGCAGAACAGATTAGTGTCAGAAGATCTTTACTGCAGAAGATTCTTCTTCTCCAGTTGCTTTGTTTCTTGTATAAGGCAACATTTTCTATATCTCAAATACATTTTCCATCTGTACTCACTGTCCAGCAGAATCACTTTTTATTCATATGTTTTTTGTTTAGCTGTTGTTCAAGTAGCCGAAATGGACAAGCGAGGCTTCTTTGTATCCACATAACCTTCACACGCGGTTGTCAGCAGTGGACCAAACTCATTATGCAGTATTGACTGATACTGCATCAGACACATGCAGCTGGACTGGGTGCTGTCAGGAATAAAGCACACCTCACACCTGCTGCTTTGTACTCTGCTGTTTATATTTCATCTCATCTGCTCTGCTGTGCTTTGTTTTTGATCGCAGCACTGAATCTAACAGTGCAAACTGAGTAGATGTATTGTCATTGTATCCTTGTATCATTGGTCATTTGTGTGGTTAAGCTGGACCTTGTATCGTGCTGTCCGCTGTAGTAAAATGCTACGGCTAGCTGGTGAGGTTCCACAAAACTAAACGAGCCAAATGCAGTTATGATGGAGAAAAGAGGATAGCAGGCAGGTAGGGCTGTATAACTATTCATTTATAGGTATTTTTACCGATATATGCAGATTTCATGTTTTCATTATAATCTTAGAGACAAAAGAAAACGTATTTATGTATTTTAGGAGGTAAAGCAGCCAACATGAAAACTGTAACTCAACATCAACAGGTCTATTGTTAATCATCTTCTTAGGTTAAAGGAATTTACTCAACTTTTTGAAGACTCATATAACCCTGTGGTATATTAATCACAGACTTTGATGTGGGTGGGGTTGGTACAACTTCACACAAGTAGGTGATTGCCCGGAATTTAAACCACACCTTCTCTTCTTGCTCTCAGTTTTATGTTTATAGTATTAATTCATAGTTTTTTTCCTTTCCATTTTGCAATGAATTGAGGTACCATATATTGTGTAAATATGTATTTAAATCTTAGTTGAACATCAGTTATAAGAGTCACATTTTTCTAGTTATTATTGTGCTATGTGTAGCTGTCTTTGCAGGGATAATACATTCATAACAAAAGATCAGTCATCTCTTTCTCTCTTCGTCTTCTGTAGTTATTTCCAGGTCTGTCCTCATTGCCATTATTGCTGTGTACTATAACCGTCTATTATAAAACACTAATAGCCCCTCGTGATAAGCTTACCCCCTTCTTCTGTTCTGTGATGTAGGCACCATGGTCGACTGGAACAGAGTGCGTAGCCAAGTACAACTTCCAGACTGCCAACGAACAGGACCTGCCCTTCTGTAAAGGAGATGTACTGACCATCACTGGAGTCACCAGGGTAAGAAAGCAGGTGGTTCACACGGTTGTAAATAATGCTAGATAAATCCTTAAAGCTGACGCACTGATGTCTCGCATACCAACACACAGAGCCTTAATGAATACTGGCAAAATGTCTCATTTTTACTACAGTATCAGTGTTAACATGTGTATGATATTCTTATATTAATACACATCATCATAATATTATTATTAATGTATGTCATTGTGATAATGAGCAACAATGCATTTCCACAAACATCTGATTGAATCAGTGGCTATCTTGATTTTAGTATGTATTCTCCAGCAATGTGTATAGTGTGTTTTATGGGAAATGTTTCTGGTTGTTTCAGGATCCCAACTGGTACAGAGCAAGGAACACGGTGGGCAGAGAGGGCACCATACCTGCTAACTATGTCCAGAAAAGGGAAGGAGTCAAGTCAGGGGGGAAGCTAAGTCTCATGCCGTACGTACCAAATGTCTCACATAAGAGAAACCGTGCTTACTACTGTCAAACATCACATGCAAGCACTGAGCTGTCCTTATGTTTGTCAATTAATGGGCAGAAATGGAGTTTGACAATGGATCCATGGCTGTGTTTTCAGCATTGAGAGCTCACAATAGTTGGTGCTATGACAATGTGACATTGTATTAGCAGGAAACCTTTAAATAGGCTTTTTGACCCGTTTCTGCTGAAAGCTTTGACCCCCACTCCATCCACTTGCCACCACTTATGCCGCGTGTCCACGCCATGCATAACATGCTCAGTGGGTCATCCAGCTCTGAGTCTAAGGACGACCAGTGCTAACATCACTTTAGTCTGCGTTGGCTTTGCAAGCACAAAACAACAGCATGAGTTACCTGCCTCTAGTTGTAGCTACAGCTTTGTAGCGCTGCTTGAACCAACAGACTTCTGGCGTTATTTTTACTTTCACTTTAAGGATTGAATAGGCTCCCAATGCGCTGGTTTTTGGTTGTTTGTTTGCTTACTTGCTCGAGCCACCAGAAGTCGTTCCTCTGGAGCCATTTGTTATAACCCACATGGATTTGCTGACTCCATTATAAATCACATACAGATGTCTCGGGGAAGACCTCTCCCATTCTTCTGGGTTGCATAAGAGTTCAGCTGTGGTCTTCTGTCCTCATGCTCACCCTGATGGATTGATACTCTGCAGCAGGGACAGTTGTTGCCTCTCTAACAGCCTGTTTTCTCTTCTGCCCCCATGTGGCAAACATCTGCCCCATATTACAGCATCTTAAAGAAACCTGTAGTCATCGAATCTGCTGTCCTACTTCCTTCTTTCCTGTTGTCGCCACCAAGATGTTTACCAAATGTTTTTCTCATATATTTTAGCATGTTGTTATTTATTAAAACTGCAGTTAGTTGCTGCAGACAGAACAACAAGTGTGTGTCCACCAAGGACTAGGGGTCTGTCTGTGTCGTCCATGCTTGGCGGCTGCCCTCGGATTAGTGGGAGTTAAGGAGCTACTGTCCATCTGAGAAGCTGCCTGCGCTGATCTAATCAACTCAACCCGTATTAAGCTGCTTTGCCACAAGGGCCTCTGCTGTCTGAGTATGAAGTGGAGGAGGGAGTGACGGAGGCAGCCACAGGAAAATGGGCTAAATCAATTAGAACTGTTGATTGCCATCCATTCACCAGCCAAGACGGATAGAGAGACCCTGTGTGCTGCAACTGTTTACAGCTTAAATGGCCTTTCACACAAGGAGTGACAGAAATCGACGGGATATGGTGCGCTGTTTTGTGGTAAATGTTGGTGGTGTGTTTAGCGCAGGACCACCTGTCTATCAAGGAAGTAGGGAAGCAAAATTCTAATTCCTTACTGTTATGAAGACTTTTTTTCCAATATAGAATGAACATGATATGATAGCGTTAAATATTTGTCTTAGCATATAGGTGATTAGCCAAGACCATTGGTCTGTGGATGTTTAGTTTATACATGCACCCACAGGGTCATATTGTGAGGCTGGAGCAGAGTTATACGGCTAGCTGCTAAATCACGAGTTCAGAGCTTTATTGGTTTTCAGTTAAAACCAGCACTTTTTCTTTTTATATTAGCAGAGTATTCTTTTTTTCCCTCTGAATACCTCAGTGTGTGTTAAATAGTCTGCTCATCTCATGGTCCATCTGAGTCAGAAGTGGGTGAGATGGTCCTGTCCTTCCCACCCTTTCATCAGAGCCATTTTTTTACATTTTCCTGTTATTGCAGTGCCGGCTGCCTCTGACTCTTCCTCTCAGCTCTGTGTGTGTGTGTGTGTGTGTGTGTGTGTGTGTGTGTGTGTGTGTATACACCATGTTTCCTGTTGTTTGGGTTCAGGTACTTTCTCAGTGACTCTGCAAGATGAGAAAGGGCACCGCCTCTGAATCTCTCAAGCTGAACAGACTGGAAGTGCTGCTGCCGGCTTCCCATTACTGCCCCACTGTTGTTTTTCACTTCTCATTTCAGAAGCGGGCTCTGGGTCGCGATACGTGGAAGTGGATCCTTCAGTGCGGTTCAAGCAGCAAGCGAGTGTTGCTGTAGTGAAAATGAAAATGTGATTTGTTGTAGGAAGTGTTAAAGGGGGGAGATGGTGTTTTCAGTTGTTGTCGTTGCTGTACATAATTAAAACTGGTCTCTTAATACACATCACACACTCTCCACTATGGTCCTATTAACATGCACAGTCAAGCCCATAATTAATCATACCCATGGCAAAATTTGGGTTAAAGCTTTTGTGTGTCTTATCTGGAGAAGTGGCGTCCTCCTTGGTCTACATCCGTGGAACCCAGCAGTGTGCTTAAAAAGGGAATATACCATAAATAAAGGCTGAGAAACCTATGTCATTTCCTGTGAAAAAAATAACTTGCTGGTTGAGTAAATGTAACTTTAAGTCAGAATTTGCCAGGGGTATGATTAATTATGGGCTTCACTATATGTCTATGCACATACACACCTTTTGGATTTCAGACGGTCTCCTACCAGTTTTCTCTCACATAACATTTTGCTTCTCCTCTACCCTTCCTGACCTTCATTCTCCGCCTCTCTTCCCTCCCTGTAGTTGGTTTCATGGGAAGATAACTCGGGAGCAGGCCGAGCGGCTGCTTTACCCTCCAGAGACGGGTTTGTTCTTGGTGAGGGAGAGCACCAACTATCCTGGCGATTATACCCTGTGCGTCAGCTGTGACGGCAAAGTGGAGCACTATCGCATCATCTACCACAACGGCAAGCTCACCATCGACGAGGAGGAGTACTTTGAGAACCTCATGCAGCTGGTGGAGGTGGGATACAGTAGAGAACATGGCTGTCATTTAAGCTCCTATTTCTTCTTTACATAATACCCTCGATACCCATAATATTGTCGGCTTTCTGTGAAGCAGCTGTAAAGAATAATTGGCCATCATTATCAGCACCAATTGGTTGGTGTGTCTCTACATTTAATAACAGTAAGAAGTGTGAGGCACACAGTGTTCTGCCGAACCACAGAGAGAGCCTGTTAAGAGCGCCGTTTGTAAGAAAATGAAAGCTTTGACCACTGACATTTTGTCTGTAAATGTCACTGTGTTTTCATGTTCCAGTAGATATTTCCTCTCCCCTGAACATCAGTGAGATATCTGACAATGCCGTCCGCTTGCTGCTGCTGCTGGAAATGCATTTTCACCTAAAACAGCTGCTTGGCAAAAAAAAAATTATTCCACGTCAGGATTTTGTTAGGAAAGCTGTAAAGTGCAAACAGCTAGTGAAGAGAAACTGGTAGCTATATCTACATTTTATATGTAAGAACATTTCCATTTCCTCTGGTTGCGCTTCTCAGTTGTGAGGAACTGTGAAATTGCTGCTGTTTTTATGTTGATAAACTACTAGTTAGAAAAAGCATGCGATTTAAAGATATAGGATAAAATGATATGAAATGTGTTAAAATAGAAAATAACATGCAGCTACGTTGCTCACGCTGGCGAAGAGGCACAAACTGGTCTGTAGCATAGAGCCTAAAGTGGCATTTCTGATTATGCTGCTGTACTCCTGAAGGCTTGATCACTTAATGATTACCTAACACAAACACTCATTGATGTTCTTCACTACGCTGCCTCCTGCTCTCATTCCCTGCCTGTTATCTGAAAGCAGGTTCAGAGGAGGAGGCAAAGACGAGAGCCATGATAGCAGAAGGAGGAGGAGAGACGGAGAGAGAGGAGTGGGTGATGGGGGTGTTTAATCCTCGCAGATAAAAACAGAAGAGCTAGATTGGCGGCTATCACACTTTTAATTGTGCGTCATCTTTTCGCCTGGCGGGGCATTGGAAGTGGACAACAGGAATGTGCCAGCTGGCATGAAGACCATCTACATCCCCGGTGCATTCTTGTTGTCAGCCACCCACAATCGCTCTCCATCTCTCGTGTTCACACCCTCCAGGCTTAGTTTTGCCTCCACTTCCTACCTTCCCTTTCTCTCGTAGATACCCGGCGTATTGCCTCTTTGTTATCCATGTCAGTCTTCCGCTTTGCCTTCCCTCCCTTATGTTTCCCTCCCTGTCCTTCTATATCTTTATGCTCTGTCCTGTCTACATTCACTAATGTTTTTTCTCTCTCTCTCTGTAATAGCATAAGAGCATTCCTCACATTCTTGTGTGTTTTTTCCTGCTTGCTGACTATTCCCCCTGCTCTGCCTGCCCTGCTCCTATTGGCCTGTCGCGGCAGAATACACATACTGTAGATATGAATATACAGTAGATAGACGCGGTGTAGGCCTAAATGTGTACTAACAGGTCCGGCCCTCCCTCCTGTCAATTACCACACCCACAGTGGTGGTGATGTGTATGTTGGTCACACATATCTAGTGATGCTGGGGAAGTGCTAAGAGAGATGTCTTTATATGGGATTATAAGGGTGTAGCAGTACAGTGAATGGATAATGCCACTTTTACCCAGTCATTCCACACTAGTCTTTGAATTATACATGGTAGTAAAAAACATTTCCATGCATTACAGAACTGCGTTCAACTAACTGTAATACGTTTAGGACAGAGTATTAATTATGCAATGTCCAGATGCAGATTTAGTAACGAATAGCAAAAACGCTGAAGTATGCGGACAGAACCTGAAGCTGTGTATTTGCTGTTATTGTACATTCCTGGCTTCCTTTGTCAGCCTCAGTGCTGTTGGAGGTAAAATGAGCTGACCTCCCTGTCACCATGCTGCCCCCTGCTGGTTGCTATATTAACCTGTACTCTGTAGTCTATGACGCCATCGCACTTGTAATTGTATAACATTGGCTTTGTCAGTCGGGCAGCTTCTCCTTTCACTTGTTCTGTTAAATGACCGCTCACACACGCAGTATGTTGATGCATGCTCCTTCATCCACGCTTTCTCTCTCGTGGTTCCTTCGATGGTCTTTTACAGTTGAAGCAAGGGATATATTCTCTTTCCCTCCTGAATGATTATTTTGTGTCAATGTCTGATCTGATTTAGGGAAATTAGCAGGTATTGATTTGTTTGATTTTCTGCTGAAAGGTCAAAAGCATTTGACCTCTCTCACACCCACACACTCCTCCTCTGCTCTGCTGGTTCCCACATAAATGCTTCTCAACTCTATGCCTGCCTCAGTCTAGGACGGGAGTGTCTAACGCTGGTGCTAGGGAGCTATTTCCTTATCTCCCTGTTTTCCAGCCTGCATGTTGTGGCATCTACTCCTGTGGAGTACGACTGGTAACATGAGCCACACTGTTTGTTTTATATATTCAAAGCTAGAAACTCTCCAGTAAGAATCCATTCGTGATGACCAGCCCCTGGTCACTCAAGTAGGTGTGAGATGGTAGGCAGCTATTAGAGGTAATATTGATTCCCATATATGAGGTTCTTTTAAATAAAATGATCCAATCCTTTACTTAACACAAATCTGAAAACAGATTTTCATTATTTCATTATCTTAGATAATAAGTGTCTTTTTTAATATAATGTATTCCCTTTTTTTGTGTCCCCAGCATTACACCAAAGACGCTGACGGCCTTTGTACCAGGCTGATTAAACCGAAGTTGATGGAGGGAACAGTGGCAGCACAGGACGAGTTCTCCAGGAGTAAGGACACACTGAGCTCATTAGGGACAGTGTCACCAATGCACACGGGGATGTTACTGTGCTTGTGTGAATGTACTGACACAGTAAAGGGCTGTGAAGATTCTCAATCATCCAGGTCATGGTTATCCCCACAAAGGTTATTCAGCGGCAACTGAACTTGTTTTAGTTCCTTGAAGACGTTTCACTCTGCGCTCCAGAGGGCTTTCTCATTTCTGACTGGGAAAGCCCACAAGTCCAAAGCAGGAGCAACCTTTTTTAAAATACTGACAATGTAGAGACAAAGCCCGCAGTCTCCTCCAACACTCCTCGTTCACCCCAGTCCTAATAGCATTAATCAACACAGGGTAATTAATCTTTGTGTCTGGGGACGCCTGCTGGGCTTCACCAGCTCTCAAGGTCACTCTGAGTCTTCCTTCACCTCTGTCTTTGTTCATTTCTTACTATGTAACCATCTGACCTGGCTAATTCTTACAAGAAAAAGTGAGAATAGATTAATGTTTACATAAATGTTTTGTCATAAATGAGGGATCTATCATTCAAAATCTGCGACTTCTACTACAACTGGAGGACCACTGAATGTGAAACTCAACCTTTGAATATGTTGACTCATATTCCCGCTTCTTCCTCTTATATATTTATATCAATAGGCTGTGCAGTAATAGTAACTAACCCTGCTTTTTGTCATCTGCCTTCTCTTTGCAGGCGGCTGGGCCTTGAACAGAAAGGAGCTAAAACTCATCCAGACCATTGGAAAAGGGGAGTTTGGAGGTGTGCGTCTTAATTTTCTATCATATCTGTATTATCTAATTTTCTTCATCAGGACCATGAGAACCGAGACCAATGTTATTGTGCTTAAACCTCACTCTGTCTGCGTCCTTGTCAGATGTGATGGTAGGAGACTACAGAGGGACCAAGGTGGCCGTCAAGTGTATCAAAAACGATGCCACAGCACAGGCGTTCATCGCCGAGGCCTCCGTCATGACGTGAGACTCTCTCTCGCTTTCAACTCTTTGTCTTTTACTCCACCTGTAAAATAGGGTTTTTGTTGTAACGGATACATCCTTTAGAGTTCTTATTTACTAACTACTCCGTTTCTCTACAGGCAACTGAGACACAACAACCTGGTGCAGTTACTAGGGGTAATTGTTGAGGAAAGGGGCAGTCTCTACATTGTTACAGAGTACATGGCCAAGGTCAGTAGCATGGTTCCCTTTAATGACATTTCCTAAAACATCTTTAGCAAGCCCTGTAAAATCTAAATAAATAAGAGGAATACCAGTTGAAAACCCATGTTGCTCTGGCTTTTTGGAGCCTGCAGCCTGCTATGATTAAATTGTTGCTTATTAATAATCTGAACTGTTTCACAGGGCAGCCTAGTGGACTACCTACGCTCTCGTGGACGGACCGTGCTCGGTGGAGATTGCTTACTCAAGTTCTCGCTGTGAGTCCTGTTCTGCGGCATTCAAGTACCTATTGGATTTGTACAAATGTCAGATGTTTGTTCAGCACAGCTGTGCGTCTCGAGCCGAACCGCTGCTCTGTGCTTGTCAGGGTTTGAATTGAATTTCAAAAGAACAGCGCCGTGCACTTGGCTGGAAACATGAAAGAGTCATTGTTTTCGCAAGCAACAATACCACAGCTTGATTAGCTTGATAAATGGCAGCTTTATCTGCGAGTCAAGTGCTTTAAAGTCTTCACTGAGTCATCTAGTGCAACCGTTACACTCAGACAGTAGGTGTGTATACGTTGTGTGCGAGTTATGTCAAGTATGGTCATGTTTGCTCTGACACGGTTTCCCTTTAAACTTAATAATGTGATTACGAAGGTCAGTTTGTCGAAGTCATCCAGTCTTTACCCGTCATCTCCCACGACAGCGACGTGTGTGAAGCCATGGAGTACCTGGAGGCCAACAACTTCGTGCACAGAGATCTCGCAGCTCGTAACGTGCTAGTGTCTGATGACAACATCGCCAAGGTCAGCGACTTCGGCCTCACTAAGGAGGCCTCCTCTATACAGGACACTGCCAAGCTGCCCGTCAAATGGACCTCCCCCGAAGCACTACGAGAGAAGGTGAGAGGACACGGGGTGGACAGGTAGCAGACCTGGGCTAATGTGCTTAATGCTTCGCTGGCATTTGTTGTCACCTGCGCCACCTGGCATAATTAAGGTAGCAAGACCCCTGACAGGTTATCCTCGCCTCTCTTTCTCTCTCCTTTCAAGTGATGTATAGCAGCTAAAGCTTGCTCACTTACAAATATGTCCAGGCCCATCCACGGTTGATTATGTTATAGATTTGATTTTATTGATGTGTCTGGCGTTTGTGACACTCTGGACTTCTACCCAAAGGGTTTAATTATGTGGATGGAAACCCATTTATAATTATATTCTAATTCTGGAGTCACGTTATATACTGAGATCAAAAAAACTAAGTGTGAGCTTCAGACAAGACGCACGTCAGCTTCCATGAAGCACTGTATCAGCATTGTTATGTAAAGCTAAAGAGAAAACACAACAGACAAATAAAAAGGTTGAGCTTTGTCAGCAAATGTATCGAGGGGACCCACAACAATTAGAAAAGGTGCTGCTGCCAGCAACATGCCATTGTTTTCCTGCAACATAAATAAGGAAGAAAGATTCACAAACTGATTGGAGGGTGGGGGGTAGTCAAGGGGATGTGACTGTAAGACATGGGACAGTGTGAGTAATGCTGCTGCGTCAGGTGTAACAGGATTTTCTACCTGACAGCCGCCTGCAGACAGATCCTAAATCAGCGAGACAGCTGTCAGAGCGAGACCAATTTATTAACAGTGGCTACACACGATCATTCCCCAACTACACTACAATAAAAGAAGAACATGTCATTATCAGATTGTAAATGGAAATAACTATTGGGTCAAGATTTTTCCCACTCAGACCCACACAGCAGATCTGGACCCCCAGAATGAATGTCATTTGTGAGAGGTGGGATTTTGCCCATGTGTTTATAGAGAAACTGTGACAGCTGGGAGCTAATAGTTTGTAGTTCAGGTGAACTGGACATGTTTCCTTTTGTTCTGAGTATTATCAAATAAACTCAATTTCACATCCTAAATGGAAGACCGGGTTTCGATGGATGGATGGTGCACAAAGACCTGTTCTCCGAATGCCTTCTGGTCATGTTTGAACTGTTGAATCTTTTTTTTTGTTTTGTCCAACAGAGGTTTTCCACTAAGTCAGACGTGTGGAGTTACGGGATCCTACTCTGGGAGATCTACTCATTTGGGCGCGTGCCTTACCCTAGAATTGTAAGTCTCTGTGGATCAATGAGGTCTGCTGTGTACCAGCAGGTGGCAGGCTTCATTGCTAAGACAAGGATACATGTTTGTAATATTAAAGCGTAAAGCCTAAATAATGAGATTTATGGCATTTCTCTGCTGAATCGGGTTATGAAAATGTCCCCGTTTGTACTATAAGTCATGAATTAGGCTCCTGCATGTTTCACCACCTGCTACACAAACATATTTCTAACTTCTGGAGTTGAGTCAGTCAGGTGCATTCGCTGAATTTCACATCAGTATTTCTCTCTGTCTCTCAGCCGTTGAAGGAGGTGGTGCCCCGGGTGGAGAAGGGGTACAAGATGGACGCCCCAGACGGCTGCCCGCAGGTGGTGTACGACCTAATGAAGCAGTGCTGGACCCTGGACCCCGTGATGCGGCCCTCCTTCCGCATGCTGAGGGAGAAGCTGCAGCATATCACAGCCAAGGAGCTCTACCTGTGAAGAGGAGGCACAAGGAGGGAGGGGGCGTTTGAGGCAGAGGAGGTGGGGGGGGGGGTTGAAGGAAATGAAAAACAGGGACCACAGCCCCTTCCTCCTGTCTGTTGACCCGTGAGACTGCCATAGCTGAACCCCCTCCCCCAACCTGAGACGTCCACCACCAGATGTCCTCTGTTTCCACGAGGACTGCTTCCTGTTTGTGTTGTATAGCTTTTGCCCGACAGTTTTCCTCTTCTCTCGATGGGCCACCGCTCCTTCCTCCTTCTCTACCTGCTGCTGCTGCTGCTGCTGCTGTTCGCTCTCTTCTCTCGGTCCAAGTTTCTTTTCCTTCCCCTCCATTTTCTCCTCCTCCTCCTCTCCTGAACATGGCATTAACTGGAGGGGAGGCTGGCCTTTTCCTCCATGTTTGTCAGGTGCTCCCCCCCTCCCTCCACCCCTCCATCATTCCTGGATCTCTGTATCACCGTGTGGCTCTGCATGCCTCTGTCATTCCATCCTCCTCTTCCCCGGCATGGTGTCAGGTGTGGGGCCTTCGCTCTGTGCCAAAGTGCCTCCAGTCTACAGAGCTCCAGACTTCCCTCCAGCACTTCTTTTCAATTGGACTATTGTGGTTTGATTTTTTTTTATTACTTTTTTTAAGAGATCTTTTTTATTGCTTCTTTTTCAGGGAGGTTATCAAACTGTTTTTTTTAACGCTGTCTCCTCTGCCTCTAACATCTTCCCATCAGACTGGATTTATTTAATTCTTTTTAAAGAGAGCATGAACCGGAAGAGAGAGAATTTGGGAGCCAGCATCATGTTCATCTTCCAACCAAGATATCTCTGAGGAGCCGTCGGGGATGGTGGCGGGGGTGGGGGGCAGGACAGTAACAGGAGGAGAAGTAGTTCACAAACATGGTCGAGTCGTCATACGTGGGCTTGTTTTTGTATCAAAATATATTTAAAGGATTTAAAAAAAAAAGAACAAAGATGAAACTGACTTTGGCAGAGAATGGAGAAGGACTTTCAGGAGTGTGTTGGCGTGAGGAATGCTCAGTGTCTCTGTGAACGCTGGGGTCAGGGTGGTGCATGCTGTGTGTGAGAGGCCTTGGGGTTCAATTGTCAGTGCTTTCAGTGTTCATTGTTTTATTATGCTATCATGATTATGAATAAATCATTCCATCTGGACGGCGTGGTAACACCTGCATCATTATATCAGCGTGCGAGTGTCTGACGGTGAGATCCAGGTGTTATCCTGTTCTCAGGAGGCCACACAAAGGCGTTTCACGTGTCACGAATCAACAGTCAAGCACTGATTAGAATACTTCACATCACTTACAAATATTCTGTTACTGTCTGTAATTATTTACTCAGAAACATTTTTAAGTGTATTCACACCTGTGAGATGTTTCTTAACAGCCTGACTGATGATGCTAAAGGGCCCTCGGATAGTATTAGATCATAAAGAGTGTCATTCATTCTCTCCTGTTGGATTTGAACTGTAATAGATCAAAGGTATTTAGGATTAGCTAAGTGTCTAATTCAGTTTTTTGCCTCCTCTGTCAATCAAAACCGCCTGGGCCGTACAATGTAGCAGGGTTTACCCTGGGATTTAAATAAGAACAACACCTAACTTGGAGCCTTTGTTCCCCGTCTAACCTCGTCGAACAGCAGCACAAAAGGAGAAAAGGCTTCTTTTGATTTGAATATTCAACACGCCGTGAGTAACTCGTGACTCAGATGCTGAGCCTTAACGACTGCGAGCTGATGATCTGAAGAAGCGCGTCTCGTCTCTTAAAGCCCGATCTCCTCACAGATGTATGACTATAAATAATCCTTCTGTGATAATCTTTTGACAGCATGAGCGCCGTGAACAGGTGGCAAAGTGTCAGCGCGGCCTCGTAGGTGTGAAGCGCTGTGTTATGTTCCTGTTAATGTCAGTCAAGCGGGTTCCAGCAGTTCACACGGAGCCTCCTCTGCGTCCACCTGCCTCCAGTGCTGAAACCTTCCAGCCCCACTCTTTCTTTTTTTTCCTTTGGAACAAGCCCTGGCCTCCCTGAGCCTTCCCCCGCTGCAGCAAACAGATATTTGGAGTGTAATTTCATGTGATTCTTATGAATTTTAATGGCAGTGACAGGGCAGTAACAATGGGCCTGGTTACATAAGTAAGGCAGTTTGTGCTCATGGCCAAGACTGTGCTGCTGTCAGGACCTATCACGCCAGCTCCTATTTACCATAGCTGCAGAGATGGTCCTGCTGCAGCCCCCCCTCAGTTTGTCTCTTCAGCTCACTGGCAAAAAGTAGAAGTCATTAGCCAATTGTGAGAAGATTTTTGAATGTTTCTTGTCAGCAGTCACCAGCGGAGGACCTCGAGGGGTCTGAAAAGGAGCAGCGCAGGGCTGAGTCTGTAACTCAGCCTGTCCACCCATCTAATGTCACCGATATTACATTTGGCCATGTTTCCGTTCTACGCCACGAGTCAAAGGTCACGACACTCCGTGTCTTGTTCAAGGACGCGTATTTGTACAGGACATTAATCACTGTAGAGATTCCTGGTTCAGTAACAGGAGTCCACGCTGACAGGAAAGGCAGAGAGTCGGTGCAGATTTGTGTCTGGATGCTTCACACACAGCTAATCCTGACAACCGCACAGCTCCACGTTCTTAGCAGGCACGACCAGCAGGAGGTGGTGTGTTAATCAGCTTTCGAGAAGTTATGGATCCGTCCTGCTGACGGACGGCAGCCAGCCAGAACTTAACAGCATCAAATTAGTCTCTGAATTAATCTGATTGAGATCTTACCTCTTGGTTTTGGTTTGAAGACGACACTTTTTTTTGTGGCCCGTGTTTGTGTCGAGCTGGAGCTGACAGATTTACCTTTGTGACAGAATGAGAGGCTGAGCAAACCAGGCTTCATTTTTTTCTTAAGCCTTCAGCCTGTTGCTGGGTTACACAGTGGCAAATTTCTTGAAGCCACCAGGAAGACATATTTGTGTGTGTCTGACCCCGCCGGCATTTCCAGGCTTTTTCTCTCCTTTACCAGCTTTTAGTTGTTGTTTTTGCAGCACAGGCCTGCCGTCGTTTTGCACAGATGGACCATTTCCACCTTGACATTTTCCCAGGTTTTTTTTAGGCTTTTCACACTTATGTGAATCCATTAAACGACTACACGTATTCACACCCATAATGTTTCTTTTTTCAAGGGCAGCACAACAGTAGTTATTCACAGTGGGGTGAGAATTGTTTTTCCCACATCCAATTACTTCTTTTTTCTCTGCAGAACTTTGGAGAATAAGCTTCATACCTCATCTAGTGACTGTGTGATAACTTACACCTTTTACCATAAGTATTGGGATGCTTGTCTTTACACACGTGAACAGTAATGGCTTTAGGCGCTCAAGGGAATGTTTTACCATTCTGCAGCAGAGCATTTGTGAGGTCAGGACGAGCCGGCCTGGCTTTCAGTCTCCGCTCTAATACATCCTAAAGGTCTTCGGTCGGGGCTGAGATCAGGGTCTGTACAGACCAGCCAAGGTCAACTCGATACTTTACTTCAAAAAGCCACTTTCTTTTATTTTTAAGGAGGATGTGTTTCCAGGCTTTACTGCATGCTAAGCAGCAGCATCACATTTACCTTAAGTGTTGGGATAGCTCAGTGATTGTGGGGAACAAACTCTCGTTACCCCTGAATTACTGACACCAAGGGCTTTGTTTATACAGCTCTGGCACTGTCATTGAGTGAGTGTGGGAGTTCTCCATTTTCAGCCTGTTTCGGAGACAGTGAGTGGGCATCGAGCTGACAGCAGATGAAGTAAATGATATTGACATTATCAGGCCAACATTCGGCTGGCTGTGTCAAATGTGCACGCGGCCATGGTGACAGCGATCTTTTCTCATCACATGTCTTTTTTCTGTGTGGTTTCTCCCCTCACCACTTTGCTGAACAGCCTAAAAATATGCTGTTTCCTGCTGCAATTAGTTTCTATTTGGGGACAACTGTCTTTCAGACACGGGTGCCACTTTTTGTCCTTGTGTGAGACCCTGCATTCGGGCCGTTGTGCAGTGTCACAGCAGCGTTGTGGTGTTGGTGCGTTTAGCAGCCTGACTCACATGCTACATATGGAGGTTCTTCGTCTCCATGTTCTATTTACTCTGCTACAGCAACAGACGTGTCTGGGATGTAAATGTCGGCATCTCAATGTCCCATTTGGAAGTTCCTCTTAGTCACTGTTTGGTTCTTTGTGTTAATGTATATAAATGCTACAAAGACGCTCAGTATGACTCTCGACATGTTGCCGGTGACTGTTTTTCGTGTCTGACCGCAGGAGGCATGACCTCATAAACAGAGCTGCTGGCCAGCGCTGCAACATTGCAGAGACTGCGAGACAGAAGGGCGCATGACTTGAGATGTCAGTCGGAGAGCATCATCAGGACATCCTGTACCACAGAAACAAGTGTTCAGCTTCAGCAGAGATATTTTTAGAAATCATTCATATAGTTTACATTTGGTAAATGGAAATAGTACATGTTTTATGTTCTATGCAAAAATGCATTTTCAAGTTGAGCCAGTGTGTATTAGACATGTGGGGAGCTTCTGACATGATAACCAGCTTAGATTAATGTCTAAACCCCCTTTTTACAGAAAGATTGGGACTTTTTCTGAAAAGCATTAAAATCCACAATTTGTTCATTGGCTTTTATTTTGGCAAAAACAGTTTTTTTTGTTTTCACTGACACATGGTTGTATTTTGTACATATAAACAACACTTAGGGGTCGATGGCTGCTCACAAACATCTGTGCTACACCACCTTTTATTTTAATTACACACTTTAATCATCTGGGAAACGACGCTACTAATTGGTCCGGTTTTGCAAGACTTCAGCTGCTCATTAGTTTGTAGAGGCTGTTCTCTGATTTCTCTCTTCAGGATGATTTGTGATGCCAACGTATGTCTCTTCAGTCCGTCCGACATGAGCTTGAATAGGTAATAATTAACATCAGGTGGCGTTTCTAGCAGCATTGTGCTATATTCATCACAGGAGCATAAAGCCATAGCTGAATCGAGTCATTAGGACATGAATGTGCCCTCAGACTTTTTAAAGTGAAAATCAAATTTCAGTGTGAAGCCCCGCTGTGGACTGATTGACACACTGTCATGCCATTCACAGCCACACTTCCTACATTCGAGGTTGAATGTGCATAAGATTGTGTTGGCTGCTGATGGTTAAAGCTCTGGCTGTTTGGAAGCTCACGCACGAGACGGATAACGCACAGGGACAAAGTTTGACAGTGGATCTGATGGATGACGGTGGCACCTCCGTCGATCCCACCTTCACCGCGTCTCACTCTGAGAGTCATGCGGGCTCACGGACGGAGGGAAAGCAGGATGACACCCACAACAAAGGCAAGACTTGCACGGAAACGGTTCCCGCTGCCTGTGACGTAACACCGACCTGCTTTTTGAACCTCCTCTTTAAATAACCCGATAGTTGCCCTGCAGTGTTGGCTGACATGCTCATTTGACTTTGTAAAATATCAAGGTTCCCTGAGTTGCAGAGAACATGTTTTCTGCACCACATGTCAGCATGCATTTGCATTTTGCTCATGACATTTCACCTTCTCTTGCCCCAGGCCCCTAGCTCGCTGGTTGCCAGCGGTGGGGAACGGCACAGAAACACATCTCAATAAGGAGACAGAGGAACCACTGCAACATTACATTTACAAACTCAATAAAAACTTCCCAACAGCAGCTTCTCCCGAGGTACTGTGATATTCAGCAACACATGGTGCTGGCAAACATGAGCAGGCTGACTGCAGTTTACTGACATCACATCACAGGATTTCTGGGGTTTGAAGTTCAAATATTTTTCAGGGACGTCTCGCTGCCGTTTGGAGACGCTGGTGTGCAAAGTTTGTTGGTTCAGCTTGAAAGAATCTTCTCTCCAGACAGGCTGGCAGATGATGTGAGGTTCGATGAATCCTCGCTGCATGAGTCACAGCAACAGCCCGACACAGAGGATTCATCACGGTTGCTGTCATTCAGATATAGGAGTTTAACACTTTTTATTACAGGCGAGCTGGGCGGCTGCATTTATAGCACAAACACTTACAACTCGTCAAATCAGAGTGAGACAGGACAAAGTAGAAACCAGTGATTCCATTAAACACAGTTATATCTAAAGAGTCACAACGTTCACCCTCATGTTGTGACTCTTCCAGAGACGTAACGAGAAGCTGAAGACGAGGCGTCTGAACATTTGGCTCAGAGATGAAAACCGAATGTTCTGTCTTTTTGGGTTTGAAACCCTCAGAATTGACCCAGGCCTCGTTCTGGCATCTCGGCGAGCATCCCAAGAAAACAGACTTTAAACTGTTGTGACACATGAGGAGCTGCAGCCAACCGTGAGTAATGTTAAGGTTCGCGAAATGCCTCTGAGACTGCAAACAAAACCGTGCAGTCAATGGCTTGTCACAACTGTACATTCACGGCTAGGTTTTTTGGATTGTTTATCTTTTTCTTCTTCAGGGGTGTCAGTAATTTGAGAATTGGCCTCGAGCTCCGAGCACATTAGCCCCCTCCTGCAGCAGCATTTAGGCTGGATTATTTGTCTTGAATAGGAATATAGATGTTAGTTTTCCAAATAAAGTCATAAACTTTGTCATCGAGATTGATTTTCTTTTTTTGTGGGAACAAATTTGAGCAAAATAACACTTGCTCTGTTGTGCACCCAGTGGCCGGGGAGAGGGAGGAACACACACACACACGCCGTCTGTGCTTTACTCCAGCAGCGTGGCGTGGAGGGCAGGGGGAGGAGAGACACAGATCAGGGCTGAAAGCCTGCGCTGGGTTATAAGCCAGACCCTCCTAGAAACACAGAAGCTAATGAATTCAGCCAGGAGTCGGCGTGTGTGGCTCAGCCGCTGTACTCTCACAGCACACACTGCCCTGCTGAAACTGCTCTGAAAAAGAAAACGGATGGAGCAAAGGCTCTGCAAGTACAACAAGTGAACAGAGATTTGTCTTGGTTATAACACAAGGAGAACAGTATTACACACACATATGCAGGAAGATGTCTCAGAATAGCCACAGTGTGTGTGAGAGTGATCTAAATGCCTCTCCACCGTGGGCAGGAATGACTCCGGGCTGCACCGAGCACATTAATTAAGTTGATGCATCGTGGCAACTCATGTGAATAGACACGTATAATCACATAGCCGCAGCAAAGCAAGCTGTTAGTGAGCACGCACGCTCCCTCTGTGATCGCTGCACGTCAGTAGTGTACATCAGCTTTTTGTTGAGGAACCCGCGGACGCTTGAAACGTGTCCCTTCATATACTGATCTAACACAAACTCCACTTAAGGCAGAGCCGGGCCCGTTTAACGGATCACTCCTTCAGCGTGATGACTTGTGTTGTGTTTCTGTGCCTTTACTAATCGTCTCTGTCTATTAGAGGACTGTCTGTGTGGAATGCAGCTTTTATAACCACAGCACTGCTACCACAACTGCCTTTTCTTCATCTGTGTGTCTGAGCTTCTGTGCTAAATGTGTGCATAATTGCATAATAATGGCTCATCCTCATTAGTTTGTGAAATACAATGATTATGATCATGAACAGCAATTATTTCTCCGTATTTTGAGAATGTTTTACTCCAATCCTGAATATTTACAATGAAAATAATGGCTGCTCATGAGTCAAGGAGTCTTACCATCACACTAAGGCTCCACCTCCTCACTACTGTCTCATCATTCCCTTCCTTTTGGTTGGAGATCATTTAAACTACAAGTAAAGTGCCTCTTTGAGCTGTCATTGCAGGCTACACCCACTACACAACTCCGCAGTCTCATCTCATGTGAGCTATCACCTAATCATTTCATCTCCACTGTGTTCGCTGGATCATGAACATCACATCTCACATTACGATAAGTGATTGACGCTTGCGCCTCCTGTGGGATGTCAGATCTGTCTCTGTGTGATTGGCTGATTGGGTTGACTGGCTGCAATCTGAGCTCTGGCTTGGCTGATGGTAGCGACTTCAGTCCGCTGATACACTTTATGTAAGCATTATGTCCAACTGTTGCTGTTCATGCCGCCTGAAGCCAGTTTTACATCAGGCCTACTGCTTTTATGATTCTAATGCTGCTCTACTCCAGATTATTCCTGCAACAACAGGCATGTTTTGGTCAACTAGGTCAGAGTGAGGAGTTTATTCCTGCCCAGCCAGTTGTAATAATGAACTACTATGCTGTTATTAGGTTTGTATTATTTTATAGAGACGGCTAGATGTGAACTCCAAATGGGATCAGATAAACACACAGTTAGATTTTGATGAAGGTGACTGACTCAGTTGCATTAGTGGTGTGTTTAGACTGGTCTGTGCTTCAATATTTCCCCACTTTACTGAGACTTGGCTTCAAAGACTCGCCTGCTGCCTCAGTCGAAGCTGGATTACTCATCAGCCCACACACGCACACACACACACACACACACGCGCGCGCGCGCACACAGTCGCGAGTGCCGACGTCACGCATGACTCACGTGGCTCTCAGAATGTGCATTTTACCTCTGCGCTGGCTAAAAGGGATAGGCGCTTTAGTCGTGTGCTGAGGTGAATGATGTGAGATGTTCCGTTAACTCCTTGGAGGAGTTTCAAGGTGATACCCTGCTGTCACAGTGAGTTTGAGCAGGCTCATGTCCACTGTTTGTCTGCTCCTTTTCAAACAAATGATGGCTTCTGCTGCAGAGTTCTTCTGGTAAAACACGTTATGTCATCTTTGGACATCTACAGGTTGAAATTATATCAAGATGCATTAGCCAACGAAACAGTTATGTTGGTGTTAAATGTGTTGTGTCCCCTGTGTCTTTGCTAAAAGGAATGATGTGTGTCTTAGAGCAGGATGACAGGAGACTGGTCTAATGGTTCAGCTCTAGACGTGAGGAAAGTAGAGAAACATGGAATGAAAGGGAGAAAGAGAGCGTCCATCATCTCAGATAACGTGTGACAAGAAGAGCTGTGAAAGCACTGCTGTCAATCACCGCACACGTAGCCGCTCTGCAGCACATGAGCACATTAGTGCTGCTGCTGGGATTTTCTTCTTCAGCGTGAGGAGAAAATGTCTCAAACAATGACCACACAATGTTCCTTTTCACTCTACGTTCATGTGACTGAGAAGCCCCATCTCACAGCACATCTGTATGTGTGGAGTACAGATGTTTGTTTGATCATTTATCGTATTTATCAACCTCAGGTTTAGTGCTTTGTCCTGTTCTGATATTCATGTTTCCTGTGACCTGTCAGCCAGCTGTGCGGTG
>JAUMHF010000017.1:19605323-19631813 GCA_032359275.1 Microctenopoma steveboyesi | reverse complement strand
TTATCAACCTCAGGTTTAGTGCTTTGTCCTGTTCTGATATTCATGTTTCCTGTGACCTGTCAGCCAGCTGTGCGGTGTTGGACGGTGACACGCTGCTGTGATGGACACTCTCTCGTTGCTGCGAGGTGAACGTCTACGTAACCTGTGTCTATGTCACGTGTCAAGGACACTGCCGCTTTGTAAGGTCTACGACGCCCAGGTATGCTTCTGTCACATAGCTGTCACATAAATCCTGTATCCCGTCCAGTGAAAGTTAGACGAGTCCAGCATTTGGCCCTGACTTCTCAGACACTAAGAGCTCACCTCACCTTCACCTCCAGCCGTGCAGAGACGCTCTTACTGAGCCACAGAGGGTGGGAGACAGGGGAGGAAGGGACGTTAGCACTCCAGCAGGGATGAAGATGATGAGTTTGCCTTAAGGGTGAGGGCTTGATTCAGTAGAGCATGTGAGTGGTTTTCAGTGGGTTTCATCAGTTGTGGCCTTATGTTGTTTGGGTTTGGTGGGGGCGGGGCAGGTCGGACAAGCATTTACCAGTACACAGCATCTTATGTAACTACTCTCTGTGCAGAGCTGGATGAGTGGCGTTCTAAAGGGTCAGCTCGCTCAAATTAGAGTAGAAAAATACTTTTCTTAACTCACACTACTGGCATCAGTATCTCCATGCTTTGATTTAGTCCTGCTGTGAAATACTGTCACTGACATTTCGGGCTCTATCCATGAAGCTGAATTCATTTACTTTGCAGTGCTCACAGCAGTGAACCTTGTTATTTAGAATTCAAATGTTCAAACCACATCGTGTCTCTTACACCACTCAAACCTTTCTCCTTCATAATTAGGCCAAAAAACATTCAGTATTCTAGGATCAACTTAAACATTTAGGTCAATTTAAAATAAAAAAGATTTTTAGGTGCTGAATAGTTAAAAGTAGCACAAAGTAATTCATTCAAACACACTCCCCCACAGGGTTTCTGCATAAATCTCATTGGATATATCTTAAGATTGAAATCATGAAAGAAAGTACCTTAAAGTTGTTCTTTAAAACCATGCATGAGTAAATAAACCTCCTTTACTTTCTAGCAATGCTACTCATTTCTCTTCCTCTGATTATTTCCTGTCAAATTGGTGCATTGTGGCTGCTTGTCAGGGTGCTGACTGGAGAAATGAGGCCCACTGCACCATTGTGATCCTTCCAAGTCTCATGCATGTGATGAAACAATAAAAAAAGAATAAACTATCTTTTTGGAAATCTAACAAGTTTGTGGCAAATGAGCAGCTGATATTTGTCAGCCGTCCTCGAACCGGCGTTCCTAGTCTGTTGTGTATCTGTAGAGTCATCCCAGAACCTGAGCAGACAGAGGAACAGGGGAAGTGACAGGATGAGGACGACTAGCCCCACCTCCACCCACTCTTTGTGCACGTGCACACGGACACACACTGACTCATAGTCTGTCCTCACATGGAGAACAACACAGTCGCTCACTGCATCCCTGTGTGTGTGTGTGTGTGTTTACTAATACGAGGCCTCTAAGGATAACTGGGATTCAGAGGCAGTGATGTGTAAGGGCCTATATCAGATGAGGTCATCAGGGATGGTGAGCTAAGAGGAGTTCGTCCCGAGTAGCATCCCTGTCAGGAACTTAGCTGTGTGTGTTTTTGAGAGCAGTATGAAGAGAAAGAGACTTGGTTTGGAGGAATATGCCTTCGGTTAGAACATATAGCAGAATATTGACATTGTAGAGTCTGTGGAATCTAGAGAGAAGAAGATTTGTCAGTAACTGTTATGTGAAAAACACAAAATATATGTTTGAATCAAAGATAAAAATAATTGCAGCTATATCTCGTTGTTTGAAGTGTGGGGTGAGCATCATGTGCTGTTTTTTTTGCCTATAATTAAAAGAATATCTTAGTTTAAATGCTTCCAGCACCAACAACATAAAGTTATAGCTCTGATTTTGCATGCTGCTGGGTTGGACACCTATTTATAGCGCGTAAGAGAGCATTGGCGTCGAGCTGCTGCTGTGTGAACACACGTCTGCACATATAGGCATCATCCTCCCCCACATCAGTACAGTGCAGGGCCTCATGTTTGCGTTAGTTCAGCTGTTCTCAAATCGGTCACGTCCACAGGGACCGTGTAAACATCACAGCTCACAAGCCTCCAGTGAACGGACAGCACGCAAAGGCAAACAAACAAACACACATGTTCAGTGAGGAGTCGGCTCAGTGTGACAGACTGGGCTGTCGATGCTGAGGATGGCACGTCTTTGCCATCAGGGACGCACAAAAACAAATCCTGAAAATCACTCTCGATCTCGAGGCAAATTCTCTGCGTTCTCCCCGTTGTCTCTTGTTTGCTTTGAACCCTAGAATTTGACCGTTCTGGGGAACCCAAGGGTAAAGACGAGCTGAGGGCAGTTTTACAGAGGTCAGACTGTGGGAGTAGGTGCTCGGTATAAACACGCCAAGACTGTGTTTATTTGAATGTTAGAACAAGACAAGCTGCGTTGACTCAACCGCTCATAAGTGCTGGAGGGTGTCACTGTTTCAGCAGCAGAGCCTGCACACGTGTGTGTGTGTGTGTGTGTGTGTGTGTGAGCAAACACAGTATGTGTGTGGCTTTGCAGGAAAAACAGGGCTGAGGAGGAGCGTGCTACAGATGTGGTCATCACATGGGGTGAGGATTGGGGGGGTTACGTCCTGGCTCGCTGCAAGGAAGGCTGCATAAATGAGCAGACGTAGAGGTTAAACTGAGTATTTACTGTTGTGATGAGTCACGTGGTAGAATTGACTCCCCTAACTGAGAGTTAAATGCTACATCGAAGAAAGAAGTTAGGAAAGTGGAGAACGGAGAGAGCACAACACAGAGTGCAGCAGGCGTCCGCACCTACTAATGTGCATCCACACTTGAAAAATCTTAGACACTCAAGGAGAGGATACCCCAACAGCACGTTACTTCACGTGAACAGCATCTACTTGCACTGTGCAATGAAGCATCTCTGATTTGTAATCTGCTGAGCGGGGGGCTCCAGGTGTTGATTGTGGTCATGTTGTGGAAACGGCAAACTTTATGACGTTTCCTAATGTTTTCCATCTTCAACTTTAAAATTCTTGAACATCTTTTGTGCAACTATTGCAGAACTGCCCGAAACAACAGGTGTCGTTGACTGTTTTGGTTACTCCACTACTAGATATGAGGAGAAAAGAGGGGGAATCGTGCATGTTACTGGCAACACCTCCATCATAGCCGCCACTGCTAACGTAGCTAGTAGCCAGGAGATGTTTTCTCAGACTAGTGTGCACTTGTGACTGTTTCCCAGTCTGTCGGTGTATGTGTGAGAGTGAGACACAGTAATGAAGCTGCAGCTCTAAAGCACATGAAACAGATGGAGTGTGAGGCTTCAGGCAGACCTCAGGGACATGAAAAGAGGATGTGATCTATGGAGAAGATACGGCATGCTGCATCGAGGGAGATATTTAGTATGCAGTGTTTGTGGTGTGTTATTGCTCCGTCGAGAATCACATTGTGGTGATAGTCTGCAGAACCAGTTTAGGAATAATATCAACACAGATCAACATCTGTGACAAACCAGCTCCTTTCAGCTTTACCAACAACCGCCCAACCAAACTTAACCGTTCACAGTGAACTGTCACCGCTCATTGGGATGATGGTTTCCAGAAGAAAGAAACACTGTTGGCGTTTAGCTGCTAAAAACGAAATACTGGGTGTTTGAACCTAAAATGTGACAATATGTCAAATTTGTGTTTGGCACTTCTTTCCACTGCAAACACACGGTTAAAAATGAATCAGATACTCAAACCTATACGTAGCTGGAGAAACGCCTTAATGGTCATTAGCGATAAGTAGACAATGGTAAGTGGTAGTCACGGTCAATGAACTAGTTTGCCAGTAACTTAAACCAGACCGAATAACTAAGCAATTGCAATTGTGGATTTCAGAGGGCTGTAAATTCTAATTTCTTTCCAAATAATCTCCTTAGAGGTTTTATAGAAGGAAACATACAATTTAGTCCTCGTAGAAACGTGAACTACAACTGGTACACCAGGTAAAGCTACAACGTGCAGCCTGTGGCAAACAGGTTATTCTAAGTCAATTCAGCCAGAGCATCCAATACTGATCCCAAAAACCCAAGGAAGAGAATATTTCCGTACTACTGCCAATATAAGAAGGAGGCTTTTACAGCATCACGCCACATTAACACACGTTAGGGATCATACTGCTGTAAAACAGACACAAGCTTGATAATGTAGGTCACACGAGAGAGGACGTTTATTCACTTATTCATTTATTATTGCAAACGTTTCAGTAATAAATATTCCATGCAGTTTAAACGTGGCAAATGATTCCATGGACGTTGACCTGGAAGTCGATCCAGATTTGGTCAGCTTAAATAACATCATCATCATCATTATGAGGCAGCATTTTGTATTCATTCAAGTTGTCTTTATGAAATTTCAAAATTAGTTGAGATAGATGATCAGAATCATTTAAATGTGACCAATATTAAGATATAGCTAAAATTTAACAGCTAGTTACAGTAGCTACTGTGTGTTTTCAGGTGAAACAAATGGCTGTGCGTCACATGTTGAGTGACCTGATGGACATCTACCACCTAACAGTGTTAGCAACTAACTAGCGACAGCATGTTTGCGATGTCTTTTAGTTGGTCTTAGGTTTTAGTGACTCCTGTGTACACTTATAAAAAACTAAATGAGAAAGAAGGAAGCGTTTTTCAAAGTGTTAGAAAATTGAGGAGCTTGCTCCTGAAAACTCCACTGGACAAGCTTGGGATTATCCACAGTGTGTTATTAAGTCACTAATGTCATGTCAGGAAACTATTTGTTGTCAAAGTGGCTTTTAGAATTAAGACCCTTCATCGTGCTCTGCCACTCCTCACCTTCCCCTCCCCGCTGACCTTCACCCCACACCAGCTATCTCACTGTGCTCCCTTCCCAGCCTGCTCTATCTCAACCTCCTCGCCTCCGTTCACCCCTCACACTGCCGATTGTTTGCATCTATTCATGAAAGAGAATTTTCGGGTTTTCTCATTCTATTTAAGCTCAGCCGGCACTAACCCATTGTGCTCTGATGTTCCTCTCAGGCAAGAGGTCTAAATCAGGCATGGCAGACGAGGGAGGGATGGATGGATGGATGGATGGAGGGCGGGAGTGTGGTAAGGCTTTGGAAGGAAAGGAGGAGAGAAGGGTGGGGGTGAGGAAGAAACAGGAGAGAGAATAAGAAGTAAGCTTTTCTTAAGGGGGGGAGGCTGAGAGTAAAGCAAATGCACAAGAGCAGTGAGGAGGAGGTACAAAGTAAGTACGTAAGGAGAGAGAAGCTCAATAAGCCGACATTATTGCGCCGGAGTGCCAGACGCAACCTGCTCATAATGTGGACTCAAAGCTGACCCATGATCCTTCCTGCTTCCCATCTACTGTCCCTCTGTCTGTCTGTCTGTCCTCCCTCTCTTTCCTGTCACCTGTGAAGTAATGTTTCCCTTACGTAAGACGCTCTCATTTTCATCATTCCATTCCATTTTCACACAGAGCTCCTGGATAAGAGCTGCAGCCAAGGGTCATTTTAACCACTGAATTAAATGTGGATAGAAATCCAGTCCCTTTTATCATTTGACGTCCAGCATAGAGATATCACAGTGTGTCTCGCTGCGCAGAGACTTAGCCCACTTTGAGGCCCAGAGGGTACAGCATGGCGTAAAGCTGCAATGCTTATAAGGTTTAAACCCACCAGAGCTACTTACACTAATACAAGTTCATGCATTTGAATGCACCGAAGTGGAGCGCGCTAATATTAATACTACTCTGTGCAAACACAGAGATAGGAGCTGTGTTTGAAATACTCTGCTTTCTAAAACGTGGTTTTAACAGACTGGCAGTAGTTTTACAGAAAATAAAGTATGTGGATTAAACAACGCTGGTGTGAGGGCAGAAGTCTGAGAGAGGTGTGTGTGTGTGTGTGTGTGTAAATGTCAACACATGTCTGACAGCACGGCACGTGAGGCAGGTGAATAAACAGAGTTCAAACTGAACTCCATCACTGCAGAGATGAATGTTTTGGAGCACTCTGGGCCTTTTTTTTTGTCTTTTGCTCACGCTCTGTTTCACAACCTATTTCAGCCAGTTCTCGGAACATTTGTGTTTCATCTTTCTCACGTTTGATCTGCACATTTCCCTGCTGTGAATTCTCTCACTGAGCGTGTCTCTTAGCAGCTTGTTTTCACACTTTCAACCGTGCCAATGTGTAATCTGAATCCCAGTCTGGGTTCCTGTTTTCAGTTACCACTTTTGACAGAAGATGTATACTCATACGGACGTATACCAATGTACCTTTTGTCATTTACTTATGAATGTATGAAATTATGCCTCTGCCACTGTCCTCACCAACCTGGGAATCATCCAGGATTTAAACTCATAACTTCTTACAGCACCACTAAATGCTCTTTTACATTCACTCACCCAGAATACTATTTCAACTCTTGTTCACGGATGCCCGACTGTTGAGAAAAAGTCTCTCATGAAATACAGTAAAAACTCATCATGTGCTAAGTAAAGAAATGTGTAAAAAAACATTTCCCAGCAGCATCTCTTTCCTGAAACAGTGTCCCACTTATTCTGGATAATCCACAGACTTTGCTGTCAACAGTTTTCTTCTGAACTATTTCCTGCTGAAGAAATAGTCCCTCTGAAAATACGAGGCAGTGTGTTCTGTGGATTATCCAGTCCAATGGAGACCCTGATTCTAGGAAGACACAATGCTGAAATGTTTTATCTACTTATTTTCATTATGTCTTTTTCAAAATTTGAGTGAATCCGCCCTTTAACCCTCCTGTTGTGTTCACCTCCTGCCGCTGTACTTTAGTGTTCCCAGTCAAAATTGACCAGTCTGTTTTAACTGCTTTTAAATTAATATTTTTCTCCACCAAATCTTATTTCCACATTCTTTATCTGTTAATAATGTCTCATAGTAGAGTTTAACATAAACTTATGGAATTATACATAAAGGAACTGCAGTGCAAATACAAATAGGCACTGAAAAATATTACAAAATGAACACGTCATATAAAAAACGGTGGTAAATCGGTCAAATTTGACCCGAACACGACAGGAGGGTTAATGGAAACATCTAATTTTAGATTCAAACTCAGTTTTATGTTTAAAGCACCAGGTCTAAATATTTAAATGGTCTTTTTCAGGATCATAAGTTTGAACTTATGAGGAGGTAGTTGATGTTAGATGGGGGGACAGTGGCCATGCTGACACGCAGAGCAGTGCAGCGCCTCGTAGGCAGCCTGTGGGGCTTCAAACCGCCTCTGCTGGGGCATGTTGCTCGCCACCATATGGTGCCATGCTCTTATGACTCCACCTGCCTGTAGGATCTCTGGTCAGGTGCTGACGAGGGCACAAACAAATCTGAGCAAACCATTAGTCTCTCTAAAAGGAGTCAGATGGTTTGTTGTTACAAAAACAATTTTCACGCAGAACTATTTTCACTTGTAATGGAATTAACGTGATATTTTGTCATCTCATGCGGTGGGCGCCACACACACTGCTTTCTTTAAGACAAGCATGCCACTGACTTGTTAATGGTTGTTAATTTCCGCCTGAGTGCATTAAAAAACTCCCCGAATGTGAATATTGTCTGCTGCAGGGCAGCATTCGTTTGATGAGTCTAATCTCTTGTCTAAACACACAAAGGTGTACACTTAACACTCGGCTGAGGATCAGTGAGGGTAAGTGATGGTGTACGTAAACCTGATCCCACACAGGCTCCTAATCCTACAAGATCAAGTGTAGGACTGGGAGGGAGAGAACAAGATGCTTCTGGTTATGTTGACTCATAATATGTTCACACGCAGTATTACAGGCCTGTCTGACCTTTCCTCTCACTCAAAGCTTCTGTCTATCCATCAGTCCTTTGCTATGTCACTATCTTTCATTTATAATGTGCATGTTAGTGTTTGGTTTTTAGGCCTTATATTAAACCTGTGTGTGAAGGCGTTGCTCGCACATATGTTTCATACGCACTGTACAAAACGCACAGCACACTGAAGCAACGCCCTCGCAGCTAGAAGGTCATGGGTTCAAACACGTTTCCCCCTCGTGTTCCGGCTTCCTCCTGTGGTGTGAATGTCTGCACGAATGGTTGCACGCCTCTCTACGTGTCAGCCCTGGGATAGACTGGTGACCTGTGTGGGGTGCGCTCTGCCCCTTGCTGAAAGGCAGCCGGGATTGGCTCCCGCCACACCATGACCTTTAACGGGACAAGTGGAACGCGTAGATAGATGTTGTACAGCGGCTTTAACTCGTATTTTACACAGTACAATGAGACACTCAAATCTGAGTGGGCAGTAAAATTAACTGAGCACAAGTAGGAAGCATTAGTGAGAAAGGTTAAAGCACACACTGCGTAATCAGAACATGCACCGCTCGTGTTGCATGTCTCTCTCTGCCAATGAATTCAAAAAATTAAATAATCCTACCATGTTGTGATTACTGACAGGATGCGGCCTCCAAATAAGCCTCTTCTGCTACCTCACATTCAGCCATAGCCATAATCCTCATCATTCAACTCAAAGAGACATAAATTCATTAATAAAACAAGCAGTTTAAGGAGGAACAGTATCATGTGCAGCCGGAGCTCGCTGTGTCTTTTCTGGGTCTAAGAATACTTATCACGTCGACAGTGATGGCAGTAAATCACAAGAACAGGGTGAAAACAGCTGATGTATTAGTCATGAGTTTGGTGTACTTGCCAATAAACACATTTCTGCTGTCACAGTTTTGGACAAGGCTGCAACAAGGCTCGGCTGCCAGAACATGCCTTCATACGAGGGCTGTATAACTCGTAGTTGTGTGTGTGTGTGTAGAATATACATCATCTTGGATTAAAACTTCCTGCTGTGCACGCGCTGGAGCACCTGTTGTCAGGGCTCGGTGATGATCCATAAAAAGTGAGTGAGACAGATCTCACAGGTGACTATCAGAAGCACAAGGAGAGAATTCCATGTTGAAACATGCTGGTTAGGCAAATTCTTTCTCTTTATTCAATTTCACAGAGATTATAGTTCTGATCTTATTCACTGTGGTACATTTCAATCTATTCACTGGTGGCAGCTTTGAAGTTGAAGGGAAATTTTAAAGCGAGGCAGGTATAGGGTAACAGGGCCTCGCTAAGCTTGTGACAAAAAGACACGGAGACGCACAGTGTCTCTCCTGATCCACAGGGACTAGAAAAGTAGGCCAGGCTCGGTGTCAGACTGCTGCGAGGATCAGGACGCTGGAGTTGTTGGCTTGTGATCAAAGTTCCTTTTCACAGTATAGATGTCAAAAATCTCACAGAGAGAAACAGAGATTTAAAATGCTCCACACACACATCATATTTTTAGAAGTGAGGCTTTCCAACTGAATACTGCGTCACACAGTGTCACCCAGAAGCACCCAGCCTTTTAAAAAATCATCTTTTATGGTGATGGGTGTTGAACTGTTCACCCCGCCTCCCCCATCAAAGACACACAAACACTGGAGGATTAAAATCCTATAGGAGAGATGACTTGTCTGTACTACAGGCGCATGAGTCAGTGCACGGGAGTGTTGGTGTTGTCCTGATGCAGCTGGAAACATGAAAATCTAAATTTAGCAAGCACTGATTTCTGAACGTTAGGAGCAAGGGGCGTTTCGCATCCACTCGCAGCGAGCGCGAGTGGATGATGGAAACCAGCGCGGATGGAAAGGTGCGTTTCGTCACTGGCATTAAACAAACCCTCGTTGAGAACACGTGCGCCTCGTCATGTCTGAGCCATTAGGCCGATAAACTGAGCTCGTGCCATTTAACACAGACAGCCATTTGGCTAATTTGCAATTAGGGAGCCCTTCGTGTTTTGACCAACTGGGCATTAGGCTCCAGCACGCTTGTGACCCTGAGAGACACAGAAGCATCCAAACAGCCAGGAGACACTGAGGACGGTCACGTGTGGTTCGTCCGCCTCGGAGCCCTGTCTGACTCCATCGCGAGCTACAATCAGACGACGAATCGCGGGATCCCGTGCAGCGCAGGATGCCGACGCGCGCCGTGCGCCGCGCAAATGCGCACACCCAGTTCGGCGGTGTCTAGGATTGGGTGGAGGGAGTGGTGGATGTGGACGGAGTCTCAGGATTGGTAGAGTTCACCGCCAAACTTGTTGACTCATAACTGAGCATCTCCTCTCCATCCTTCACGGCGCGGAGCTGTCCAGGGCTAGTGGTGCTGAAAGCTGCCAGCTACCCACTCTCCGTTGGAATATATGTAAACATATAGATCATTCTTTTTTCTGTTTGTTTGCTCTAGTCGCGCCTTTCACAGACAAACGCTCCTCTGTGACAGCCCCAGACGCGTGGTGTAAGCTTCCCCTGACGGATTTCTATCCGTAGTTACTGCTCCGTCCAGAGCGTTCAACTTCTTAGCCGAAAAGAGACGCGCGAGCATGGCTTTCATGGTAAAACACGTGGTGGGAGGACAGCTGAAGAACCTGACAGGCGGACTCACGGAGGAGAAACCCGAAGGGGAGAAATCAGACGCCGCCACGAAGGGGATGACTCAAGAGGAATTTGAACAATACCAGCAACAGCTAGAGGAGGAAAAGTAAGGCACTGATCGAAGCTTGTGAATGTGAAGTTGTCATGAAAACCTACAGTATGTGGAAATGTAGCGTAATGAAGCGCGGTGTTTTTGGAGGTAAATAGTTGAGCGCTCCCAGTGCGCCGCGCGCTTCTTTACGCATCAAAGCGCTCCACGCACACAGCTGCTCCGCTCTCGCCCTGGGAGCTTTCTGTCTCTCTGCCTCTTTATCTGCTCGCAAATTATGTGGAGCCGATTTAATTTTTGATTCCTGAAATAATTCTTCCCCGGAAATGTCCACGGGGATCGATGCCCGGGGCGAAGCATGTTCGTGCATGAGGCTGAATAATGAATCAGGCTGTGTGTGAAATAATGCGGGCGAAAGAGATGCTCTATTTGAATTTGATCAGAGACGTCAACAACCTACAGCATTACCTCATTTGAATGAAGTGTGTTTTATTTTGCCTTGGCTCACTTTTATCATTTATAATTTGTGATTAATTTACATAATGCAACCTGAAAGAAGTGTATTAATTGGATTTGGCTTGGTGCACCTACTTTGGTTTTGCTCTATATATTTATAGCTGCCAGCTTCCAGCTGAGAGCCTTGGAAATCTTTTTGTCACACTTGCTTTTATCATTTAAATCTTCGCCCCTGCCTCACCTGCAAAAGTGATTTCCTGACGTGTTCCTTTTATGCACACATTGGTTACGGCGTTATCTCATGAGCCAACTGGAGGAAAACGTAAGGTAACAAGGTCATCTGGCATCAGTAACTCACTAGATAAGCATGATTCCTCCTCCGCTCAGAGCAAGGCTCCACAAATCAGATGTTCACAGTGTCGGTCATAGTTACCATAGAGAAATAATGTGAAATTAAAGCATCAAAAGTGTCTCGCAGTACCGTGTGCAAACCTTTAATACACGAGTGGGAAGTGACGGTGTTAAAATGGATCTCAGCCCACTGATCTCCACAGGAGGTATGGTGAGGTGCTTAAATTGTAATGTGACCTTCAGTGGGAGCGAGTTAATGGTGAGAGGAACTGGAAGTGAACACAGAGAAGTCCTGCTCACATTTAAGCTGGAGGAGACTGTGAGGGTATATCACAGTTTATCTCCCCCGGCAGCCAGGCCACAGTGACAACCCGGGTCAGCTGATGCCCTTGGGAGAGAAAGACACAAAGCTTTGCTCACTGGCTGCAAGTGAGCGCTGTAGGGGCCTGTGTGCTGTTGGGTGTTAATCCTGCTCATGTTAACACAAAGTGAACTCAGGCGCACACAGACAGCACCATGAAAGCGTCATCTCTTGAGACCACGACCTTCCCCTGACACACTGGACACAAACACTTTGCACACTGTGTCCAGGGTTCTCCAGTGTCCTGCCACCTTGAGATTATGCGGCAGAATTTGATCCCTCCTGTTGTACAACGTAACCTCTGCCACTGTGGCTTCGCTTTCAAGAACACCATCTATGTTGTCAGCACCTGCTGCATTTTACCACTGCGTTCATGCTATATTTGGCCTACGGAGTCATGTTGTTGACTCCGGATGTTAGATTTCATTTCAGGAAATTTAGCAATTTATGAGGGACAATTATGAACTAAGCTGAAGCCATAAATATTCCAGTGACATTGAGTGGAGCAAGCGTTGCTGGCAGCTTATTGCCTGCCCTCTGCTGGAGGCGTCGCATACTGTTGTCTTTGTAAACACAAATAACAAGCATGCAGCAGGCAGCTAAAGTGCCTGTTTCCTGAAATGAATGCTGCAAAGCGAGACGAGTCCAGCATGCGTGTGAGACAGCGTGGGTTGACAGCTGTTTAGGTGCCACAGTAGTGCTCATCTCAAGAGGGCTGGAATCCCTCAGAGGAGTTTTGGACAGACAGGACGTTGCATCTGGGGCTCCCAAACACAAGAGGAGCATCTCTCTCTGCTTTTTCTCCCAACGGCATCGCTGCCGCTCCACCTTCTGTTGGCTCTGTGCTGCATAGTTATGAGGACACGTCGTAATGCTGGGTTCAAACCCAGCGGGAGCCTCGTGATGTTATTACTGCAGAGACATAACTGCACGTTGTGGCAGTGGAGAATACTGATTTTCATCATCTGTGGCGCTTGGAGTTAGCATTGCTATCTTAAAGCCTGGCGTAAGTGAAAGACCACACAGTTTTTAGAAAAGATATTTGGTTGTAGGCTGGAAGTTGATCTACTTTTCTTTTTCTTTTTGCAGACAGGAACGAGAAGCCAATTTCGCCCAGAAGAAAGCTGAGAGAGCCACAGTTAGAAGCCATTTTCGGGAAAAGTACAGACTACCAAAGGTAAAATAATCCCACCATCATTCCCTCAATAAAGATGATCCCTGTGGACTAGTACTTATACTAACAATGGTTGGAGCTGCTTCTTTTTCTCCTGTTCTGTTGGACGTGTCATTCACATGTGTCTAACACATTGTATGTCCACCTCAGAATGAGTTAGATGAGACCCAGATCCAGCAGGCGGGGGACGACGTGGTGTTGCCCACAGAGCTGGCCAAGATGATCGCTGAGGACAACCAGGAGGAAGCACACAAGCAGTCCGTGCTGGGCCAGCTGTCCAACATCCAGAACATGGACATCGACCAGCTGAAAGACAAAGCCCAGGCCACACTGGAAGACCTCAAAAAGCAGACGGAGAACTGCAGTCTCATGTGATCTGGCTTCCTCCGAGTCCCCGGAGATTAGCGTTTTACTTGTACAAATATTTTTCAGAGGCAGAACTACTCTGGAGGTAGAAACATCCTTGTTGCTTTAGTGGAATGTCAGAGCCACATAATAACAGATCAGAAAAGTTAGACAGACGCTCTGCAGGAAGGAAAGTAGGAAACAAAGAGCTTTTTCTATCCTACTAAAGAGAAAAGGATTCTAAATTTATAACTCAAATTTAGTAAAAGTCATTGATGTGTTTGTGTTAAAATCAAATAATTTCCAGACTCTTCCCAGGGACATTCAACCAATGAGAAATTCTTCCTCTGACAAATATTTGTCTAATAAATCCTTTACTCCCTCCAGTCCCTACCCTGCCTCACTCTCTGTCCTTCATGTGACCAGTGATAAAATATATGAGCAAAACGAGGTCCCAGGTGTGTTTGGGGCCTTTCGTGCCGTCCAAACAGACAGCAGCTGATTTCACTGATGAGTACGTGTCCATCGAGACGGGACACCTGTCAGTAAGAGCAGCTGCTCGCTGGGAAAGAAAGTCCACGGGGTTGACAGTGGCTCGTGTGAGGAGGCCAGACGTGTGGGGAAGCTGCTGATTTCTCCTGAAATGGTCAATGTTCATTCAGAACAACCAATGAGGCTGATCTTTGTCATAAGTAGCTTACTGATGCTGGCACCCTGATGTCCTGATAAAAGCTCCCCGTGAGTCTCTCCCGGACGTCTCACTATAACGTTTGTTTCTACTTTACCACACGTCAGTGAGCCTTGGGTGTCTTCACTGAACCTCTGTGACATGTAAGCTACTTCTTACAAACACAAGCTCTCTACAGACGTCTTATTTAAATCAGTAACTGATGCTGATTACATTAATAACAGCGTATGAGAGAATGCTTTAGGAGTTCTATGCCAAAGCCTTTAGTGACAACACTGAAACACATAAAAAAGGTATGGCACGACTGTGCAACTGCAGTGTGTGTAGAAATACGAGTCCAGAGTCGACATACAAATATTTATGTTGTGTAAGATGTACATGTTTTCATCAACTCGCTGGATCTCATCGTGCTGTCGACCTTGACCTGACCTCTGACCTGTCCTCCCTCTCACCGACCCCTGCGTCTCTGTGGTGCCGTTTTGTGCTGGTGGATTTGTGTCGTTTAGCTGATGTGATATGTCAAGTGGTGTCTGTGTAAAAACCTGGTCCCGTGGTTGAAAGTGCTGTTCATGGTGTCCCACAGCCACCGTGGGCTCGCTGCCGTGCTCCGCCTCTGTTGTTTTCTTGCCCACCGTAAGCGAAGGCTCGGGAGACTAAAAAGACGATGTTCATATACGCTACATTTTGCTGAGGGTGACGCCAGCTTTGCTCTCACACGTGTTCCCTCTTTGACTCTTGTTATGGTTCAACTATAAATAATATATACATTTTATCTAAGACGATATATGGGAAAAATACACTGACTGTTTTCTCTCAAATCAAAGAGGTAATTTACTCACTGAAGGTGCCAATGAAAACCAGGGAAGCACCACACGTTGTGATTCCTGTGGGTTTTGTCTTGGGATAGATAAACAGTATATGTAGAACATTTCAATAATATGAAGCAGAGGAAATGATGCAATAAGAGGTTTTCTAATAGAGACACTAGAATCCGTCATGTTCGATGATCAGACTATATCAGTGGTTGGAACCGAAGCCATAAAGCAAACTATTTGCTTTGTATGAGTGTGTGACTTGAAACTATAATAATAATAATAGTGATGATATAGAAATGTATTTTATGTGCTGTCATCCTCTTTTTTTAGGAAATGGCTGTCACGACACAGTTTCTTCTTGATCTTTGGCTGTTTCTTTACTTCACAGTAACTCTATCATTCTATCTCTGGAAGTATTTCACTGATTTGAGTTTTAACTGCAATAAACTGATTTTTAGGATAATGCAACCTCATTCTGTCTTTTTCTTTTTATAAACATATTTCATTTAGTCATTTATGGGCTTTCTTTTCCAACCTGCAACAGCTTGAACACCAGGTGGAGACAGAAACTACAGTCACAGACCAACCTCTGATTTTCCCAAGAGGGAGGCTGCAGAGATTGATTATGATTGGCAGGTCAGTGATGGGACGTTATTTAAAGACACATTTAATTATGCAGTGTTGCATAGAGAGACAAAACGCATTATCTGGCAACAGTGTTCAGACAGACTGTGAAACGATCCGTATGTATCCCACTGTGAAAATACCTGAGACTGGGATACAGAATTTGATGAAACTACATTTGTATTTTGGAATTAGACTTTCTGATTATGTGTATATAAACATAGAAACATCTGACTGCCGCAGTTGTTATGACAACACTATGCATGATTAAGACTTTTTAGAAGACACTGTCATATTGTAGTCTGGAATAGATGCCAGCTTGGGCATCCATCTGTTTTTTTGGAGCTTGTGCTAAAGTGGCACAGCGCCTCAGCTGAGGGAGACCTGAAGGTGCTTTTCTAAAAAACGGGGATCAAGTTAGTTACCATGTCAATAGCAGAAAAGCCTGAGCTATTGGAAGTTTTCAAGTGTCGGCTGAATGGGGGTAGCTGTAATATATATTGATGGTGAAACCCCTCTCTATTGACAGGCCACAGTGCGTGAACAATCTTCAGTGTGGAAAGACACTGGGCCACTGCATGGCCAAGCGGACACAATAAGGGTGAAACGGGCCAGAAAATACTATTCTCCTCCATTCTTTTCTACCAATCAAGGCTTTAAAACCCAGATTCAGGGAGGAGGGAGAAAGGGAGAGAGCGACGAGACAATTAGCGCGAACCTATAAGTGAAAACGCCTGAGTTTCTCCTGGCTCTGTTTTGGTTTGTTTTTCTGCGCTGAGAGTTGGAGGAGTGAAGTCGTACATGAGTGCACGTTGCAAGAGGAATGCGTTTGGCAAGCTCCCACCTTTTGCCCCGCTTGTGTTCTGCTGCAAGAGAAGAAGGGACCACACAGATCCTGGGTTTCATGCGAGGCAAATGATAAACATTTCCTCCAGTCTATCTCTTTTACGGAGAGGATTTGTGCGCAAAGCTGTGCTGCTGTAGGCCTGGAAATGGGTCCCACGGCTGACTTCTCAAAGAGGACCAATCGGAGGCCGGCATTGTAAATGAGAGAGAGAGAGAGAGGGAGAGGGGGGAAGGAAAAGTTTTCTTTCTTTTTTTCGGCAGAGGGAGGGGTGTTGTGGGGGAAATGCTCTGCGGACCGTGAAGAGTAACAGCGAAAAGAAGGACAAAGACGCACATAGCGGGACAGAGCGCGACAGAGAGAAACCTCCTCCCAACCCAAAACCAAAACATCGCAATGTGTGGACGGATGCTACGTGTGTTGGAGCTGGGTACATGAGTCCAAACCAACAATGGAAAGAAAGATTGGTTCTAGTGTACAAACGGAGTTGTGGACCATTACTGCGGTGAGACTGCGCGTTAACTTTGGGTAGCGCTGCGGAGCGTTGGGTGTCCAGCTCGTACGTGCACCGGTGGACTGGAGCAGGCGCCCACCGCACTTTGGATTATCCTTTCCCACTTTTGAGCGGACATGCTTCCCGGAATGACCGTAGCCGTGCGGTTTCTGTTCTTTGCAGCCACGCGTGGTGATTTCCCGGAGTCAGATCCTGACTTCCACCGTTGCAAAGCTGACCGAGAGGAGGCAACTCACGAGCACGTTTGTGGATCGTTCCTCACAGACCGAGCGTACTGTTTCCACTGAGTGTTTGGTTGCAGGAACACATGTCTGGAGCTGAACGTGCTGTGCGTCCATCCACTATGTGAGCGTCGGTCTTTATCACAGATACTGAGATCCAAACTGTCCAGACTCTAATGTGCTGCTGGAGAAAGTGCACGTCACCGAAATAGAACTCCAACCAAGCATGAAATGTTGGTGCAGAGCCCTGGCACTTCTCCCATGGGTGCTGCTGGCCTTGGATGCCCAGCTAATCTGCTGGCAGGCGCTGCTGCGGTGCCACGACGAACCCGAATGTGGACTTGCGTACAGTCAGTACTTAGCAGCGTGTGAGGGGAACATCAGAGGAACGAGGAGACAATGTCCGAGCCACTGCATCAACGCTCTGATCAGATTGAATCACACGCGCAGCGGGCCGGACCTGGAGACCTGCGACTGCGCCCAGGACGCAGAGTGCCTCAGCGCCAAGCGAGCCATAGAGCCGTGCCTCCCGCGCAGATATCCCAGCGATGCCGGGGGGATAGGGTGCATGGAGGCCCGGCAGCGCTGCGAGGAGGACAGCAACTGCCACACCTCCCTCACTGCCTACTTATCATACTGCGGGCAGCTGTTCAATGGCAGGAAGTGCTCCTCCAAGTGTAAAGCTACCATCCAGCAGATGCTGTTTATCCCCAATGGCATGCTGCTGAACCGCTGTGTTTGTGATGGGGTGGAGAGGCCTTTCTGCGAGGTGGTCAAGGAGAACATGAGCAAACTTTGCTCCATAGGGGACCACAGTGTTTCCGACCAGCCAGAAGTAGATGACATATATGAGGATGAAGACTATGAGCCGAAAAACGAGCGAGAGGAACTGTACACTGATCAGTCTTCTGCTGCCCAGAGGTTGACCAGCCGCGTGGCGCTCCTGCTTCTCCCACTAGCACCACTATTCTACTGAGACCATGCGTACTGGTTGGATCTATGAATGACGGTGTGACACACAGGCCTTGAAGGCAGTTCTGTTGGCGAAGGAAAACACGTTTTTCACCCTCAGGCCTTCTTGCAATCCCAGTTTGGTGGAGTGGCGACAGTGAGCGCGGTAGTGATTTGTGTAGTATTCCCACAACTGTGCAATTCTTAGTGCACATCTCACTCAGGAAAACTGCTCTGATGATTTGTGATTGCAAATCCCACATAGAGGTTGGTCTTAACAGCAGCCACGTTTTGGTAACCAGAGGGAAAGCCTGCTGTCACAAACTGTAGAGACAGGATGAGGAAATGAAGCACACTGGGTTTGGTTGCAGGCCATGGCCGTTCTGTGTGCTTCTAAAGAGCTGCTGTTTGTTTGGATTCAATGGTGCTTGGAGTGTGGTGTGGCTTTATTAAGACCTTAGACAAACACGGGAGCCATCCAGTTTGTGTTTATTCTGCTCTTCGTTTCAGGGGGCTCAGCATTGTTGCAGACACCACACTTCAAACATTTGTGGGAACAGTCCGAGGACAGGCAAGGGTGTGGAATCAAGTGCTTAAATTAACAAAAGTGCCTCTCTAGCACCCTGTCTTGGGCCCCTCCCCCATTTGAGATTGTTTTATTGAACTTTTCCTGAGACACCCCCCCCCCTTCCTCTTCTCAACAGCCTGCCTAACCCCTTTATATGCCTAGACGTCTGTCTTTGCTGCTCAAGCAACAACCCAGGACAAGCTGTCTGGTGCTTGTGTGAACGGGTGTTATACAAGACCTTCAGTTTACCAACAGAACTGCTCCTGGTGAGAGGTTAACCCGATCTGCCACTGCTTGGCTTTGGTGCGTGTGGTTGATTTGAGCGTAAGTTGCACCGAGACAGTAACGGGTGCTTGCACAGCTGTAACAACTTTGCCTGGTAGGAACAGACAGGCACAGATGTAATGTGTGTTAGTTATGCTGTCACGCAATGTTTTGACATCTAAAGAACATACACAAATGCCTAAAGCAAGATTTAGTTCGTTTTACAGACATGTAGTTGTCAGGTTGTAAGCTTCTCTCTCAGAAAACGAAGGTATTTATTTTGCATATTTTGAGATTGTTTTTTGTTGTTTAATGTAAGAACATGCACAGCAAAGCTACAGGGCGGCTGAGGGACAGTCGAGGGATTCAAACCAGCAGCCTCTGTAGGCTACTTCCTTTTCAGCATTTCTACCTTTAAGGCTGTTTAACTAAAAGGATCAGTGAAGTAAACTGTGCTGTTTGTACTGATCACTTGTATTGAAGCAGCTGTTTTCTATTTAGTTATGAAGTCTTGAACCGTACTGACATCAGTATGGTTGAAAACCATACCAAAACCTGTCGTCTTATGGAAACAGCAGTAAATGCCTCACGAATTTTATAATAAAATGTTTATGAACTGATGTTGTGATGATGTGATTTGTCTTGTCTTGAGATGATAAAGAAAGAAGAAAATGTGAAGGCTACATGTGGGTCATGTATGCTGTTTACATGTTTACAGTGAGCTCCTGCCCAAACAGGTAATGTGCTGTATATAAACCTTCATTAAATATGCAGCTCAATAAATGTCCACATCTTATTCTCTATCTACAGGCAGTACAAGAATGTATGTAAGTATTTGTTAGACACACATTTGGGGTCATAAATATATACATTTCTCAGGATGCCTCAGGAGTTGAGTCAAATCACTGGTGTCAGATAAAGCGAAGTCCGCCTTTCACCAGCTCCAGGATCTTCTCCAGCAAAGTCATCACTAATGTTTCAATCTTGCTTTGATATTTACAACTAGAACTCGTTAGAGTCATTTAACATCGACAGGCTTATCTAAAGCTTATCTGCACCTGTTGCTACACTGTTCATAGATTAACAGAAGTAGATGAGGTGTTAGAAACGTCATTTTAGCTGCTGCAACTCTCATTTATTTAAAAAACAAACAAAAAAACATTGTCTGTGACCCATATATATGTCTAGCTCTGCGGGACAAAACAGACCTACATGTGCTGAGAAATCCTACATTTGTTGCTTAACAGGTGGCAAATTTCAGCATCCTGAGGCCTGGAGAGAACGTGGAATGCATCAATAAGGGCAGCCAGAGATTTCGAGCTCTATCGTGAAAAGAACAAGAAGCTAAACACGGTGTCCAACAGCTACAGTCTAACACGACTGTCTGGTTTAGTTAGACGGTCAAACCATTGCTGTGCATCTTAGTCCTCCTAAGTCCTCCAACATAACATAACCACCCTGCCCCCCCTAAACCACCACACCCAACCAACCTCCCGACCCCAATTCTGGGAGAAAAATCAAAACAAACATGAGCTGAGCAGCCTTGGGGAGTTGAAAGTATGGAGGGAACAGGGGGGGGGGGTACAAAGGCAGCACTGTGCTGGAGCCCATTTTCTAAATTATCTTTATTCAACTCCCCTGATCCCCACTGTCAGGATTTAGGAGGCTCTTGTCTCTCATAGGCACAATGGTCCATTCATGATAACCATCAAGCCAAGGTGATCAGCTGACCTGCCGTCTGTTTTCAGAGCACACGGTGCTGGATTCAAGGGCAGCTAGTTTCTTCAGGTCTAGTACACGGAGATCCCTCTCTACAGGTGATGTTGATGCCAACTTGACTCAATCACAGAGAGAGAAAGACGGAGAGTCTGGTAGGCAAATGTACAATAAAGGGTGTTGGAGTTAGGTGAACTGGAAGCCAAGTAAAGCCACAACGCCGCATGTTGTGGTTGAGCAGAGGACATGGGGGAGCGTCTCAGAGGATGAGGTGGTCGGCTAGGTTTTCCATCTCTGAATCGTTTTTCTGGGTTGCTTTACTGTGAGGCTATTCTGCAAACATTTGGGGCAATATTTAATTGGCAGTACTCCCAGAAACAAACAACAAAGCAAGCGCAAGGGTCAAATTGCATCCAAAGTTTTCCTGGCAGAAACATGCTCATGTTACGATTGAAGCAGGGAAGCGGAGCCAACACCATGGGCACCATTGGTCAGGTGGAGCCCCCTCCACAGCACAGCCACAAACGCAGCACGCGGTGGTTCTCCATCCTGCTGCTCCAAGACTCAGGCGAACATGCTGCTCTCTGTTCCAACTATTCAGCCTGGGAGTGACTTACACCTGGTATGCCAGGTGGCAGTGATCAACCAGACGATAGAGCACAAAACAGACACTACTCTGACTCATAGGCAGACATGAAACCACAATCTATATTTTATGGTGTGTACTTCATGATTTTTCCAAAGTCAGCAAAGCCTTTCAAAAGTTTTTATCATCTTTTGTCAGTATTTTAAACGTGTCCAGAGAAAATGTGCACAACATTAAAGTTGAGAGACTGGTAACGAAGAAAACGATGCAAATTAAAACCACATACAACTAAATATCCCAACATGCAGCTGGTCAGTGTCTCTCATTAGACCCCGTCTCTCATGTTTTCAATCTCCATACCCTCAGTTTGCATCACGCTTTCTGTAATGAATGTGTTTTCTCCCAGCATAAATCACCCCGGAGTCTCCCATTAAATTCTATTTATTTTATACTTTTTCGTGACTTTTTTCTGCATCTCACATGAGCAGTTCAAAGATCACATCAATTAAGAGAATCAGTATTGAGTGAACTCTAATAAACCAGGAACAAATGAGCTGCATCCAACAAAAAAAGACAAAGTAATGATCTCTGTGTAATTCAGTCTCAGAGATCATATTATTATTCATCATTATTACCTGAACCTTACATTCGCTCTCCCGCCTTCCGATCTGCTCCTCTGGTGGACATGAGCCGGCTGTTTCTGTAAAGCAGCCTTACAGATGCCGATGATGGCGAGAGACCAGCAGCGTTCCTCCCACGATGGGACATAAATCTTTCCAAAGGTTCTGACAGTTGAGCGTTTTCCCTTGTGCTGTTGACAAAAAGTCTACAGAAACTTCAGAGATCGTCATTTTATTTTCCATTTAATAAATATAGTATAAATATAAAACAGCTGTACAAACATTCAACAAACATATTTTCCAGCAGACTCCAGGTTCAGGTGTTTTCTAAAGTTGCCTTAAAACTCGCGTTAACAAAAGTAAAGCTCCCTTTTTGGAGTATTCAGGCACTTTACTTGTCTGAAACTCAAAACAGTCCATGAAGACCTACATCAGCGAGGATTACCAGTCTGCCACTGATGTGTTACAGTTTTACATAGGCCAGGTCTGCATGAGTGCCACAAATCACTGTATCCCTCAAATACCTGGCCGAGGCCAAACCTAAGAAAAAAAAGCATGTCTAGTGTAAATACAGCAGAGGCTGCACCTCTCCAGCTTTTCCCCTCATAGTGGTGGAGAAGGCTCCATCAGCGGAGAGAGCATGGTGAGCCTGTGGTCGACCCACAGTAAAGGCAGTGGGAAGGGGGGAGTAGGGAGGGGGAGTGAGTGTGTGCATGTTTGCAAAGGTCTCAATATATACACATCAAAACCCTTCATTTACTTCTTAACGCCGCGGGTGCTGTTTGATTGTTTTTTGAGGTTCTCACAGTTTTTAGGTGTGCTGCAAACATGTCTGGAGGCTGTGCACTAAAATGAAAGTTTCAGTATTAGATCTCTGTCTGTCCAGCATTTACGTGTCAATGGCGTGTCAGCAGGAGGGCATTTGAGGCTTAACAGTGCAACACAGTGTACATTACAGGGAATCATATTCAGCAGTGTGCAAATGCAAAAGTCTAGAGCTACTTTCAGTCTTTTACCAGCCCTCTATAAAGAGAAATTCTCTGCCTGCCAAATCTTCTGGTAAAACATCTTTCCAGCAACAACCAAAATACAGACCACACTTTGCTAAGAACTGTAAAATCCCACCCGGAGAGTTGGTTGGTGCGAGATGTGATGCAGGCTTGAACAGAAACCTGCTAAGGCGAAAGCTTTGTGTCCGACCTGAACAGAGCGACGCCCTGTGGGGCGTCCTGCGGTTGGTGTCATGCTTATTGCAAACAGCAGGCTGAGAAAACAGAAATGAATGATGCAGATTAGATTTCACATTTTCAACATTATGACGCATCTACAATGTAAAACTTTCATTAACCCTTCATTTACTAAATTACTAAAGAAAAGGGGACTCACCTGTTGCTGCCATAATGAATATAAAACATATTTGACCAATTAGTTTTAAACACTTATGTCCATTCATTTATAAATAAAAATCAAATACTATTTATGTTCACTTGTAGTTTCTGTGTGTATATTATGTGAAAAGCTGTTTGTTGTTTTCCGCTATTCTACCTTCTCTCAAGCTATTCTGCTAAAAACCTATAAACTAACTCTACAGTAAATATTTAGGAGCTGGATGGATACAGATTCACGTTTTAGATGACATACCATTTGTAGTGTAAAAGTGTTACAGAAATCATGCCAGTAGAAAGCATTAAAAAACCATGATAACGTAAGCTGCCTTATGAAAATGCTAATGTGCCGTGTGTGGTGTACTTGCTCTCCTTTAGCAGTCCATCAGTTAATAAATCTACAACAAAGTTTCTGAAACTATACTGAAACCATAGCACAAGTATTTGCAGTCAGTAAGTTAAATATGTATGAATATCAATTCTCAGCCCTCATTTCCATTTATGAGCATCTTAGCATATCACTGAAATCTCACATTCACATTTAAGCACAGACTGTGAAGGTTCAGTTCCCCGTGCTTGTCGTGGGGTTCATTGTAGCTGGGCCATCGACACACTAACTGTTTAACATTGGAAATGGACATTTTGCATGTTACAGTGTGATGGTCCTTAGCAAAACTTTGCTGCTTGTTTTGGTGCAGTCTCAGGTCGCCGGAAAGACCCGGGCGTTGCTGAAACCCTCTGCACTACAGCTGCTGCTGCTGCTGGATCAGAGCCAGCTAGTGTTGCTGGCTCGTGTGGTTTATTAAAATAACAGCAGCAGAATAAGACGCCACGTTCTTCATGAAACCTGAGCAGACATTAGAGTCATTGGTGCCATTCCCCCATAATCTTTTTCATATTTCCCCAGGATTTTCTTTGTGAGAACAGGATATTGTGAGGTGTGATCAGTCTCCACTATCCATCCAGGGGCTGTAAATACAGCGTATGAGTATAAGCTCCAGCTGGGGAATTCAGTATATTATTATATTAACATGTACAGTACTTTACTTGTTATAGACTAGATAAGTAGTTTATGAGTTGTGGAAACACAGACAGGGAAGTTGCTAACTTTTATATACAATCCTTATGTTTAGAAAAGCTGATAAAAATAAATAAACCCTGTGATGATGTATTTTGTAGATATTAATTTAGAGTTTGATTCCTGCAACACACAAAAACATTGGGAGGCAGGTCAAAGTAACATAAAACTGTAAACGTATTCAGGGCCTCCAGTGAAATATGAGTCTGTCAGGGCCAATAGTAGAAACACTCATACTGATAATCATACTACTGTAATGAAGTACTGGAAAATGTTTTACACCCCAAGAACACAAATTAAGAGTTTGACGGTCAACACCACTGGAAATAAAGTAATACCTGATGGGGACAATCAATACCAGTGATTAACAATATTAAGAGTAAAGATTAATATAATCTGTTAGTGTAACGTTCCCATCATCCACATGAAACAGAAATACGTATTATATATGTGTTACAGCTTACATACAGAAGGTGTGTGTGTGTGTGTGTGTGTGTGTGTGTGTGTGTGTGTTTATGTTGTTTCTGGTGTTTGTGTGTTACGAGTCTTTGCCAACACCAAGTTTTACTTTCACAAGGTAGACTTTACAAGAGGGCAGAGGACAGAGTGGCCCAGGGCTGCACTGAAATGGAATCAAAGAGCCAGACAGTCCTGCAGGGTGGCCAGCACAGCGAGAGAAAGGCTCATATTTTACAAGTGGACTACCCTTCACTGAAAGGACATTTCATTACGACTTGAGGCGGTTATTCTTCACTTAACAACCCCCACCTTAGAATACCAAAGCCCCCTATAGTATGCAAGCTTTTCACACTGAAAACGGAAGGAACATAAGAGGGAAACTTACAGCTCCTGACAGAGTCTACAAGAGTTTCTCGATCCAGAGACGCGTCTCTCTGAGTCTCTTGCATCTGCAATATAAATATGTACACACACAAGCAATGAGCCAAAACTGACACACAACAAAACATGCACAAATTATTACAGGCATAAGTAAACTAAATCTATTATTAAACGTCATTCACATCATCATTTTAAACAATAATTCATGCATTTAGTAACGTGTGCTCACCATGACATGTTTTTTGAGAGACTCAGCTCTGGTCATCAAGCTTTTAATCTGATGAGACAGGAATTACAGCAAATGTAAATGTACACTTTTTCAGCTCGTCTTTTGTGCCGTCTTGATGATTGTGGACCTTTCTTCTTATACAACACAAACCTTGATCACACGCTGCCTTCTCATCCAGCATCATCATCAGTTCAAAGCTATATTAAAAAACATTTCTTTTGTTCCTGACAGAGACAGGTCTACAGCTAAGATGGGATGATTCACTGACCTCATGTGTTGAGTTGTGCTTGTTTAGTGTAGTGGTAAACACACAAACTTTAAGATGCATGCAGACATAAACCGATCAGCTCTACTGATCTGCTCCATGCTCCTTCTGTTATTTTATTGAAAACATTTCATATGGAACACATGTGCTAGTACTAAATGCTGTCATCATATGCTTGAGGGTGTTCTTTAGTGTGGTAATCAGACTTCTGGTAATGATGAAGTTTCCTGGCTGCATCTTAACCTAGTTGTATCACCGCTATGTCACAGTATACAGCGAGCCTGCTTGAATATTGCTGCACTAACATCCGAGGGCTATAATGACGACAGACTTAATTCGATAGCTTGCATAACGTCCCGTTGAAACGTAGCCTTTGTGTTGTGAATCTGACCACAGATTCTTACTATTGAGTCCTGACCCCAGCCTTATGTAGCCACAGTGCTTCAATCACTAAGTGCAGTAAAAGTGAAAGATGTGATCTAGGTATATGGAATATGCAATAACTACGCATGCTACTCACAGTAAGACACGGGGTGCATGTGCATTCACGATGTCATGATATCAAAACGCACTTGCATGATTAAAGCGGCGGCTCACATGTGAGACGTCAGGATGCTGAATTGCGGCTTTGAAAGGCTGAAGTGTGCTCCACAGTTGATATGAACACACATGGACGCCAGGGATGGCAGCATATGTTGGCTTTTTTTGGTTCTCGCATGCACACGTGCTTTCAATCTAATCCCCCACCATGCCTCCTTAATGCTGCGTTAGATTATTGCTGGCGTATCTGAATTTATTTAAGACAAGCACCTATAAAACTTCAAACAGGGAGCTCTATGAGGCCCACTCAAACCACACTTCCCATTTTGGGGCCTGTTAGCAAAACACCGTTGTCTTTTACAGGTTTAGATATTGACTAAACAATTTATCAAAACGAAAAAGTTTCTTTTAGCATGTGCTTAGGAAAGCAGAATATTAATACTAGTAATCAGGGTCCTGA
>JAUMHF010000017.1:19567634-19595482 GCA_032359275.1 Microctenopoma steveboyesi | reverse complement strand
CCACCAGCTCCTTTGTCTTACTGATGTTGAGCTGGAGATGGTTTTGCTCACACCAGTCCACAAAGTTTTTCACCACTTCTGAGTACTCTGTGGTATCTCCACCCTGAATACACCCCACAACTGCAGAGTCATTCGACAACTTCTGAAGGTGGCAAAACTCTGAGTTGTACCTGAAGTGTACAGTGTGAAAAGGAACGGAGACAGGACTGTCCCCTGTGGAGCTCCTGTGCTAGAGCTCTTACCCAGAAGAAAGCCACAGAAAGGAAATCCACAGACACACATATGATTCCATGTGCAGGTTCACACACACAGGCATGCAGACATTTCTCACACACAGATGCAGATGTGGTGGACAGAGCGACTGTGCACTGGAAAATATTTCCATTAACAGGACAATACTTCCATCTAGCGATGTTGCACGACCTGCAAAATAAATATATAAGCAATAAGCGAAATGTACATGCTGCACTGTAAACACAGCTTTGAAAATTTGAATGATGTGTTTTATGATGAATTATAATTTCTTTGTTTCCTGCGCTGGTTGCTTGTTGCTCTCGCGAGATCTGGCAACACTGGCGACTACGGTGGTCATTTAAAGATGGCGGAGTGCTTGGCTGCACGTTTAGCCGCCCAGGAGGAGCAAATTCACCTCCTTGCGACTGAAATATGCGCTCTCAGAGACGGACTAACCCAGGGAATCGACACGACTCATGCTCTGGTCGTCTCTCCACAGTTGGAGAGCCTGCGGACCGAGAATGAGAAGCTCAGGTACCGGCTCCTGCACCTCCGCCGGGGTCTGCAGGCGGAGCTGGAGATGGAGAAGGCTCAGGACAAGAGACCACAAGGAGCGAAATGCAGTAAAGCTCCGGAGAAAAACGCCAGCAGAGAGCAGCAAATAAATAACCGAGCTGAAAATAAGGTAGTGATAAACCCAGGGACAGTAGGAGTTTCTGTGTTGGTTTAAATGCCTACATGAGTAGTAGTAGAGCGGCCTCTTCCTGGTGAAACCCAATGACAGAGACCACCACCTCATTTCCAGAAATAGCTGCCCCCGCTCAGCTGCACTCTCTGAATACTGAGCACGTCCAGTGACATTAAGAGGCTTTTATTGTGACACACAATACATGGTGGTAAGTTCCTGGTGGTAACGCACTCGCCTGTTTGTTTACAGGTGGCAACGCAGGAAAGCAAACGAGGTGACAAGAACAAGAAGAAACAGGATAAAGGTCAAGAAAATGGAAGTTTAAAAGAGGTCATTATTACAGGATGAGCTAGTCTAGTCACCCAGTGTACTGCCTAATGTGGCACATCTACCTGTACTATACAGGTCCTTCCTTTCACATTCAAATCTTGACTTTGAGAATTATTTTATTTTCTGCTGTAGCTGAAGCCCAAGCCGGCGTACATAGCAGAGCGCCTCAGCCTCTATGAGATGCTGAAGAAGGAGAATGATGCCCTGCTAGAAAAGAAAACTGCAGCCAGCAAGCCCATCACAGTGGAGCTGCCAGATGGTCGAAAGGTCGCAGGCAAGGCGTGGGTCACCACCCCATACCAGCTGGCTGGGAATATCAGGTTAGTGATGGAACTTTTCCCTAATGACGTTTTTAATCTTTGATTTCATGATGATAGAAATCAGTGAGTTAAATGAGGAAGCTCTTTTGCACTTGGTCTCTCAGCCAGGGTCTGGCTGACAACGCTGTGATTTCTCGGGTGAATGGGGAGCTTTGGGATCTGGACAGGCCTCTTGAGCAGGACTGCTCTCTTGAGATCTTGAACTTTGATAACGAGGATGCTCAAGCTGTGAGTACAAGGAATAATAAGAAAAAATGATGGCTAATGTTTTGAGAATATATTTTCACTGAATATTTGTTTCGGAAAGGTCATATATTTGTTTTCAAATCATGTCATAGGTTTATTGGCACTCTAGTGCTCACATCCTAGGGGAGGCTATGGAGCACTTTTATGGGGGTTGTCTATGTTACGGCCCCCCGATAGAGAATGGCTTCTACTATGACATGCACCTGGATGAACAGAAGTGAGCAAGTATTTTCCCTTATTGCACAGATTTGCTTATGTATGTGAATCTGAACTTTACAAACTGAACGTGTTTGATGTTTCCAGGTCGGTGTCCAGCACAGAGTTTGGGGAACTGGAGACTCTGTGCAAAGCTGTGATGAAGGAAAAACAGCCCTTTGAGAGGCTTGAAATCAGCAAGGAGACGCTGTTAAAAATGTTTAAGGTAAGGACAAAAAATATCGAGATATATATTGTATATTGCGATTTAGCTTAAAAATATATGGAGATATGAGTTTTGGTCCATATCCCCCAGCCCTACTGGCTGCATAGCAAAGTACACACATTTTCAAACGGTAAAATCAAGTCTACAAAGATGCACAAAATTGTTTAAACAGCATGGTTTCCATACAAAGAAAGCTGTGGAAAGTTCTTCAACTTACCTGCAGCGTTTGTTCCCTGCAGTACAACAAATTCAAGTGCCGCATTCTGAACGAGAAAGTCACCACCCCCACAACGACAGTCTACAGGTGAGCTTGTGATACTGGTGTCATCATGTTAATGAGAAGAAGTGGTAACCGAGTCTTTGTTGTCTGATGTTTCATTGATGAGGTATTTGTGCTTTTGTCTGACTTATGGTTAGATGTGGGCCCCTGATTGACTTGTGCAGAGGTCCTCATGTCAGACACACAGGAAAGATCAAGGCCATGAAAATCTATAAGGTTTGTGAAAAATACACAGTTCAACCAATTTATGTTGTTCTGTTCTGTTATTTATTTAACTTTCTAGTATACTGCATACCACTGGAGACCTCATACAATTCACAAAGGGCTGTTTTCAGAATGAACTATGCAGTGTAAATCAGGCATAATATGACCACTGTTATGTTGCAACTTGTTCCTAAATCTGTCATCAGAACTCTTCCACCTACTGGGAGGGCTGCTCCGACATGGAAACACTACAAAGAATCTATGGGGTTTCCTTCCCAGATTCAAAGATGCTAAAGGAGTGGGAACGTTTTCAGGAAGAGGCCAAGAATAGAGACCACCGCAAGATCGGCAAAGTGAGTCAGTGTTGTGGTAGTCGGGTTCCCAAGCCCACCCAGCTGGCTGAGACCTGAACCTGCTTTCTGAAACCCTTACAAAGTATATTTTGATGTCATAAATGTCCAACAAGATGGGCAACACAACTGTTGTGAGGTTTCCTTGTAATTGATCTTTATTATTGACGAGCGTCAGTCACTCCGTTCTGCTAGACAGTTTGTCAGGGTGTTAAAGGCTCTTGCCTGTTGCTGCTGCTTTACACCAGCTGAGGGCACTGTGTTTCTAGCATATACACATTCAAGACATCTGTGAGTCATCTGAGCAGCCCAGCTGGTCTCCCAGCATGGAAGACGCAGACGCAGACGGCAGCACCTCAGTCGGCACTGATTACAACACAGTTCCATATTAAACGCGAGAGTCAAGACATTGCTGTCATAGCCATTTGGAGGGAGGTGACAGAAGCGACATGTCATTTTAAAGATGGTGCTCTCTGGCAGGGTCCCAAGAAGTCAGTTTGCACCACACAGAGTGGAAGCACATTTTGAAGACCTCTAGTTGAAGTCCGGTTGGTTTTCACTCGGTTGCACTGAAGTAAAATATTTCCCAGCAGGTGCACCAGCAGTCATGGTGATTTAAAAAAAAAAACAATTTCCCACCAGTTTTCAGTTCAGCAAAAATAGGGGAAGCACAAATGTGTGTAAAGTAAAATTAATTTTCAGGGAATTCTGTTTTATACAAGAACAGTCAGAAGTTACCATTTAAACCTGTCCCTCCAGGCAATCCAGGAAGTGGTCGTGTCTAAAGGCATAAGCACTGTTTCAGTCAGTCGATTAGATGGAGGTGTGTTGAATCTGCACGACTGCCAGAAAAAGACAAACCAGTGAGACACGTACACAACAAGGCAGTTTGTATCAATCCGGTTTCCCTTAAAGATTGTTTATCACTGACACTCTTAAGTTTAACTTTATTTTTTTTGGGGGGGGATTAGCCAGCTCCTTCGTCAGTCTTGCATGAGGACAATTTGTCTTCACACCACACCCATCTGTTTCCTCTTCTTTACTCTTCTTCTTTAGTCCACTGAGCTTTTTCCAGCCCTGAGTTGCTGACAGGTAATCTGCAGTGTGAAGACTGGATAACACCCCGATGTGCATGAAGGAGTCACCTGCTGGTTGTACCTCTAGATAAGAATATTTCAAGTCATTAAAAAAGTATTTTATTTGTCTGCTTCACAGGATCAGGAGCTGTTTTTTTTCCATGATCTCAGCCCTGGCAGTTGTTTTTTCATGCCGCGTGGAGCCTACGTCTACAACACACTTACAGACTTCATCAGGGTAGGAGTGTCTAACTACCTACTTCATTTTCATCAAGATGGAAAATATAGTTTTGCTGCAATCTGTATCTACAGAAGCTTTCACATAATGACTCCGATCTTCTTTTCAGAAAAACATAGTTGAAGTTTCACTGTCACTTAAAACCAAGACATTAAAATCAGTTGCCACCTGTTAGCATATGATTTGCCAGCAGGAATGAGAACGTTAATTTAAAGACAGAGGAGGTGAATTAAGATTTTTATCATTACTGGCCATTTTATTCTAGTCTCATCTCTTTTACAGAGACAGTTTGTTCACCGTGTCAATGTCAAAGTCTTGTGAACGGAACTTTGTAGTTTTTTCCTCTTTGGTCTCATTTCATTTCATTAAACTAGTGTACTGGAAGCCACTGAATTCCCACATGTGGCAAATAAATTGCACAAAAATGTATGGTTTTGTGTTTTAAGTTAAGCAAACTTTAGATTTCTCTTTGCCAAGTTCAGTGACTGTGTAGGAACTCGCCTCTGTGACGTATTTGCAGAGAAGTGTTGACATGAAGACTTTCACAGCCCACACCAACACACCGGACAAAGCCAAGAAGGACTCGCATACATTGCACACAAATGGTGCAAAATCATTATCACTTCACTTCACTTCAACACTGTGTTTAAAAAAAATCATGCTATGCAGTTCTCTCTACAACATGTCATTAAAACAGTTCACCAAGTCTTATGACTTCGTAGTTCATGCCAGTTCAGGAAAAGCTGACTGACCCATCATCTTTTTCAGAGCCACAGTAGCCTCCTGCCTTTTATCATAGACACAATTCCACACGTTGACACTAGAAATTATTGTATTTACACTCTGCAGTAATCGGTTCCTCTTTTCCTGAAATGTTCTGTTTAATGAACATGTGCATGAGTGGAATCCACAGCTTCCTGTTTTTGTTGCAATAGCTGCTATGATGATTCAGCTTAAAAGTACCTGCGTCTTTAGCTTGTTTATGTGGTTTCTGTTGTTTGTCTAGGATGAATACTGGCGCAGAGGCTTTCAGGAAGTGGCGTCTCCCAACATCTATAACAGCAAACTGTGGGAGACCTCTGGTCACTGGCAACACTACAGCGAAAACATGTTCTCCTTCCCTGTGGAAGACGACGTCTTTGCTCTTAAGCCCATGAACTGCCCTGGGCATTGGTATATATACACACCTGATAAGACATTTCAAATGCTATACCTCAAGCACTGCGTACGAGGCTTAGTACACTATTTGATTCCCTCGTCTCTGTGTTCGTCCTTTTAGTCTGATGTTCAGCCACAGGCCTCGCTCATGGAGGGAGCTTCCTCTGAGGCTGGCAGATTTTGGGGTCCTCCACAGGAACGAGCTGTCAGGAACACTAACTGGGCTGACCAGAGTACGGCGCTTCCAACAGGATGATGCTCACATTTTCTGCACGATGGATCAGGTGACACAATAAAACAAAGGCTTTTTGTTTTATTTTGAGCTCTTTCAAGTATGCCAAACCCAGTTTTGAAAAACAAGTACCTGCTTATTATGAGTCATAGGCTCATAAGCTCTCTGTCATCTTTTTTTCTCTACAGATCGAGTCAGAGATGAAGGGCTGTCTGGACTTCCTCCGCTGTGTTTACGATGTATTTGGTTTCTCCTTCCAGCTTCACCTTTCCACTCGTCCAGAAAAGTATTTGGGTGACATTGCTGTGTGGAACCAGGCTGAGAAGGTAAATCGTGTCATGGTTTGTAGCTCTGATCTATGTTGGTAAGAAAGCTCTTGCTACCAGAATTCTGACAGAAGATCTTCTTCAACGTAATTGGTTTCATTGCTCACATTTAAATTATGTTAATCTGATTTGTGCCTTATGTTTGACAGCAACTGGAGAACAGCCTGAATGAGTTTGGGGAGCCATGGAAACTCAACCCTGGAGACGGTGCCTTTTATGGACCCAAGGTAAGAATATTTTCTCTTATTTTCCTGCCAGACGCAAAATCAGACTCACTCACTGAGCTGTGGAAAGGGCTGTAATTATTTCTGCACTGTTGCAGATTGACATTAAGATCAAAGACGCAATTGGACGTTATCACCAGTGTGCAACCATTCAGCTAGACTTCCAGCTGCCTATCCGTTTCAACTTGACCTTTGTGGGGTGAGTCACCTAATGAAAACAGAGTGCATGTGGTTTCCTGCGGCAAGGATTATATTAATCCCTCCTGAATACGTTGTCTCCGCTTGTGCGCTGTGTGTTTTAAGAGGTGAAAACTCACGGGGCAGGTGATGTGCTGATTTCTAATCTCACAAGACAGGAAAATATTATACATTTTACATTGCAATAGAGATGGACCTTTTGCATTAGGCTAATCAGTATGTGAGAATTACTTGTGGAAAGTGAAGGAGAGACTGTGTAGACTAGAGCATAAGAATCAATAAAGGTTTGCATCGGCTGACATAAACTATGAGTACATACAACACATTTCACAGAAGGACTTACTGTTTGTGATGCAATGTCTTACAGGAAGGACGGGGATGACAAAGGCCGACCAGTAATCATCCATCGTGCCATCCTGGGCTCAGTAGAGAGGATGATTGCCATTCTGACAGAAAACTATGCAGGGAAATGGTGAGTTGTTTTCTGCTCTCACCAGAATTTTATTTTAATTTAATATTGTATTAAATTAAAAGAAACAGAGACCTAATCCCCCATGCTAACGTGGCCCAATGCTTTGCTCTGGTGATGGTGTTGGTTTAAAATAAAAAATTAGCCAGTGTCATCATGTCTATATGTTGAAAATGTCACTCACTCAGTAATTTCATTTTGTGTGGTAAAGGTTTTCTTTTTGTACAAGCAAGTCAATGTGTATAGACATTTCTTCTTTTTTGCATGTCTGTCCCTCGACAAGGCCTCTGTGGCTTTCTCCGCGCCAGGTAATGGTGGTGCCTGTCAATCCGTCCTGTGAGGATTATGCCAAGATGGTATGTCTTCCACTTCCCTATGTTGTCCACGTTTTAGCACAGTCATGTTGATGCAAACAGTCATTTTCGGAGCTGTAGAACGCTTGTGGGTTAAGTATATTAATGCCTGGTATTTCTATCTGTCAGGTGTGTAAGCAGTTCACAGAAGCTGGTTTCATGGCAGATTCAGACCTGGACTCTGGCTGTCTTCTTAATAAGAAAATTCGAAATGCTCAGTTGGCCCAGTATAACTTCATTCTTGGTGAGTTGCACTTTCTTTTGTAAGCACTTACAGACTACTGATTGAATGGCATTTTACTGCACTTACAATTACACCAGAAGTGCATTTACAACTACAACACATACAGACTATGCCATTGTACAGTTTTTATATTGTTTAAATTGTGTTTTCCTCATAATGCCACTTGGAAGATTCTTTAAAATCCATCTGCAATTCAAAATATAGATTTCAAAATGTTAAGTATATTGCTGTGCCATCAAAATAATGTCTAATAAATAAACTGCTATAGACTAGAGATTTGAACTTCAAGGTTGTCAGTAGACTCTGCTTTAGAATAAACGTTCTTAATTGGCTGAATGGAAAACAAATGGACCAAGTTGGCTCACACTCACAGTTGTTTAATTCAGCGGCACAATGCGGGCAATGTGTTAGGGTAGCTGTGCTTGTGTTTGGTGTGACTTGGCCCATGTCAAGCTGTTCAGCCTTCTCATGTCTTGGCAGTGGTCGGAGAGAAGGAGAAGATGACTAACGGCGTCAATGTGCGCACAAGGGACAACAAGGTCCATGGAGAGCTGTCAGTGGCCGAGGTGCTGGCTCGCCTGACCCTGCTCAAACAGTCCCGCTGTCGAAATGCTGAAGAGGAGTTCTGATCAAGACAATGAACAAAGCAGACTCGCATTTGAATACCTCAGTCTTAGAGGTACAGATACATGATTAGTAAAGAGAACAATGATGCTACTAGTATGATGGGTACTGAGAAAGTGTAGTACATGGAGCTAAAATCAGTTGGAAACAGGTGAACTGATGTTCTGTAAGTATCTGTAATGAATGGGGCTACAGAACATGCCCACATGATGATGAATGCAGGGTGAAACAGGACAAGGTTTTGTATGTGGTGTTGGTATCCAAGCATGTTAAATTGATTTAGGGGAAGTTACTAGATGGTTTATAAAAACCATGATTGTCAAAATTAACATCATGTACATTTGGCACTGACTTATTTTCAAAAGAAACTCCACAAATAAAATAAATATGCTAAATGTGAATGCTTTGGTCTTTCACTTTTACAACCATAATATTAAGATTTGGGGTTTTTTTTCAACCCAAGAACCCTAACTAACACTCACAATTCTTGTCATGTGATTTTGCATGCCATTGAGGGATTTTCACACGTTAGTGATAGAGTAACATATTTTACAGGTGGAATGATTATGGGTCAGTGATGCAGGAAGACTGACTTCACCAGACAAGGCTCACATGTCCCAGGAATGGGTGGACTGAAGAACCAGTTCCCAGCTCCATTATTTTTTTTTGTTTTGAAATTTCTCGGATCACCTGATTTTTCAATAAGTTTGCTGCCTTTTTACAGGGTCCCCCATGGTACCTTTCTTTTTTATTTTATGTGATATTGTATATTGGGAAATTAAAGAAGGGTATTACAATTTGGCATACAGTGTTGTACTCTTACATAAATTAATGAAAACTGTATTTTATCCGGGTATTATATGGGGTAAAATCGACTACACATTAGAGTTGGTGGTTAGTGTTCAAGGGGTAAGAATTAGATGTCAAGAATTTGGACTCTAGCTGTTTAGAAATGTCAGTGCTTGAGTTTAAACCTTGCCCTCATTCCAAAGCTGTTAGCATAGTTCATAGACTTTATAGTTTTTACCTGGCAGCAGTGACTGTCTTTAACGGACGAGGGTTCCTACGCATGTAATGGCAGATCAGGAACATACCAGAGTCAGGATAAAACTAAAGAAATAATATATTCAAGTTGTCTGTGGAGAGCAGTGGGCGTGGCAACATGAAGACCAGGAAGTTCTGCTCTAGACGTGATGTGTTCACAATCACTGAAAATTTTATATATTGTTTTAGTGGTGTACCATTGTTTTAGAAACGTTTTTTATATGACCCGTTGTAACAACAAATGTGAGGAATTAAAGGCTATAAAATACTAGATAGAGACGATAATGGTGTGAAATACAATGGAAGGGACTTTAGTTTTTTACATTATTGTATAATCTGTATTACTTTATTCAAACATATAGCTTACTGATACTGGTACTTTAATTAAACTAAATTTGTTCGTGTTTATGTCTTTTAGTTAAGTGGCTAAACAACCGGGCAAATGCTACTTTGCTAGAAATGCTACTTTACTTATTTCCCCCTACATGACGTGAATGCAGCTTAGCGCCGCAGCAACAATGGCTACTATTTGTCAGAGATGGAGACCGGACCGAGGACGGTGCGTTAAAGCCTACGGAATTATCATCGTACTGTTTATGGACCTGGCATCACAATGTGTGGACGGTATGTTCATTGGGCCATTGACTGCTTTACACCAAGTTTGTTGACGTATACTCAATGGTTACAAATGCGTTGTTATCTTACTAGCTAGCCTTAAGGGTTAGCTAGCGTTAGCACACTAGCTAGCTTAGCTAGCAATCACAACACTTAATAGAGAGAGTAACGTTAACGCCGATTTAACATTTGATTGTTTAGTAAACATTTGATTATTTAGATGGTGTTTAATTGTCACTTTACGAGAAGCAACAGCTACTTGTCTCTGCTCATGTGTTAAAGTGATAGGGTATAGCTAACGCTAAACAGTAACATCAGCTAATCGTAGCTAAACTGTGTTCAAGTTAACATTATTATCACTACTAGATCTCTATTTTATTTTACCTTTACCTATTTTACTTAGTTATTCAGAAACAGAACATTGGTGTCGTTACACAGGGAAGCAGTACATATTTCCACAGTCGTTACGCAATGTATTGTATATATGATGTTTTATAATCACGGTGCATGGCAGAAGAGTTTGATTTCTCTCTGGTTTCTTGTCAGGGTATCTGAGCTCTCCTCATGTTGGCCAGGAGCCACGCTACACTGGAAATGCCCAGCATGGACCTTCCATCATCAGCCCAGTGATCCTGGCTTCGTCCTCGGGTAAACGCATCATTCTTAAATCAGAATTAATATACTGTATTACTGTAAACTGTAATTTCACATTGACAGCACACAGTATGTATATTAAGAGCGCTGTGTTAAAGTGCACTTAACACTTATTCAAAAGTAATAGTAGGGACGAAGGTAATTTTTCTGATTGGATTACTTGAAATTATATTTCAAGCCTGTGATTCTAATAACATTATCCCTCAAAGTGCAAGCGTATCACAGTTCAGCTTGTGTGTCGTACTAGCATAGTAATATATTCATGCTAAACTTATTTCTCTGTATAACAACAAAAATGTTTTCCTGTAAATACTTTCAGCCTGGAAAAAATACTCTTTCTGTTTGCATTTTCTAAGACTCAATGAGTTCTCTAAAAAAAAAATTTTCTGTCCAGTAGGTAGCCCTAATTAAGCAATAAGGAGTAAATGGCCTTGCTCAAGGACTCTTTATTAAAATGTTTTGGGACCAGTCATTTATATCCTGCAGTGTTATTTCCCAATTTGACAGGACGTTGTAGTCATACATTTACTGCCACACATTTGTCACCCAAAGCTTTGTTAAATTACAGTGATTATTTCAGCATGATAAATTGGAACTGTATATTTCCTGTTTTGTAGTGTCTCCTACTGATAATGACAACTACACTTCCAAATGTCCCAGTGGGGGTTTGTGTAGTCGCCTACCAGCTGATTGCATTCACTGCAATTACCAATACAACTGCAGTTATGGGAAACCAGCTTCCTTCACTTGTCACACCAAAAAAGGGGTTCACTGTATAGTGAGTATCAGTTCATTTTGTGTTAGAGCTGTGCATGTACCATTTGTGTCAGCTATGAAGAAAGATGTCTCAGTGACTCTTCACACTAAATTCAAAGACAAATGGTGTGTGTGGTGATAGAAACATCCAGCTTTAATGGTAACCAGATGTTTTTATATTTTCAGGGAGAGTCAGGACAACAACAAACCAATTTCTCCCTCTCCATCACCTGTCAGTTCTGCTGGCAGCTAGACTCATCTAAGTACCGCTGCTCAAACTCAACCAACTGCATGACGGTCTCCTGCCCACGTGAACGCTACAATGCTACCTGTGATGTTTTTGACCATGTACATTGCTTAGGTATGGATGAGGCCCTGTGATATAAGCTGCAAGGTTCTTTTGCTCTTAGTTACAATGTTGTTTCACAGAACATGCTTTAGTCTTTCACTTTGTTCACATAGCCCATTATCCATAGCGTACTTTTCCACTATTAATATTCCCATTAGATATTGGGCTGTAAGCATTTCCAAAATGGCTTGTGTACACTCTGTAGTATACATGAGCACTAGTCTGGACACATATAGAGCTCTAGAGCCCCTACTGTTCTGCTAATCTGTGTTCTGCACTACACCTGTAAAACCCATGACTATTTAGCTCACAACATACTGTATAAGGGAAACTCAAAAGATTAATAGGGATATATGTTTTTAAAAACGGCTGTGTTGATCATTGAAAAGACTCCTTAAAGCTAATCGGACTCTCACTACTGTTGAGTATAATTCAAATAGCACATTGGAACTCAATATTTTGATAGTATTTTGTGTGTTTCTAGTAACCAGTCATTTTGGACACGAGGTCATTTTTGAAAAATTGAGATCAGTCAGTGAAGACTCCTTTCAAAAGGCTGCTCTCATCCACTTCATAGTCGTCAAGGAAGACTCTTCATTCTTATAACACACTGTCATTATAAGCCTGCTTTTTTGGTATTTTATGCTTTGATCTTTATCTTGGGAATATTGTTACATGTTGTTGAATGAAAAAAAACAATTTATTTCTACAGCACCAATCATCCTTTGCAGACCTTATGTATACCTTATTTATTGCTCAAGGAAAATATGTTATGGAAAATTCAAGCTATCGTCTTTCTTTTGTTTAGCTTATTTAATTTGAAGATGTTTTTGTATCACAGTCACCTTAGTAATATTCACTAAATGTATTTTTCTTCTTTAGGTAAAAGGCGTTTTCAGAAACGTTTATTTTGTAACTGGACTGGAGGGTATAAATGGTCTACAGCATTAGCACTCAGGTAAACCTGTCAACATTTGCATGGGGTGATAATCCCTTCTAACCTTTTTCATCTTTTGTGGAAAGTGTCATCAAATAGCAGTTCTGACTTCATCTGTTTTCTCTGTGCTGTTTCTGTAGCATTACACTTGGTGGTTTTGGAGCAGATCGGTTTTATCTGGGCCAGTGGAGGGAAGGTCTGGGCAAACTGTTCAGCTTTGGAGGCCTGGGTATTTGGACTTTGATTGATGTTCTTCTGATAGGGGTTGGTTACGTAGGGCCTGCAGACGGTTCTCTCTATATTTAAAGCAAATGTCTGGAGACATGGCAGAGTGGTTTATGCCATCTTTAGCTTCACTCTCAAAGATCGAACATCTCAGATGCTGTGTCCTTAGCACGTTTGCCTGCTGAAGCTGCCCGTGCAACACGTCCTCATCCCATCTGCTAACACACAGGAAGTGTTTTCCTTATCACACCAACGTTGACTCTACCCACACAGCCATCAGATCAATCCCAATCAGTCTGCAGCTTCTGCAGATGGAGCTGTGCAGGAGGATGAGGAGCCAGTAATTACGTCTATCTGGTTGGTTTGATTTAATTGGTGGACAGACTCTGTCATGCTGATATATGGATAGGTTCAGCTTCCTGTGGAGCTGTGCTTTCACAGATGTCCTGTTACCTCGGAGCTGTGTGCTGCCCTTCACATATTACAAGGTAAATGCATCAAGGGGGGGTCAAATTGTAACCATAGCTACAGAGCTTTTTTTTGGTGACTCCAGACTCAATAGAGAACCTGAAAGGTTTTCATATTGTGAAAGGAAACATAAAAATACAGAAGATAATACGCGGAAAGACATTTCTGTCTATGAATTTATCAGTGATTGTGCAGTTAACTATGCTTGTCCCGAGTGAACAGTGCAAACACCGACGGCTACAGAAATGACACCTTGGCCTTTCAGATGAGCCGTAATTGCTGGCATCACTTTCTGCAACATGTAGTCTGATTTCTGGGAAGTACGCACATTATAATCTTTAAACAGTGTAGATACTGAAACACAAATGTGTTGCACTAGCAAACTGCAGTTACTTGGAAGTGTACTGTGCATTCAGTTTGTATTTTTGATTGAATTTATCATTCACATTGTACAATAATATTATCTGTGTACAAACACTAAGATGTTGTCTTTAGATTGTGCAGTATAAACTGTAAATATGTTTTCAGTGTCGAGTCATTTTAATTGTTAGAACCCTGTAAATGTCATTTTTAAGTTATGTAAATAAAAAATGTAAAATTCAGAACGGCAGAAATTACATTAATTAATTTTAATAGGAAATCGACTCAGTTTCACTATCATCCTGAGCAAAACACTGCTAATTTCTTCTTGTTGTGTCAATATTATACCAGAGGACTCTGGCCTTTTTTAAGGTCAGAGGTCAGCATCCTCTTAATATAGTGAACTTAAGTAGGACAGATGCTTTGTGTCATGCTTGGACCTTTTGCTCGACTGCTGTTCTCCCCTGCAGCCTGTGGTCCAAATAAGAAGCTCTGTTGTTAGGTGAGGTTGTTTTCGCAGATGTCAATGCTTTTCCTCGCATTAAGCCCAGTGAGCGTGGCCAGAAGCCCATGCTACCCAGAGGTGTGTGACAGAAGGAGAGGGCTGTAAGGGGAATGTACGCCTTTTCTGAACTACTGCTCTTTTAGAGCGGTGGAGCAAGTCTGTATACTGCAGACACACATGGCAACTACATATCAGTGTTCACATCGTTATTTCAGTAAGTCAGTTATGCCTCTTTTTTATCAGTACTATTCAATGCCACAGTTCATGTAGGTGTCTCTGTAACTGTTACATAATGTTAGGTAAAAAAAATGCTTAGTACGTTGTATTGACATTTCCCATTGGCTGGTTGTAAATTTACTCCACCCTATTTGTAGTTCCTCAAATTTGACACAGCCCACTCACAGCTACTCCAGCTCCCTCCCACAGACTGATGCAAGTGTGTGTCATACTGCCTAATCTGAGCTGTGGAGAAGACTTGAAATGCTCACCTACAGTATTCACACAAAGACCATATTTTTTCATCTTCTGCAAATGACTAATTTTAAGGTTTTGTAGACCTGTATTCACAAAATACTTATGAATGCTGCTGATAATATATATATACTATTAATATACTGCGCCTATGTACAGGCACGAAAAGATTTTGATTATCCACATAGTAAATGCTTTTAAAATGCATAGTCAGCACAAATCTAGTTGTACATGGACACGACAGCTGCTAACTCGTACAACATAGTATATAAACATAGATGGGAAGATTTACTCGTTAAAAGCTGTAATCTGATGACCACATCTCACTAATTATGTCTGAGAAAATCAAAGTCTGGAGTAAATAACTAAATTACTGCACCCCATAACTTTTCATTCAAACCTCACCGGTTACTGACCAATTACAGATAATGACTTGAGGTATATTCAGTTTTGCTATTATCTCTCTTTCTGATCTTCCCATTTGCTGTTAGTAAGGCTAATTATATAGAACATTATCTTTGGAGAATAATTACATTTTGTCATTGCTCTTAGTGTTGAATAAATGCTCCCTGGAAATCAAACTAAAAACGTCTGTCGAAAACAGATGGTATCACGACTTCCTGATTTTGAATTGCAAATCGTGCGAAGTGGAGCACAAAAGTTTATTCATCCCTCCATTACACAATCCCACTTAGACTTATCACAGCTCTGACCATCACAGCATTGGCTGTGACCCTCTGCATCCATCCATTATGCTCCTACGGGAGATAGCATTTCTAACAAGAAGAGTAGGAACAGAATGCTGTGACCACAAAAATGAACACATCTAATACCTCTGTGAGTGTCCAACTGCCTGCTCTTTTCTCATACTCTTGGATGGTTGCTAAGGAGCATTTGATACCACCTGAGGACATGGCACATATTACAGTGCCTATAAAAGTATCCACCACCCTTGGACTTTTTAATTTTGTTTAATTAAAATTGTCATTAAATCACAATGGAGCAATTAATTTGTTTTGATACGAGTTGGCTGAGGGACACTGTAATGATATAGTAAAAATAACACTGTACAATCTGATGTAAACTGAAATATAAAAAAACACCTCATACTCGGCTTGCACTCTCCCTAGGATCAGGCCTGGAGGTGGCAGCTTCACGCACGCTGTGGGGATGCTGCTTTGTAGCACGCTCTGAAAAGCTTGTGAAAGGAAAGGTTAAGGCAACAAAATATAGAAAAAGAAAGCATTGCTGCAGTCTGCAAAAGAACTGTGTGAGATGCTTTATTTTCCAGCAAGGAAACAACCCCAAAGCAAGACAGGAATGTGTTCAAAACAACAAAAGATACTGTCCAGAGACCAAACCTCAATCCAATCAAGAATCTGCGGTGAGACTTGAAAATTGCTGTTCGCTCACAGTCTACACACAACACAGCTTGGACAATGGGTGAATGTCCAGATGTGCAAACCCAGCACAGACAAAGATGTCTCAAAGCTCTAATTGCCGTAATAAAAATGCCTGTCACATTTGTACTTTAAGGGGTTTAAACTGTTCTATATACTGGGAATCAGTGTGGACCATCAGACATTTGACAGCTTTGCCTAATGAGCCTAAATACATCTGCATTCAACACTAAAATGAAAAGGTAGGAGTGAGACCGAGTCATTTTTCTTGGGAGGTATTTTTTATATATAGCCAACTTAAATACATCACTTGAAAAAAGGTTTTGTCAATTTCCTGTTTCTCATATATGGTTACTAACGGCTTATAATCCATCTAGTCTTTTGCCCCATCCTCCCATCTGTGCAGTCCATTTTAAAACACAGCAATGTGCCAATTCTCCTTTCCAAGTCTGAAATCACTTCTACAGTATTGGCGAGGCAACAATATCTCACTTAATCTTGCATACATATTGAGAATAAAAAAAAAGAAAAAGACTTTATTGTGGTTGTTTTAAAATGATCACGACCACCTCAAGATGTGTCACAAACAAAAGATGAAAGGAGTCCAAATGCGGTTTCAGTGATTTATTTGTACAATAGGAATTGCACTGTACAAATACCCCAGCTCACATGTAAAGGCAAGAACAAGAGTTTATTCTGCCTAACTAACATCCCCACAACCCTCACTGTGAAATCAAACTGATGGAACCATATGCCCAGAAAAAAATAAAAAGTTAATAAAACAAAAAAGAAGCTACTTGCCAAACATTTACAGCCGGGCAAGAAGAGACCCTTTCCAAGTAAGTGCCAAAGCTAACTATGAAATTAAAAAAGGCAAAATAAAAACTAAAAAATCATGTCCATGTTTAACCTTGGCAGCAGAGCGATTATGGCCGCAGTTTAAAGAGCATGTAAAAATGAAACTCACAGTAGACAAATACAGAAAAGGCATATGGTGATATCTCTATCACGTCCATGTACCCAGGCTTCTCACTCCACTTATGCACAGAAACACCATTCACAGACAATGTTGTGAGCTTTTACATACAAAACAGAGGACAGCTAAAAAAAAAAACAGAAAAACACCTCCTCCAGCAGGCCCCTTGTAGAACAAGTTTCAACAATGTATGTTCAATGGCATATGTAAAGGTTTCTCTCATAGCACTATCAACGTACATTCACTCAAATTCCCATTAGTCAAATCACTAATGTTACTATAGTAACTCAAAACTTTGTATAAAAATATAACAGACTGAAAACTGAACAAAAATATATCTACACAGTCTCAGAGGGTGGGGTGGGGGCTGAGCGACACGACCAGCAGCTCAAATTTCCACTCTATTATTTTATTTCTGAGGGCAAGGAATGCATAATGATGTCCCGCTTATCAAGTCTGGGTAGCAGCAGTCTTTCCCCTCTCACCAACAGTGACACAGTGAAAGCCGCGGGTCCCATCGGGACCCCTTGGCAGCCTCATTACACCTGGTGGCAGGCCATCAGCATTCTGCATCTTTCTACCCAGCATCGGGCTGCCGACCGGACTGCTCTCCTGAGATGCCACCTGCTTACGCCGCTGCACCCATGGGCTCCCTGAAGGGGTGAGGCTACTGTCTGACGAGTAGTCTGCCCAGCGGCGCCCAGGCTCAGGGCTCAGTCTGCCTTCGCTGGCTAAGGGAGACTTGTGGGAATGAGCAGCTTTGCGCTGAGGACAGGGGCTACCGCGGGGGCTTGACCACGGACTGTTGCGCGGGGACATACTTGGACTCAGGTGATTGTTCTGGAAGCTGATGCCTGCAGTAGTGGGGCTGAGCTTGTTGCAGGATTGGGACTTTCTAGCCAGCCTAGGGGATGTAGGGGTGCTCTCAGTCTCTGAAGAGCTGCAGGCTGAGTCCTCCCCGTGGTACTGTAGCTCTCGTACTCTGCTGTTGAGTGAGCGGCTTTTGCGCATCCCTCCCTCCTCGCGTGGTCGTTCTTTAGGTACCTTCTTCTTTGGTGGCTTGGTGCCAATCAGGACCACTTTCAGTCCCAGTGAACTGGCCCCTCCATCCTCGCTCCCCACAGCTTCATTGGCTTTAACGGCAGCCTCCACCTCCTCAAACTCCACAATTGCACATTCCTCAGTGCCTAGCTGAGTGTAGCGGCCACTCAGCCTCTTCAGGTCAGCTGGGAGGTCTTTCCCGGGCTTCAGGACTCTGACGGAGGCAATGGCGCCATACGTTCCAAACTCTTTCAGCAACCGCTTCATCAGCTGCTCCTGCTGAGTGGCTCCTCCTTCACCACTTCCATTTTCCTTTGTAAGAGCAGCCAGTTCAGGCCACCTCTGCAGATCACTTAACAGAAGCATGCGGCTCGGCAGCGATTCGCTGGCAAATACTGGAACTGAGGATTTACGCCGCACTTTACGCCCCTCATCATTCAACTCGAGGACCTTTGACTGTCTTAAAGCATAAGCAGTTGTTCTCCAGTCACGAGTCAAGTGCTTCACCTGCAAAGAAACAATGTTTGTGTTACATGGGTCAGACTAAGTAGCCATGAGGTCATCAATTTGATCTCTACCCCCATCCCTTCCTTTTAGTCCCATTTCCAGAATCATTCAACAAACTTAAACACTGGCTTCACTGCATTTAATTCATTAAGGGATTAATGGTTAAAATGCGCCAAAGAGCTTATATTTTATTCCCTGTTTACGAACAAAACGACCATGAATAATTACAAAAAAAAAACACAAGCTAATTTAGCTAATTTGCATTCATGAGCCCAAAGTAGCACCAGCTGTTGTGACTGAATGTGAGAATATCATTGCATCCTCAGTCATTGCAATTCATTTTTCACAAGTATTTATGTCACGTGGAAATAAAAAAGGAAAGCTTGAAGCTTTTTCCAGGTTCCTATGTTTAGACTCTGCAATGCTTTAACGTCATTTAGTCCGTATTCTAACATCATGTCTGATTGTGGCTCTAATGCCATCATTAGCTGACTTTTACCTCAGGAATATCAATGTCCAATATTCATAGTACATAATGAGCTAGTGTGCTTTGTGAATTATTTTCTCGGCTTGTTTACCTTTTTGAATGAGGTGAGCAACTTGACGCTCACAAACCCCAGTTTGTTGCGTCGAACATGTTTAAGCAGGAAGGCATCGTGTTCCAGGTTCTCATCCGACAAGTAGTACTCGATCTGAGCGACCAACTTCTGGATGAGCTCGGAATCTGGGGGCTGCCAGCTCTCCTCCTCCAGCTCACCTCCGCTGGTCCCGGCCCCGCTGTGAGTGTGTGGGAAGACAACATGCCTCATTGTCAGCGGAGAATCTTTTTGTAGTTCATCACTCAAACAGCAGAATGTTACGTCTTCTAAACTGCCAACAATACAACTGTTACACATTTCACTTTCAGTAATACAATGAGCTGCATGATTTCATGTTGGCAGGAATAAACTGTCATCCAGCCTCATCTAGGAGCGGAAAGGAGATCCACTGTTTGCTACACCCTGTTCAGAGTTTCTTTCTAGCCTTTCCTGCCACGGTCACCATGCCTCAGTGCCAGACCTCGACATCACGGCGTCCCACCGATTCCAAAACTGCCAAGACCTATCCATCTGAAGGGCGCTGAGTCACAAGCTCTCCCTCCCACATGCGCACACACACACACACACACAATATGGTGTGTGTGTGAAATCAACCCCACGCAGTTTACAAGAACTGGTACCAACACTGTGCAGCTGAGGGGTTTAGACACAATGTCATCTCAGGCACCTGGGTGAAGCTGTGAAGCATCAGTCAGCACCATCAGGCGGCCTTGCAGCTTAGAGTGAGGGTCTGAATGAAATTTTGTGGATGACTCATCACCTCTTTAGCCACCTCCCTCACAAACCCTCGGTCGACAGCTTTCCAGGAGACTGACCGCATAGCTGGCACAGGCTCACGGCTTACTCACAACGCAGTTACAACATGCTTACATTTTCTTGTGTATGTAAGTGTGTGAATGGAGGAACAGAAAATGAATGATTAGAAGCATGGATTATAACCCTAGTCTTAGGCTGAGAGGAAGGGAGTTACACACCTGTACGTGGTGCATTACTGGGTGTCTGAAGGAATGTTGCAGAACTATTAGATCACACACCCACAGGCTCAGACAGACCGTTTCCCTCCAGGTTCCACGCATGCTTCCCATTGTGCTTACCTGAAAATATATCCTGTGCAAAGCTCTACGTAGGTTATACGACACCTTTGAGACCAGAGAGCCATTACGGGGTGACCTGTAAACACACTGAAATGCTCTGCAGGAGAGTCATTCCTTTCCTCCTCCGGCCTTACTATCACTGACTCACTCTGTGCGCAAGTAAGCAACTTATAGGCCAGAGGATAAAAATAAGCCATGACGCAGGGGAATTAGGTTGAAATGAAGGCGCGCTCTCTCTGGGTGTCTGGTCTTACAGAAATGCTGCTTACAGGTGTTTAGACGCCGCCTCACCCGTGAGATAATAATATCCCTCAAGTACATCTGTGAGGATTTACACTCCCTGTTCTGAGCGCCCATTGTTCTCCTCCTTTTGTTGTCATTGTGATACACCTGCTCCTCACTGTTGCGTTTGAGCAGCATCTTTCTACGCAGCTGACATTCTTTTAGAGGAACTCATAGATCCAGCCGTACCCACGCTGCTCGTCTGCTGCTGGCACTGGAGCCACAAGTGCACATGTAGGCTGACGGGGTGGGACATGAAAACTTTGACGTCATGAGGGAAAGGTTTCACTCACCCTGCGCTGAACCGACCGAAACAATTTAGACACATGTAAGGAAAGTAAAAGTCATTGAAGGCAGTAGAAAACACTGTTGATACAAAATATAAGATAAATCAGCAGATGGATCAAACCTCGACTTGTCATGTCTTCCTATTTCGTCCTCACTACAGCTGCCTCCGAGGAAGTCAATATTATTATGTGACACTTCTTCGGGGTCCTCATCCTCCGCCGCCTGAATGGCCACTGTTATCGTCACCGTCCCCATCTCCTGCGTGTGCTGATCCACGGTAATTACCTCATCGATGCCCTGCTCCGGTAACGCATCGGAGGCGCACTCCGCCGGGCTCGGACTGGGGATCCCCGGGGACACGCTCATGTTCCTCGAATAATTCAAGGTGCTTCCACAGTGTCTCTTCTCTTCCTGTGTTTTAGCAGCAGCAGCAGCAGCAGCAGCAGCAGCGCCTCCTTGGAGGGTTTTAATCTTGCTCGACTCGAAAGCACAGACAGGATACGGGGCGCGTAAACCTGCTCGAGGCTTGTTCGCGCTCCACTGATGGCGGAGAAGGACCCAGGGGGCTCCGAGGACGCGCTCCACGGCTCGCCAGAGACCCCCGATCCAGATCCGACCCGAGAGAGGGCCCTGAGGAACAGCGGGGCTTGTAGCAGCCAGAGAGACGCAGCCTGGACCTGGTGAGACCGACGGGCAGCAGCCTCCTTGTGTCTCTAGTAGCGCTGCTGCTGCTACTGCTGCTACTTCCTCATATGTAAGAAGCTTTCTGCTTTTGAAACGAGCTCTCGGATTGGGCCGCGAGAGCGTCTCTTCGCACTCATTCCCAACCCACAAGCAAAAGCTGACACAAAGCCAAGAAGGGGGCAAGAGGAAGGAGAGGCAGCGCATGAAGGCGTTCACCAAGGCGCGCATATTTCGTTTTCCTTTTTTTCATGCAGAGTGTCACGGTTTTCCTGTTAAGACGTGAACGCCCCGTTTTCATGTCTCTAAGTAGAGGCACAAGTTCACGTGTTCCTTCCTAATTGGGAAAATGCCGTACCAAGGACAACCCCTTCACTAACGCTGCTAATTGGATAATTGGCTTTGAGCTTCTGCGCACGCTTGAGCATGGGGGACATTTACCTGGAGGAGGAAGCAAACACACCAGGAGTTAATATCATTTAACTCAGGCATTGAATACATTGAATACTAATCACATGTGTGTGTTTTCTGTAGATTTCATGGCTAAAAACACAAGTATAGCAAGATCGGCCTTAGAAACTCGCCAAATTTGATGTGGCTAAAGCTTTAAAACAATAACTGCCCTCATGGTGTCCGGTGTTGGCCATAGCCAATGGGCAACATTAAGCGAAACCAAAAAAAAACCCAAATCTCCAGAAGGAGGCTGGTCCAGAGTTCATTTGCAGAAGTACGAGTTTCGTTAATGTTGATTTGGAGCAAACAGGAGCATATGTAGGTGTTTAGCTGCAATGATTATAATTACAGTAATTTCAGTACTTCTCTGCAGACTATATCTCAAGACTGCTTTCGTAGCTTGTTGTTGGCCTCCATCCTAATAACCCTGTAAATCACCCACACCAATGTTGTTGGCTGTTACCAGCCCTGCATGAAATGTCTTTACTCCTCCCCACTGTCAAACCAGACTCACAGCTGGTGGGCAGTCTGACTCATTCCCTGCACCACATGCCATACACACTGTCATGTCAGTTTGTGTACAATGCAGAGAGAGGAAGGAGTGGGGTAAGCAAGATAGTGCCAACAAATAATCTGAAGGCATTTAGTTTTCTATTGAAAAAGTGCTTTTAGGTTCCTTTTTTCAGTTCCAGGCAGTGCAGATCTGGTCATTTTTACATGGGCGGGGCAAAGGACTGGCGAGCGGTCTGGGCAGGGTGGCAATGCTCCTCAGTGAAAATCCCCTATATGTATATGGATTCAAAATAAATATACTTTAAAACTAATTGCTGCAACATCATCTCTTCTAAAAAAAAATCAGAAATAAGAATAACGAATACTTTATTGATCCCCTTGGGGAAATTGTTGTTTGGACCAGCTGCTAGACCTGTGTTCGGTGTCTTGTCCAAGGACACTACTCTCTCAAGCCTTTGTTGTCATTGCATTCAGTGTTGCAATGACAAAACATTTCTTTGTACTTTCAATTTGTAACAAAGGTAATACCTATAACTAAGGTAATATTTACAATAATATATATTTTTAGCTAAATGAATATTTAATTTTGAAGGCAAAGTGATTAGTTTTCACAAGTATGCGTTTAAGGACAAGGGGCAAGGCTCTAGGGCAGGGGGAAGTTGCAGCTGCCCCCCTTACCCCCCTGTAGATCTGCCACTGGCTCACAGGCAAATACTAAACTCAGGCTTCATTTTGTTGTTAAATCTACTTAGCCAAAATTCAACAACAGAATAAAGACAACAAATATGTGTGACTGCTAACATGTCTACAGTCTAGTTTTGTTTCCCTCTGCAAAAGAAAAAAAAATATATATACTTATTTATGACAACTGTAATTATGTGAAGAGGTTAAAACCACCGCTCAGTAGAACATCCAGTTCCTCTCGAGGTAGCATGAAAGAGCTCCACTGTTAAAACCTGCCGTACCACTTGTAACCATTGCTTTGAAGAGGACACACAGAAAGCGGACAAAGCAGGAATTAGCAACACGGAAAAAAAGATTTTAACAAATAATTTCTGAAAACTATTCATTACTGAAAACAGTCACAGGAGTCTTTCTCTTTTTATGTAGCAGAGTGGTTAAGTGAATTGGTACATGGCAGATGGAAGTGGCCTTAGTCTGTTTTGTCGTTCATTTTTGTTGCTTGTTTCCATATTTAGGCAATAGGCTACTGCAAAAAACACGGCACGGTTGTTGGTAACTTTGTGTGGAAACCCCCGTCTTTTGTAACCAGCACTGTAAATAGAGCATTGTTTTGTTGTGTTACTGTAATTTACATATATAAACTGAAAGGAGATCTTGTTTTTTATTTTTTGCTGTACTGTGATCTTTAAGCTTGCTGCACATCATTTTGGACATTGACCTGGGTATTACACAAATCATTCATATTCAGGTTAGTGGGGAAATAGGATTCTAAGAAACATACTGTCTGTTTTTTGAGCACAACAATCAGCCTACATGAACCTGTTACATGTTCATGTGTTAACACTTAACCCAGTTGGAACAGTGCTTGTTTCTTCTACTCAAAATCCCTCTTATGCACAGGGTGTTGCATAAATAATGAAATGAAGCTTGAAATAATTAACCCAGAGCTGTCAAGTAATCTATTTTCCCTCCGGCTGTGACATGGCATAAATCTTTTCAGCGCCAGTTGGTAAACAAAAACAGAAAAATGCTTGATAAATGGACTGACTGACAGGAATAAAAAAACTCTCTGCACTCTCTTCCTCTGTCTCTGACACACACATTCGCTCCCTGCCAGATGGTGGAAAGCAGCAGATTGACAGTATGCACATCACCTACTACTGTATTTCTACACTGATATTTTTAACACGAAAATTTGTTTACAATTTATGTCACTGTTTCTACAGCTACATGTCCTTCATTACTCAAGACAGAGGTCATGCTGTGCTGCTGCCAACAAATCAACACTGCTGGCACACTTAACCTACACTATGTTTATCTTTGCTTTTTTGTGGTGCAAATGTGTCTAGCAGACATTAAGTTACTGACTTGACTTAACAAGATAAGTCTATGGGAACAGGGTGAGAACATAAGTATATAAGAAATCGATTAAAGCAACTAATACAAATACAGTGGCAAATATAGGAATAACGCCTTCTGTTGCAACTTGGAACATCTAATCTATATAAAGTAAAGCTACCTAATTTTATACGTGGCTCTATACACAGCTGGAAATTACATTGTACTCAATATGGTCATACAAACTGCTGATGATAATATGTGTCAGCCTGTGCTTCATGAATAGCCAGTGACAGGCAGTGTGGGGGATGTCCCTTTGATGCATTTCTACTTGTGTTCTCTGAGTAACCACTTATTACTGCCAGACTAAAAAGCCTGGAAATATACTTCACAATCCATCTGATCATATTTTGTCTCCTGTACTCTTATTGACTGAAATTACTGTTTTGTTCCTTGGGTTATATTGTAAATAGAGCAAAGAAAAACTGTTAAAGCAGAGGTAAGACACTCAGTCTGTGTACACTTTGAGGATGTATTAAATATGAGGCTAACAGCAAAAAAGAATTTGCACAGAATAAGTCTAATAAATCTAAAATGCAAGTGACTCATTGCAATGGCTGATTGGGCAGAGCCATCATTAGTGTCACTGGTTGCAATCTGCGCCTCTTCCTGTAATGAAAAAATGTCCACTATGAGTAAGGTCTATTATCAAAGTCTCTTATCACTGTTTTTGTGCTCATTATCAGAACAATCTGTTTCTTCACCTTTATCTGCAGTGCAAAATAGGACCAGACAACAAATCCAAATAAAATGTTCACATCTTCAGGTACAAGTAATTACTTATGTTATTATATTATTATAATCATGTGTGGAATTATAATGTGAAACTCTACTATTAAGAGTAATTTGCATCACTACAAATACAGCACTTACATACTTATCTTACGTCAATGGTTTGCTGTGTTACCTAGTTATGAGTCATAATAGTCTTATCATATTAAGACTTTTGGTCAAAGGATAGTGTTTGAGCACTAGTTGCAGAAAACACAGTTTACTTATTTAATGTATGTCCATCTAACGCCGGTCTATGTTATGTGTTATGATGTCAACACTGTAATAATGCTATGGTTGCTCTGGGTTGTTTTAACTGCCCTCACACCTCAAAGCTCTGTGTGACAGACCATAGTTCAGGCTGCTGTGTTTACTTAGGCTGATGTGTACATGATACCATTTTTCTGCTTCATTTGCTCTTAAGTCAGTGTATTATGAGAAGATATAGATATGAGTTTGGCTGAATTGAAGCCCAGATGTTTATAAATGAGCATGGTACAATCTAGTACAATCTACATCAAATGATAGTGAGGCTAGGAAAACAATTTTAGGACTTCCGTTTTCTTCCGGACTGCTTTTAAGTAACACGGGAAGTTAGCGTAACCTAGCAACACTGTGGTTACCAGGGTAACACAGCTTGTCTCCGTCCGAGGAACTTTGTAACGCCTGAAGGAAAAAAAGGATCCGTTTTGGTTCCATCGATATAACTTTTATGGTCATTTAACAAATATATTCGATGCATTCTTTTACATATACATGAGTTGGTACCGTTCTGAAACCGACCTTGTTTTTTTCAATGTCCAAAATTGGTTTTAAACTTCTGTTAGCTAAATGGAGCCGGAGCGCAGTGACGGTAAACCGATGCTCTCTCATAAGCGTAACACTTATGTCAACGATAAATTCGTTTTTCTCACCCCAATGGTAAATAACCTTATAAACCTTTCCGTTTTACATTATACTACCAAATATATATAAGTATAAAAAGTTATGTCTGAGACTCAGTAGGGAAAAGTTTAAACATTTTGCTTTGCTAACAGTAGCTATTTATGATCAGATTAATATTACATACTTGATCTATTAGTACAATGTTTCTGCAGGTTAACAGTTGCAAGTTGCATCTATCAACTGTCAAATCACAAACGCCAGAAAGAGCCCACAAGGTTGGTGAGACAAATACACTGGAAGACAATGTTAAAAGTTCCCAATGCATGCTTCGCTGCTTATCGGATGTTTGTCGTTTGCAGACCGACTCTCGGGATTTTTTAAAAGAAGCAAAGACGAATACCACCCAAACAATGAGTGATTCAAACTCAGGTAAGCTTGACCCAACATAATCACTCAGCCACCCACCAGTCGCCCACGAGTTCTTGTGTGATTCAGCATCTTATTGTTTGTTCATGAATGTCTAATATATTTTACTAACCATATGGATAATTTGTATTCTTTGTTTTAACTTAAACCTCAACTCAGGTTGTGCTCAGAGTGGTTTGGCTGCAGTTTCACTTGCAGAGAAGTTCCAAGAAGTTCGAGACAAATCCAGGAGAACAACACACAGTGCAGGGGTCACTTACTACCATAACGCCTTAAACTTTCCCAAGCCAGCGGGTAAATAGAGTGCTTTCACTTGGCAAAAGCCATGTCATTGGGAAATGTAATAAAAATACTTCAGATTTGTAGATTTATAATATGCAATATATTATTATTATTATATTAGGATTGTTTTCATGCAGTGTGCAATTACAGTTTGTGAATGCTAAAATCAATGTGTAATATCCATGCCAGGCGGTTCTAGAGGATTATATTACAGCTCTGGTTCTCCCATTAACGAATTGCCTTGTGACAGTTTCACATCGAGTTTTCAACGAATTGACTTGGACAGGTACCCTCTATACACTTACTCACTTTATAACATGTGCTTATTTATTCTGATGTAGCGTAGATCATGTAAGGTGCCCTAAACAAGACATAATTGTCATGACAACTGTGAAATATTAATGTGTACTAATTTTCACGCCATCTCTATGTCACAAACCTTTATGAGGTCAGTCTGTCATTCACAAATATTGCAGTGGGAATAATAAGACTGGTAGGTACTTCAGATTACCACCAGGGAGCAGCAAAGTCTCTTAAAATGTCTTCTAAGATCATAGATTAGTAATAAAAAACTACCTATATAACAATGATAATGAGATTTCTTTTCCTATGATGAGAGTGAAACACAGTTGTTGAAAAAAGTAATGCAATGTTTATTCAACAATATGCCTGTTAATTATTGTAAATATAATATATCTTTTTCAATTATTCAGGCACTGTCTGGAGAAATGTCCCCAGCTGGGCATTATGGAGGAATTGCAAATTCTCAACCTCCAGCACAATTTGATCACAAGGATTCAGCATTTGTCAAATCTGCAACAGCTGGTTTTCCTAAACCTGTATGACAATCACATCTCTGAAATGTCTGGCATTGAAACTCTGAGCTCTCTTAGGATGTCAGTTTCATGTGTTCTCCAGCCCTCATGTGTCTTTTGTTCCTCCCTCACCTTGATCACTCCCCTCTCTCTC
>JAUMHF010000017.1:19511479-19567543 GCA_032359275.1 Microctenopoma steveboyesi | reverse complement strand
TAGGATCCTTATGCTGGGGAAGAACAGGTTAGTTGTTAGTAGATGCACCAACACAGGAATATGTAACATTTTTTGAATTGCCTGTAACTTTTGGTTGATAATACCATGCAGATTATGTTGGTGGTAGTACTGATTTAAACTAGTATTAAATTATTAGTATTAAACTTCAGAGCTTCAGGTCTCCAGTTTGCTTTAACAATGTTTCGTAGACAGTTTTCTTTTTAAAATGTCAGCAGGAAGAAGATTTAAGTCACAAATCACATTGAATTAAATTAAAATCTGCATTTGTTCTGCTTCAAGATCTACTTTTAGGGCCATACCAGATTTCCATTGGTATTTGCTACAGCCTTTCACCCAAACTGTAATTTGATCTAAATCCATATGGGCAGACCTGAACAATAAGTCACTGTACGCTACTGTATGTTCAGTTTCCTCTGGGAATGTAACCTTTACACTTTGCCACAGTCAGCTGTCTTCTGCTCCAAAAGTCCCTCACCCTCCTCAAGAAATTGGCTGCAACTGGTGCAATTAGGATGTATTATTAATTGTTGTAATGTTTTATTTTTTTTAATCTTTTTATGTTATCTTTCCCCAATATTTCTCAGAATTCATAAAATATGCTGCCTCGGAAGCCTGTTCAAACTGAATATCCTGGATTTACATGACAATCAGGTACTGTTCTTTTATCATCCCCCCCACCTACAGCATGTATGTGTTTAGTCATCCATACTATCACAATAATCAGCTGCGAAGCTCTGTAGAAGTTGACTGCTAAGCAAAGTAAAGTAAAAATGTCAAGGCCAGTATTGCTTCTCCCTTTGATATTTAGTGGTTGTTGAAGTTTACAGCACCATTAGAAATCAAATGAGTGAAAACAATTACAACCCACAAGCTCATGCCTGTAGGGTCAACTCCCACATCCACTTTTTTAGTCCCATAATGTATGCAACAGGCACAGCTCATTGTGTTTTTAGCATTCATAGCATCCCAGCATACGGCATCACTGCAAGGTACGCAGCGTGCTTTGCTGCAGACAGGAAAGTACTGCAGAGGGTCATCAGCACAGCCCAGAAAGTCACTGGCTGCTCTCGGCCCAGTCTGGAGGATATTGCCACCTCTTGCTACCTTAGCAGAGATGGAAATATCATCAAAGACTCCTCCCACCCCAGCAATCATCTGTTTGAACTGTTATCATTAGGCCGGCGGTACAGGTCACTGAAATCCAGGACAAACAGACTGAGGGATGGCTTCTTTCCCAGAGCTATCACAGCTGTGAATAACACACAATCAGATGATCCTGGGAAACCTGATCTTCTCAAGCTAATCATAAAGCATCAGTGTGCAATAATATCCTATATGTGTCATTGAAGTCGCACATTGTGCAATAGATGCTGCCATCTTACAACAGGAACACTGTGCAATACTTTACTTTGCTTCGCTTTTATCCAAAGGGACTTTTACTACATTAATGCTGCAACCTTGTGTATATATTTAATGTATATCATTGTTTGATCATTGTTCAAGCTACTTTCCACTCTATAATTGTATTTGTTTCTACGCATTTGCATCTTGTGCACCAAAAGAATAGCAATCCAATTTAGTTTTACCCTGTTCAATGACAATAAAGGCTATTCTACTCTATTCTATTCTATTGTATTTTTCAGCAATAGCAGATTTTACAGTTATGCAATTAATTTGAATCTATTATGGGGGCTGATTTCTCAGCCTCCACAATTGAGCACGGCTCACTGATATTAAAAGGTGATGTAAGCAACACCAATGTCACTGTCTAAATAGTAGCTCCTGGAAAAGAAAAATAGAATAGAAGGCTTCCCTTGGTCAAAATAGTGTTTTGCCAGCATACCGCCTACGCCCCTCTTCAGGGAGCTACTCCAGAGCCCTGTAAGACTCCCTCCTTTTCAGATATTGGCTGCTCTCTACATGAGCAGACGTCCCAATTACTATTCAATGACTGCAACAGTGTTAGGATATTTTTCCTGACAGAAAAATTGCCTCAAGCTGTCTGTCCATTAGTTGTGCTTTTTAACTGCATTTCTGCAGTAAGTTTGAGTGTAATCATTTGTACTGTACTTGTTTTTTAATTACTTCACATTTCATTCATGGGTATCAATTTAGTGGCAGGCACCTTTTGATGAGCAGATAAGTCTCTACTCTAAGTAGAACTAGACTGCTTTTTACTCACTGACTTAAAAACCTCATGTTTTGTGACCTAATAACCGGCAAATCACTTTTACTCAACCCTTTGAGGTTCACCAGGGAACCAATAAAACCAATTGTGATGTGAATTGCTGCACAATGATAATGCAAGAGAAGTGAATTCAGCAGTGGAAATAATAGATGAATGATTTGAAATGGTATTAGGTCATGACTGTTCTACCTAGTTGCTGTTTATTGTGTGTGCATGATTTAACCACAAGCTGTCATCATTTCTTTCTCCCATCCTCTTGGAAGTAGTCTCACATCTCACTACTTACCCATGTGTGTCTGTAGCGGGATGTACTCTCTTTGTGGAGTGCACAGCCAACCCACACTCAGTCTCAGTGACCAAGTGACGGGGCTACAATGTGACCTGACCTTGCTGGATAACAGTCTTTAGTGGGGTTTTTCCACTCAATCAGTTTTACTTACTCTAAATACTTACTCAAGATAGAGGAACATGTCCTTTAGGGTCTGTAAAATGAAGACAAAGTATCATGTTCATTGGAGTAAAACAATCCCTCTTACAAATCAAGATGATGATTTTGATTAGCTTTGGCTGAATCTCTCATGTGTGGTAGTTATAGCACTGAAGTTAGGTCAGGGACTCACTTATGGACTCTAATAACAACGGTAACACAAAATGATCTGTGCTCTTGTTATTTGACAGTACACGCTATTATAAGAAATATTTAAGATGTGATTACTGTATTGTTGAAAGTAAAGTAGCTGACCCACCAAAAAGTTTTCTAGTGATTGAGAAAGGACAAAGTAGTCCTTCTAACTAACATATAAACATGTCATGTCAAAATCAGATTAAATCAAAGATTAGTAACCTTGAAATTTATGACTCAAATGTAAGAGTGAACATTTACTGTATATATAGTTAGCATTATGCATCTTCAATTACAACCACCAGCCATCTAATATGTGTAATGTATTTTATTTTTTTACCTCCCTCTATATGTATAGTGTTACATAATAAATAATTGTTTTTTGCTTTCTTACTGTGCCTTCATCCAGATCTGCAGGATAGAAAACTTATCTCATCTGAGTGAGCTGCAAATGTTGAACCTGTCAGGAAACAGCATCTCCAGAGTAGAAAACCTGCAGGGCTTGGACCGTTTGACTGAACTCAACCTAAGGCATAACTGCATCTCCACTGTGGTGAGGACCCTGGTTCCCACTTAGTTTAAAGCATTTGATCTATTTGCTTGTTGAAATTATTCAAACCTGGACCCAGATTGTACATATTATGTCTGCCCTACAGTTTTTTAGGAACTGAGCTGGTGCTCAGGTGTGTAATATGTCCAGTGCTGGTGAAGTTCCTGCAGTATTTTTTTAATTTTAATGGACAAAAACACAAACAGGCGCAAAGGCAGCTACTTAAAAGCTGAAGAGATCAAGAGTTTTGTAGTTACATGCTACATCTTTCATATTCATGTTACAGACTGTGTGCTTTGGTCTGTATAGGCTCACATATTGCATATAAATTTGACTATATATATAAAACAGGAAAACTGTATTTGTTATAACAAATAACAAACAGAAAAGACATCAATAGAATCTTTGTAAGGAAGTCTGTGGTGAAATGTATCTCATTGGTGTTACCTAGGGAAACGTAGTTCATTACCCACAACCGCCCACCGACTTTCTGGCACAGTGAAAAAGAAACTAGATATTTTGGAAACGGAAATTCACTCCCTTTGGTTTCCATAGTATTAATCTGATAAACAGAGCAGAGCATGCCAAAACAGGCCATTCATTTGTATGCAAATCCCCTGAGCCCTTGCCTATGTTTCGGGGTAGAAAATACTAACAGAATCCAACATTGTGTGGTGTTAAACTTCTTCCATCACTCACACTCTCCTCTGCATGCAAGTTATGATTAAGAACTACTTCCAGTTCTAATCATCGGATGAGATGTATTTTTATTTGATGCACAAGCGAGAAAAATACCTACCTCTCAGCAGATTCTTCAGTCTCTGTCATTAGTGGTTTTTGATGCCAAGGGCTGATATCAGGCACAAAGTAAATAACCACCCTCCAGGTGTCTCGGTTTTTCCATGTCGAAAGGGGGGCAGATTTGTATATAAAGTTGTTTTCATGGTTTTAAATAATTTTGTTATTTAATCTATTAGATTTCCATGTTTTACTACAACAAAATATCTGATAAAACAATGGAAATACAGCCTATATCCATTTTAGAAAAGTTGAACATATACCAATTACATTTGTTCTCAGGTGTCATCTGTGGATCCCGTGAATCCATAAGTGATGCATTTTTTTTGACAGAACATGAGTCAGCATTAGTTGTTGGAAAACAAATAAAGCAAAAAGCCACACAGAGACAGAGTGACTTTATGGAAGAACTGGAGTGTTTTTTTTACTGATGGCCTGTTTTCTTGCCCACCACTTAATAGCTGTGTACATGTGTAGATCTGTTCTACTGTTTATATGCAATTATAGTTTGCAGGATCTGTGTGAATGAAAAAACAACCTGTCCCAAACTAAATATTCAGATTATATAGAGAATTTGCAATGAAGTGGCAATGAAGCAAAAAGCTGTTCAATATACAGTAACAACAATAGCAATTAATGACCTTTACAAGCAGCAAACATGGAAATACTTCTGTTTTGCAGAGAAAGTCAAACTCTATAATTAAAAATTGAATCCAAAAATGGCAAACATTTGATTTTGACCTGTGCATGAACAACACAGCATCTGCAAACCAATAAAACCTGAGGTCAGATGTATCCCAGCGGCTCACAATCTTTGAAACTGCCTTTAGCATGCATGTGTACCTGTATTTGTTTGAGCAGCTCTCCTGCTCCTTTGTGGTGTGTGATGTTGCGTGGAACAGAGACAGCAGTGATTATGTGTAGTTCTGTGTGAAAAATCCAGACATGCAAACGGAGTGAGTGAGAAGAGGGTGGAGCCCGGTTAAAGGTGAAGAAACAGACACATAAACCCACACCCTCAGGCATACACACACATTCAGCAAAAGCGCCTCATTCGTCTTCTTTTATCTGATTGGTTGTGATCAATCAGGTTTTTTGAAAAAGAGACCACATTGGTGGGCAGTTGTTATGCAGCACGCCAGTACAGTGATGACATCATTCAGTCTAAGACAGAGCTTCTATATTTAGTCTCAGGCAGAGTTCAGTGGCTGCGGCTTCAGCAGCACCCGTACAGGGCCTGGCACAGAAAGTAGCTCTGGGTCTGGGATAAAGGATCAGTAGTAGCTTGCCTTTGATGTAATGACTTGCAGTTTCTTTAAAGGAGGAAGAAGAACAAGGCACTGTATTGCTGATAGCAGAACACCCTTCTCCACACATTCCAGCTTAAATAATGTATTTGTTCAATGTGTCCAATATGCTTTGACCTACTAGATTTTCGCTTTACTTAATCAGTCATATTGTTCTGCTAGTCATGCACTGTATGGATAAACAAGGCTTGGATGAGTTTTAATGCTGGAAAACAGCTAATTGACTATACAATAAACCCTTTTATCAGTTAATTTGTAAAACAATTTGTTTATTTGACCTATTTTTGATATGGTGTGATCTGGAAAAAGAGCGCTAGATTTTCTATATGTTTTAATTTTATACATTACAGACTGAATGTGACGGGAACATGTGAGACTATCTGTAAGCTGAGTCATGGAACCTGGACCTCTTTGTGGCAGTCCAGATCTGTTAAAGGTGTAATGAATGTGTGTAGACGGAAAAAGGCAAGTGATTGCTCGGTGTATAGAGCAGCGATACCAAAATATGCATGTTTGGCGTAAGATATCACTCGTATGCTAATTGTTGTAAGATGTCCATGTATTGAGCATCAAAGACTGAACACAACAGCCATAAAAACAGTTACTAATAGAAAAACACTCTGATGTTGCATGTAGTGTAGTCAGTTTGGCCAGTGGTATGGATGGAACAGGGATGAGTAATAGTGTACCCTATTTATATGGTTGTGTGGGTTGTGAGAATTCAGAATCAGACAGTGCTGCACTGAGGTATTGTTCTCTGCAGGGAAGCTAACGTAGCTCAAAAGCTAGGCTAATATCTCATTTGGTAACAATGCTGGAGGAGGCTGTGAGGTGGTGGCTGCAATATGGGTGGATGCTGACGCAGCTCATTCAGACTGTTGCTGGGAGTGTCCTTTTTACTTACAGCGTGTGCAACACTAGCCTTAGATGAGCATGTACAGCAAAGACTGTGACATTGCTAAAGATGATTTTCCCCACACTGCTATCTGATTAGCTAATGCTGTGTTTGTGATATTGTCTCCTGCCAGCTGCTGCTCTTGCCCCACCCCCTCCGTAAATTTTGCATTGATTTTTAAGTTGAGCCTGTTCTAGAAGAAGCAACGCCCTATATATTGAGATTCCCCTGAAGATAGTTCATTTAGTGTATGATAAGGTACAGCAGCTAGCTTCACAGTATGTCATATAAGCATAGAAATGTTTTTCAGTGAGCTTTTCCAGTTAGCATCCTGCAGTAAGGGATCTCTGCATTAGCGCAGCACACACTCGCTCTCTCTATTGCCCCTCCTCTCCATGTGCAGACAGGGCAGCATGCTTTATGTGAGTGTGTGTGCATGCGCAGCTTGGATGGGGATGCTGTGAGCTAGAGCTGAGAGCTGCAAGGTGACTGAGGAAATGGAGAGGATACCGAGCTCTGACGACAGTGACGATGCAGTGCTCTCTCCATAAGTACCTTCTCTTATTCACATCCCTTCATCTCGCCCCTTTTTTTCTTTCTCTTTCTAGACTGAGGTGGAATGCCTGCCCTGCTTGCAGCGCCTCTCCCTCAGCTGCAACAACATCACCAGGTAAGAGCTCATACTGCTTAACTCTCTCCTCCCCACAGGGCAGGGACAGGGTTAGTGGCTGGACAGTACCACCACCCCTCCTGTGGCTCTTGGCAGTGCCTGCCCAAAAAACTGCAGGCAACACACAGGTTAACTGTAGTCATTGTAACATAGAAACCCAACCTGGATGTTTTTTTATTGTTAGTACTTATCATGCGGTTAGAAATGTTTTAAAAAAGCATGTGCCTATTGTTTAAAGTTATTTAGACAGTAAAAAGCAGGCTGGGAGAAGAAATGCCACTAGAAAGTATGAGTTGAGTCAATTCAGACCAGAATTGCCATGATAGTGTGTGTGTGGGATGAATGGAAGCTGTATTTTGTTTCTTAGTGCCAACATAAATCTTCCTTACACACCTTTTCTAATACTTGGTTGTTATTCACTTTCTGTTTGCTCTCTGGCCCCAGAAAAGGCGATGCAATACATTTAACTTCTCCCCACAAAATAAAGCTGCTTTAATTTGCTTTGTGTTTGCCTAGAGGAGGTTACTGCATGTGAGATTCAGGGTGGGACACAGGTCCACTAATGTCCCATATTCACCTTGTGTTTTGTAGATCTGATTGGAGTACAGTTGTGCTTTGTTGCTAGGTAGACAGAACACACATCCTGTTGTGCAGTCAGACAGCAGAAAAGAAAAGGTGCATCATAGTGTTACTGAAGTCGGAGGCTACACAGTTCCCATCAGTTCACATCACTGCAGACACAGAGTGGATACAGTACATTTGTGGGGATTTGGGTACAGATGTGTAGAGACATTTCTTAAGTGTGACTATTATTGAGTTTTATCATAATAACAATACCCAAACATAACATATCTCAGACCTAACAGGTCTTCAAAATAATTTATTTGCAGTCCACTGGAGTCATTCAAGTAATTTTTCATAGTGTTAAGAAATTCATAACCATTTTTGCCAGAACTTGAATTTCTCTATTGTACATCCAGTATCTAGGTTAATGGTTATTGTATGTATTAAACTGATTACAGTCTAACACTTAGAGTATCCGGACTGAAAAAGAAATGAAAACTCGCTTTATATTTGTTATTGCTCCTACAACAGTCTTCCCAAATGGCTGTACTTGCTTTGATAGTGTGTGAGAGGTTATTATATGACCCTTTTTTGCATCCAATAAACCTCTGGCTAAGATCAGGCACAGTGCTGCAGCAGGTCCTCTTGTGTCTCCAGGCCAATGATTCATCAAAGTTATTTACAAATTAGCAATGATTGAATCTCCCCTACTCAACATAAGATAGTGGTGCTTTTTCTGTCTCTCTTTGCCACAGGATTATATAAACAGTGTAGCAGTGTTTTTTTATCCTGTATGCCTCCTGAGTAATGTCAGGCTGCCAATGTGTCTGTGAAATTACCAGTTTTTCATGTCTCGTTTTAGCTTGGTTCCATTCTGTCACTATAGGCCTAGATTAAACTGACAACTACCCCTGTGTTTAGAACTCCAAACAGTTGTCGTTTGACTGTGGATGACTCTCATTTCACAGTAGTTAGGTCACCATGCTTCTGAATATTCACAAAGTGTACCGTGTTTAGTTTTGAAAATATTGTAGCATGCATAGCTCTCAAAATGTTCTTTCTCCTGATGTAGTTTTGATCAACTAGCCTGTATTGGAGAGTCACGCTCTCTTTCTGAGCTCACCCTGGATGGGAATCCTGTAGCCCTGGAGACATGGTACAAGCAGGCCGTCCTGCGCTGTGTGCTTCATCTGAGACAGCTGGACATGAAGCGCATCACAGTAAGACTGAAATGTTTTACTATGTCTGTGTCTTTGAGCTGTAAAAAGGCCACTTAGCCAATTTTACAATGAACAACAAATTACCTAACCATTATAGGTGAATATGACAAGACCACAATGATATTATCAAACATATGAAAGATAGATGCAGAATTATTGATGCGAGCAAAGAATCTTGAGAAATGTAGGTTTATTGCAGCTTAACACTATAAAATGCTCAAAAACTCACGGCTATGCTGTACAGTATGTTGCATTTACACAGGCCTGTGTTACTATATGATTATTTTTAGCTCATGACCCAAAACCCTTATGTCATATTTGTGCATATCCTAAAGGCATTGCACATGTTGATTCTTGAAACTGACTCGGCCTTGTCATTTTGACATAAGATATATTAAGATTTCACAGTTAACACTTCAGATGAACCCACATCACATAGCTTGTCTTCTATTCACTGTCAATAGTGCATCACGTTCTGTAATGCTTGATGATGTTATGTTCATTAGTCTTTATTCTCTTACATCAGCATAACAGCATTCATCATGTTCTGCATAATAGAGGCACAAATACATTACTGATTAAACTGTGAGCTAAATGTTTGCAAAAAATACATACATCCATTCCTACAAATTGATGTCTACTCTGAAGCAGTTGTTATAAATATATAGTGTGCCAGCAAAATTTGACAATGAAAAATGTTCCTCTAAATGCAGCAAAAAATCTTTTGCTGCATTTAGAGGCTGTCAAGCAGGGAGCACCCAGGTCTGAGCTTGTATTTTTAGGGAATCTGAATGCACCACACACCTTGCCCTCAGAACATACTGCTGAGAGGGTGGAAAAAATGTTATTCTCCAGTTTCATTAATTTTCATATTTTTACCTGAATTTTAATGTACATGTGGTTTGCAACAGGTTTAGCAAGTTTCAATGCCCCATGGCTCATTAAATCCCTCCCACAGACTACAGTCAAACTTCTGTCTGTAACCGTCAATCCTGCCAAACAGCTCTGTTGTTTATTTCATGGAATTTTTCTTTGGGGAAATGCAAAGTTTTGATTTAACAACAGACATGCCAGCATGGCACCGGAGCTCCCATCTTTTCAAACTGTGTCATGATATTGCTGCAGGGGGAAACTTCTAGATCTTTACTATTGTATTGATGTGTCGGCAGTACACGCCTGCTGTCAGAAAAAGTGAGATCAGATTATTTAAGATACTAGCTATTTATGACTGATTGCAGATTGATGTTTATGAATAATACAGGAGGTAATACTGTAAATTAGGTAAAGTACTATTATTAGCAAATTTTTAAGTTATTGCAACTTTGTCACCCAAATGTGTGTGAACCATTTGGACTGTTTCCAAAATGGAATAAAGAAAGTTCAAACAACTGCTGACTGAAGATAATGTCAGTTGGTATATAGTAAAACCATTTTATTGAATAATAATATATATAATCCCACTTTAGATACTGGAAATATTTTAGTTAAAGGCTTTGGGGCAGCTGCTTAAACACCATTAGTGATGGAAACTAGAACCCTCTGCAGTCAATAAGATAATGATCTATGGGCAGCCTGATAACTCAATGAGATAGGCATCAGACCGGGATGCAAAAGGTGGCAGGACTAATTCTCAGCCCATCCCCCATACCAGGTGCGTCCTTGAGCGAGACGCTCAGCGCTAGCCCCCCCGCATGCCCCCTGTGACTGCACACTGCTCCCCCCAGGTCGATGGGTTAAGTGCAATCAGATTTCATTGTAACATGTTAATCATCGATGACAGGCTGATTCTTCTTAATTTCACAGAATTGTTGGGTATTTTCTCTTTCTGAAGCTTATTTCTTCACTAATTTAGCCTGATGTGACATAAAGGCCTGGCATCTTAATCTCTCTCCACTAGCTGACGGTGACAGTGCATTGACCCAGTGAGGCTAGCATTTTGCCTATATTGATCAAACTGAAGCATTGTCTCTGCTAGCTCAGCACAGACAACTGAATATTCCCCAGCTCTCAGCTGGGGCACTCAGACTGTGTTGGCAGCATTGCATTCTGGGAGTTTTGGCTTTCCCCAACAGCTGGGCTCAGTTGATCCGAGTCTGAAAATCAGACAGATAATCCTGTGATGCACCCAGCTAGTATGAGATTTTCTCTCAGCTTTCATAGTGGTCCAGTTCTGTTGTAGAGAACAGTCATCCTTACATTGTCTTTTGTTGTTCACCTCTCTCCTGTATAATGCAGAGCTCATGAATGGAGCCACACTCTGACTGCAGCAGCTCTCTTTTTCAGGACGAGGATCGGCGCATGGCTGGTGTACAGGCTCGAAAAGAGGAGGAGAAGAAAAGGGAGAGTCACAAGCAGACCATTCATAAGGTACCAGCCTGATCTGATTTGCTCCTGTTGTCTTTGTCTGCCTGGATTTAGAGTTAAAATATAGAACAAACACGCACCGATTGACAGCATTTAAAATGTTAGAAGTGTCCTCTAAACCCACCTGTGACTTGTTCGTATGTCGTTGATTAGTTATAAAGCACGACAGAGAGCTTTAATAACATGGAAACAGGTTTGGAATGATACACATTAATGTTTAGCAGTGTTACCCACCACCTGAATGTTCAGGCTATTAAAAGTGTTATATTCAGGTGTAAGCGTGGATTAAGTGCTTGTTTGAATAGACATCTGTTTTGCTGTGTGTGTATGTGCAGCCAAGGGTTTGTGAGAATTCACTATGAACTGATACTGACTAATCCCTGCGCCGAGGAGTGGCACATTCCACGAGTGAGCTTATCGAAACTACAGGTTGGCCAGGAAAGAACAATTGAAAGACATCAGATCACTCCTTTTCCAGAATGTGGATGCACTTTTTCTGCTATAAGATCCTACAGTTAAATCAAAATGTTACAGAAGCAAATTCAACACAAAAATATTCAATTCATGCTCAGCGAGTAAGAGAGGTTTGATAAGCTTTGTTTAGGCTGTCTTTGCTCTGCTCAGGAGCCTTATCTATCCTGTGTGTGTGCTTTTTTGTCTGTTTTCATCAAGGAGAAACGACGTCTGGCGATCCGTAATGCAGCACAGCAGTGGGAAGGTGTCAAAGCCTGTTTGGAGATGCCACCAACAAATGGCGCTAAAGAAGAAGTTAGTCCAGAGAACAGCCCTGCCCACAGCCAGACAAACGGCCTGATACAGGAGCCTTCTCTAGATGAACCAAGGTGAGCAGAAAATTAGGTGTTAAGTGTCATCACAAACCCATTTTATGAGCCATTGTTTATTATTTGAATATTGTTTTATTAGGGGTTAATGCTTGCAGTGACACGTTTGAACAAGCAGTTTGAGATTTCTTTCAGGGAGGAATAATAACATTAGTAATATACATTAATTCATTAATATACAGTATTTATGTATAACCTAATATCGGACATTTTACAATTTGCTGACACGTACCTTTAGTGTACATAGTGTAGGTATATCGTAGGTAAATTATCCTAAAATTCTTTGACGTTCCAACCATTTTGCATTGGTTTGGTGTAGCAGAGATGGTAAAACTAGTAAAACCTTCTGCACAAGAGAAGAATAATGCATGTATGTTGTTTTATGATTGCAAGAGGTTTTGCTAGTCTGAGGAATCTGATCTGTAGCCCTGGTTGGTAGATATTGTTTGGCATAGATAATTTACTGAAAACCTTTCTGGCCTGTTGGCAAGTTCATCTGGGGCACCTGGATAATTTAATATTTGAAAAACAAAACAGTGTCTGAATGGATGACCACAGCCAAATCAAGGAAGTAAGTTGTTTGAAGTGTGAAAGGGTTGTGAAAATAGATTTCTCCATTGCCACTGAGGTTTTTCATTTATTTTTAATTAGAAGAATAAGCCCAGGTTCAGGACCAGAGCGACCATCAGGAGGAACAGAGAGCAGACTTCGCACCAACAGCCGTCCAAACAGCCCCCGAGATCCCAAGTAAGAGAAAAATGCATGCGTGTTTGTACCCCTGCTACCCAACCGTACAAATTGACATCCTGAAAGAGCACCATACCCACCCAACAATATGTTAAATAGATGAAAAGATTAAAAGTGAGGTTGTCCCTACAGAAACTTTCTCTAGAAAACTTGATGGCAGATTTGATATGTTTCATTATAATTGATATAATTGATTTATAATTTATGGGATAGTAGCTGAGTGAGGATCTGTCTATACAATGGGATTTGGCTATATGTTACATACAATAACACAGACAATGGATGTAAATCTGAGAGCATCTGACTAGATTATTCTAAAGCAACAGCTACATGGGTTGTGTATCTTGGCTGCTCCTGAGATCCATGAGTTCTCTGGCCTATGAAAGTAGATTACTTCTTTGACTGTTTATGTCATGATGTTGGAAGGGAATTCTGGATGGACGAGCATAGGTGCTCTGATATCATCTAGTCACACAGAATGTGATCCAACTCTGAATGAGTTATGAGAGGGAGGGCTGAGATGAAATAATGTGTCGAGGACTATTATTACATGTCTTAAAGACGGCTTTTCCTTCCTGCACCAGGATATGAATATATGGCCCCGAAGCCCCATCCTTCAATGGCCATGGCAAAGAGGACTCACATGATTCAGTATGCTGTGCCACTTCCAAGTTGGGAGTATATTACTTTGGCTGTGTAATTAAGTAGAGTAAGATCTTCAGAATACTTATTTACAAAATATTTTATGCGTCACAAAGTGTTACGTTTTAAATTAAGAAAATTTCACTGCACCTGGAAGTTTAACAGCTCAGTGTACATTCTTTCTATTATAAAGCCTTTGCCAGGGCAGCATGACTCTTTGCAAACTTAAGATAATTACCAAAACGTAACCCCCCTATAGGTTATATAATATAAATATAAAAAGTCAATGTATTGTGCTAATGTCAATATGAGGTTGGTTAGTTCTTCAGTATTAGGTGGTAGATGGGATTAACTGCTTGAAACTAACGGACCATTTGTCTCTGTATGTACTGTATGGAAAATACATGATTTCATCTCTGTTTGACATCAGCAGTCCTAGTCTGATGACAAATTAGAATGAGGGTCAATGTTGACAGCACATTTTGCATAAGCCTTTCTCTACCGTAACTTGGGACAGTAGTTTATATTACTGCTAAATCACAACTGTGATGCAGGCCCAACTTTATTCCCATGCGAACAATTTAAGATTGGACCTCATTCCCCTGAAGAGGAAGGAGTAGGGATGCAACGTAGTGCAAGAGCTGTAACTCATAAATCCAATAGTAGGGTCGGTCACCATGCCACATGAAAAGCTTTGTGCTTTTAATGCATTCAGTCAGTAAAGAGTTGTGCAGCGATACCGGGTGGTCTTGCACATGCTGTAAGTAAGTTAAAAGAAGATGAACCTCCTTAAGTGAAAGATAAAATCTTTAATCTCTAAACTCTACAGTATAGGGATCTCTATAATGTAGAGATTTAAGATCCCTGACTCAGCACCTTATTAGCATACATCTGCAGTGCACTAGTGGAATTAGTTTTAACTTTTCAACATGACATTTGGTAATTCATTGTCACTTTGTAATGACAGCTTGATGAATAATGATTTGTACATGCTACCACTGAGCATTTAGGCAATTGGAGAGGATGAATGATACAAGCTATGTCTTGAGAAAGATTAAGGTGTTCAGAGATGACACATCTCCTTTTTGAAGACTGCTGTAGAATTAGGTGAGATAGTCCTAATTGATTTAGATTCAGAATATCCAATAACGGTGCAGAGCAGGATCCCTGTACTGTTCTTTTGATAGAATGCTCATTTTCCCATGCTTACCTTTTTTGCTTTCCTGGAATTCAGGCCCACCTGGCAGCGTTTCAGCTTGTCTTTGGGGACTAAACTCTCTATACTTGAAGGGACTTTTTAGTTAGCTTCAGCAAGTATGAAAGTGTAAGTGTAAGAAAGTATATCTGTTTTTTTAATATATCTGTGGGATTCCCCGTAGTCTTTCATGACACATTTCATGACATTTGATGAAGAGAGACTTTTTACAGGAATCACAATGGATTACTTTGGGTAATCTATTGTGATAATGTGCAAGTAAGATGATTGTAAAAGGACATTCCCTGTCTCTTACTGGTTTATTTGTTAAGGTTCATGCTTCAATAATTGATCTGGTTGCTATGTTTGCATTGCATTGTATAACAGTTGGTAATGTTAATTGACTGTAGGATACGTTTTGTTTATGACGTCCTCTGATAATCCATTTTAATTACAGTATGTGTCTTCCCCTTTCTACGGCTCAGTTAGGTAGTAAACTACTCTTTCTGTCTGGTACACGAAGGAGTTACCTCTTGGGGAGGTTCCGTTACAGTACAGCTTTGCTTTATGTTCCTATGTATGCACCTCAACAGTATTTCTACGGTTCTTTTTCTTCTTCTGTTGTTGTCTTTCACTGTTTCCGTGACACTTCTCACTACTCAAACACACATGAAGAATCTTGGATTAGAGTTCTCTAATCAAATGATTAGTCTTCTAACCACCATAGCATTCGTTTGTGGCAAGAATGGGAGGTTGTGAAATATGAATAGGGGTGATTAGTTTGTTGGCATGCTGAATCCAGAATTGTCAAGTGTTGAGTTGAGCAGCCTATGGCCATCTGATGCCCTGCTATGCTCAAAAATCCCCTGAGTGTCAGCAGAACCAGAAGGCAGAACACATGGGCCCGTGCAGGAAGATTATGTCTCAAGACTTGCCCAGATTCTCAACTCTTACAACACTTATCAGGAAAGGGCACAGCAACTGTGGCAGACTAGAAAGCAATAGGGCAATACAAATACAACCCTGACTGGACCGCTGAGTGTTCGGCAGTAATATTGCTTTTTCCTTCTCCTAACACAATGCTTGCTTTTACATGTTTTGTATGTGTGTGTGTGTTTTTTGCAGGCTTGTAGAGGCAGGGAGCAGTAGTGTTCAGAGCTTGTCCCTCTCTGACAGTCACCTGGCAGAACTGGACGGAGACACCCTCCGTTTATTTGGACTTGGGGCTCTGGAGGCCCTGGAGAGGGGGTGGGGAGTTCAGACCGCTGGTGCAGTTACTGTAATAACTTTCCGCTACATGAACTTTGACGCTATTGTACCAACACTACCACGAATAAGGGTCAAGTTTCCCAATCTATCGGTAAGGGCTCTAGCATTTTGGATATTAAAAGATGTATTCTGTTGGACTAGTATGACATTAACATAATAGCGTCCAAGCATTTTCTGTGGCAGAACTTCTCCTAACTTAATTTGTCATTTTTACGAATTGTCAGTGCTGTGATAAACCTTAACCTTTCTTAAAGCCGCACCTACATTGGTGAACAGAAAAAGGGAACATGTGTGTAAAGTTATACCTCTCTTTAACCAACTTTTAACTTTTTCTACAGCACTTGATCTTCTTGGAAACCAATATCAACCGTTTGCCACAACTAGCAGCCCTGGCTCAGGTGAGGCGCCTGGACCAGCTGACCATCCACCCAGAGGGCAACCCAGTGGTCAGCCTGGCTCTGTGGCGCTCCTTTGTCATTTACCGCCTCCACCACTTCAACCTGCAGAGGATTAATGGTCAGGAGGTGAGGAGCAAATCAGTATTGTTTGCAGCCCCCCCAGCAATATAAAAAGGGTGTGTAAGGCACATATGTTTTGATCAATAACCAGCTTTGGTGGAAGGCAAATTACTCCCAGACAAAGACAGGTAAGCTGTTTTCAGTGTTTATGCTGTGTTACAGTAGCTCAATGCTAGCTGTAGTTGTAGATCTAATAATCAGATATGACAGTAGGATTGATTTTCTCATCCAAGTCATAGTCACAAAGTGAATCTGTGTATTTCTCATAACTATTATTTTACGTACACTTAAGCCTATGTTTAGATATATGTTGAGATTTGTTGTTTTAAGCACCATCTGTTAAATTCGCTCTCATAAAATATGTTGTACTTTCTTTCTGAGGCTGTAACCTTTGGGAAAGACTGAGCTTTTTTGTTTTTACAGAAAATATATTGTATGTACATTTAACTTACACCTTTGCTGTGTAAGTCCATGTTTGTGTATCTATTTTAGGTGACCATGAATGATGTGATTGCTGCAGAGCGTGTGTTTGGGACACTGGGTCATATAGCAGCCACTGAAACTCCACGTTGCCGACTCCTTCTGCTGCTAGAGGAGTCCAGGTGAGAATTTGGTGCCAGAAATGTAACCATAAAATTTAAAATAACTACAATTTAATGACAGGCATGTGTTGTGTCTTACACTGTGGATGTTCATTTAAATATATCAAAAATGTGTGAATTGGTAAATGACTAGATGTGTGAGTTACAGCTTGAGAGTGTGCAGGCTACTGTACATGTATGTGCATGCCTGAGCATAACGTTTTGCGTGTATACATTTGTGTGTGTGTATGTGGGTGTGAAACAGTGAGACGGAGCCTGGCACCAAGGAGCCAGGAGAATTAAACTGTGTCTCAGACTAAGGGTGGGAACTTAGCACAACATTCCTCTCTCTTCCCAGCCAAACGTTCTTGAGGTCTGTCACTTGGGGTCAATAAAATTTTTTTTTGCAAAGCAAAAATCTGTCAAATGTCAGGCACAAAAAGATGTTTTTAATTGTTAGAAAACTGAGAGGCGGTACACATGGTACTGCTGAAAGCTTTGATGGGAAAATTTAACTGAATCATCATATTTTTAAATACATATGTCATTGATGTAATTAAGAATCTAATTTGTGTGGAAAGTAACATATGTTAAATAAAATGCGCACAAAAAGCAGTGTAGCAGTGTGTGATCATAGTATTTAGATCTAATTTGTTCTGCCTTACTGTCCTAAGTTGCATCTTCATAATCACATTGAAAATGAACTAATACATTCAAATTCTTTAAATACAACTGTTTTTGGCTCCATGTCAACTTGACTCATACACACCCTGTTATGAATACCGTATCCCAAGGCTGAGGATTATTTTCATATCAGTGGTGGAGTCTGAGTCACTGTTATCTCCAAGCAGAATCACTACCCTCAGTTATAAGTCGGTTACATCCATTTGGCTAAAATCTGGTAAACCTGGAAATCTTATTTCTCAGAATCTTTCTTCTGTTCACAGTTTTTTAAATGTTCTGTAATGTGTAATTTAGTAAAAATAATGCAAATGTTTTTATTTTTGCATTATGTCACATACTGCACAACATTTTGCTCACTGTATGCTGCCGTGCTGCTCAATGAACAGGGTTTGAGGATTAGTTCACACGAGCCGTGTAAGGTGCTTTGGATGTCACACTATGATGCGTATGGCTGTAATGAAAGTGTTTCCTTATGCAAATGTGCGTGCTTATCAAAAAGACATTTCGTAACAGTTCGATGTATACATACTGGTTACTGTTTCCTGTGATGCCCAGTGATTTTCACTAACAGTGTCATATATGAACTGTACGCACACAACATACCTACACAGACCTTAAATTAGTTTTACCGTGTTAGTGTAATGTCTGACTGACATGCGCTCACACTCACAAACTATCTTATCCTACATGGAATGTTTGCCTGCAGCTTCCTCTGAAAACACTATTTCAGCATCCTGGCACTGAGCTGTGGAACATGTTGGTGCAGTAGTGTATCACATGAGAGAGTAGTCTACATCCCCTTTTAGCATTTTCTACTAGCTTGTAAGTGTACACATCCTGCTGCTGCACACATGGAAACATGTTCAAAAAGAAAAGTCTTTCATTTTTACTTTAATGACAGTTGGATTGAAGTATGGCAGAGTTTGTTTTTTTTACAAATGTGTCTGCTGTCAGCTCTTTTCTGTCGTCCAGCGAGTAATAGTATGTTTTTTTGGATTGACTTGAGAGAGTGTTGAAGTTGATGCCAAACAGTCATACCTCTATTACACTGGTGTGTCTAACTCTCTCTGTTCCCTTCTCTCTATTCATCCCAAAGGAAGCGTCAGCTGCAATTCCTGTTAGAGGGGCGTGGCAGGCGGGCAGGGCTGAGTCCAGAGGAGCTGCGAGACAACGGGAAGCTCCTGGGAGAAGGCCTGAGCAGAGCGCTGTTCAACTACCCAAGCAGAGACTGTAGTGTGGAGAGCCCTGAGGTCAATTATGTTAAAGTCAAAGTGCCTCTTTTTTTGAAAAACAAAGTGATGGATTTAATACAAGATCAACCTATTTGTTTGCTAATGGTCAGTAAGGTCTTGTTGATTTGTACGGAATATCCATGCTGTGCTCCACTGCTGGATTTCCTTAGGGAAACAAGTAAAGATATTTCACTGCAGTTTTTTTATGCATGTCACCTGTTAAGTGTCTCCTTCAGTCACAGAGAAAAGTTTGTGACATACACACAAGGCCAGCAACAGAACTTCACTAGCCAATTACATCTCTGAAATCAAGCCACTGGTGCAACCAGACTTTCAAATGAAGCTCACATATCTGGTGTTTCAACAACGTGTGCATTGCTTTTCATGATACATAAATCAGATCACATCCAGAAGATTTAGCAGGTATTTCGGTTGTCTCAAAATCACATTGGCTTACAAAATCGATACACCTGTTGACATTCAATACTATATAACTGTATAAACTATGATGTTGTGCGTTGTGATAGCTTCATTTGAAATTCTAATGCATGTAATGATTGCAGTCCTTGCAGATCCCTGTAAGGACTAAACCAAACAGGGAGGCATGGTGGTGTAGTAGTTATGTTTGGTGTGAGTATGAATGGTTGTCAGTCCTATGACTGGTGACATATTCAGGGATTGGCTCAGAGACCCCTCTGACTCTTAAGATTAAGATTGTAGATGCAGAAAATGTAATTCCTTCCTACTTAATGTCATTTCAAAACTCAAACCAAATCAACATGAGTAATGTTCCTGTATTTTCTTCATAGGATGGCAGTGTGGAGTCATCAGAGCGTGCTGCAATGATAGAGCAGTACCTCCAAGAGTTGGTCCGAAGGGCGTCAGACACCAATCTGAAAGGCGAGGCTCTTCACAAGCTCTGGCCCTCAATGTTTGCAGAGATGGTAAGAGACTGCGTGCTGGAAATGAGGGACCAAGCAGCCTTCCGCCAGGCCAGGCTCGCAAAGCTGTCAGAGACCAAGTGAAGAGGGCCGAAGGTTGACCAACAAATCACACACACACATATGGACATAGTTTTCCACCTGCAGGGGGGGGGGGGGCTCAGCAGTGCAATATCTCAAACTCCGTCTATAAATCATCATCACCTAGTGACATTAGTGGTTCTATAACAAACTGATTTCACCAGTGTGTTGGGAGATCTTTTCCTGGGTGGATGTAGACTGTTTTAAAGATGTCTAAAGAACTTGTCATGACAAAAGTGTCCTGGCTGAATGTAGATTTTTCACTGAAGACACAGTGATTTTTCAGTGCTTAGAGCTGTAACATACTTGAAGAGAGTAAGAGGGACTTTTTGACTCAAGGTGCATCGTAGTCCCTAAATAGTGTGCTCAGCACTTTAAAAGCCTTCTGACCAACCCCATTTCACCGATACTATCATCAGCTGAAAATGACAAGTGTCTCCTTACTTGAGGCGAGAATGATTTTTCTGTATCTTACATCGTATTTCACACGTTACTCACTCACGTTTGCCACAAACAAGGACGAGGACTTTTCTTTGTTTACCGCTGATTTTCAGTATTGTACTTACAGTAATAAAAGATTCTGTATTAACACTCAGTTGGTTTACATGGCTTGTATGATTATGTTATATAGAGTTCTGGTCACGTCTGAAGTAGTCACAGCTTCCAGTCAGTTCACATGAGCTGTTTTTTTCTACGTGGAAGCATCCAGCTGTTCCATGACTGTAAAGGATTTAGGATAGTGCTCATCTTCATCTTCTTTGATTCCTCGCCTTGGCAGTTTACACATGACAGTCACTTTGAAGCACTGCATTATCCACACCTCATAGACCACTGGTCTCTCACAAGGCAGGCACTGTGTGAGTGTGTGTCTGTGTGGGAGTTATGAGGTCCAGAGACCATGATGGGTCCTTTGGGTAGCGTGAACTTTGACTGGAATTTCCCTGAGGCATCCAAACTTTACCACCTGTCCCTGCTCCCCTCACTCAAATCGTCTCTCAACGTTTTAACCCTTATTTCATAAAGCATGTCAGCAGTGATTACAGCACCACTACCTGGAGGAGCAACTGCAGGGGATGAAGCGTTAAACAACTCCCCAAACATGCAGAGGAGTTGACAGGTACTGCTGTCCAGCGTCATCCACTCCACTGGAGATCGGTGCTGCTTGCTCAAGGGTATTGACAACATCTCACATCAGGTTGTGTGTTAAATCCATTGTTTCATTGCAGAGCTGGTTTGTTGTCTTCTGCTTTTAGGAGCTTTGGTGACCACTAGCTCTGGAATCCTTTTTGTTTTCCACATGTATTACAGAATGATAAGACAAATAGAAAGTATATGGAAAGTAAGACTGCTTAATATTTAGCTTTTTCTGGGAAGAATCTCATATGAACAGGAAAAAGGAATCAGTGAAGCTGGTTTATTTAAAGCAACTCAGACAAACAACATTGTTTCTGTGTTGTTTTATGGAACTATAGCTGTCAACGTTGTGAGAGATTTCTGGTCCCAGAGGACTGACAGAACTCCATGCCCTAGTGATGGCATGCATGAGACAGAAAGCCAAAACAGAACGCATCACCAATGCTTTCCTAGCGTTCTAGCTTGTCCAGACAACATGCTGTAATAGTTCCTGAAGCCCACACAGTTACACATGTTGTGGTGACTAATAATCCACAATCAGTCTGTAGCTCATTTTGAAAGTAGGATTTGTTTGTCCCTTTAAAGAGTCTTATACTGATGTTTTAAATGTTTCTCTCTACAGTTTCCTCCAAACCAAAGCTAGATACACACTGGAACCCAAGAGTGTAAATGAATGATCTAATAGTAATACTATAATAGTGTACTAGAATATTTATACACAATATGAGCCAATGGGTGTCTAACTGTTTCTCTTCGGTTATACTATTTCTGAACTATTACTCTAGTATAGCACCACTTTCTCAGAATCTCTTGTCTCATGCAGTTTACCAGTTTCATTTAACAGGCGTGTCTTTGAGCAAGACAGTCAGCACTAGCTCCCTGTAAGTCACTTATAATAAAAGTAAAGTATTCTACACAACCCAGGCATAGTACTAACGATTTACAACCCACTCATCACACGATTTGACTAGAACGCAGGGACTGCGTGACCAGGCAAGCTGAACCATTTAAGATGTTACATTCTTACATATTTAGCTTTAATTTCAATGACATTTTTAAAATTTCTATTCAGTATTTCAGTATCAATCTTAAAAGTAGTGTCAAAGTCTGTCAATTAAATGTGGCTGTACAGCAAAACGCATTTGAAATGTCAGCCTCTGGAATCGGGCCATACTGTTCATGTTGGAGCCAGAATCCAATCTTGAATGTGACAGTGGAGCAGACTAGGGTAAGCGTTTTAGTCACAGCTGATTGGTTTGTGTTCAGACTTAGGTTGAAAACGTCTGCTGTAAGGAGACACTGAAGACAACCTGACCGTCGCTGCTTCAACTCACCTGTATGTGGTAATTAAACAATGTGAATGTTAGTACATCTGTTTTTGTAGCTTTAGCTTTGTAAATTGCGATATGTGCTGCGTTGTAGAGTAACATATGGGTCAACTGTTGGCATTGATATTATTAGAATTCATGAGCCATGTAACAACAGATAGAGAACAATGTGCCTGGTAGCCTGGGTGAAGCGTTAGACTGGGATGCAGAAGGTCGCAGGTTCGAACCCCGTCTGACTCCTAATCCATCCCCCACCAGGTGTGTCCCAGAGCCAGACACCCAGCGCTAGCTCCTTGTAAGTCGCTTTGGATAAAAGCGTCTGCCAAGCAAAGTAAAGTAAAACCAAAGCAAATATTTGTAATGTACATATTTTAACTTATCAGTCCTGCATCCAGTTCCTTCAGCGGCCCAGATACTGTTGGAACAGCTCTGCCCTTTAGCTTTCGCTGCTCTGCATCTATATTCACTGTTCTTTTATTGTTGTTTTTTTAGGGGGAAAAAACATTTCAACATTAATTCTCCTTTACAGCTTAAAAAAATGCTTTCTGCAAGATATACCAAGCTCTCCACACCCAGCAGTAGCTGTGAGCGTCTGAGTGAGTGGGAAGATGTACTCAGAACTGACAGGTGTGGACATCCACAATGCTGCTGTTAAATGGTTTAGTATTTACAACAAATTATCAGAAAAATTTGCCAGAATGAAACCTGTGAATTTTACCATCAGCCAGCATGCAAACACATGTTCATGTTCACCCTACGCTTCTGGCCTCTGACTTTGTGTAACCCAGGCACACGACTTTTCAAGAGTGTATACAGGATCACTTAATGATCACTGACTATGAATTTCAGGTTTAGGTTTATTAAAATGTCAGTTCAATATGGGCCATGTGATAAACTGATGTTGATGTTGTCATAACAGCTGACAAATGGAGAAATGGCGCAAAGCAAAAGAGAAGCAAAAAAGTGCTGCTTCAGTGTTGATTTTTTTCAACTGTCTGAGAGACTTTTAAGTAGCCTGGAGATGTATCTGTCAATTAATTTCACCTCCTGGAACCGGAAAATTGTTTCCTGTGAGGAAGAGTTCCACTGAACATCACTATAGTAGTAGTGTGCAACACCTCAGAATAATGTGCAGAACATCCCATTAATCTTCTGGCTTTTTCTTTTGTTGTTATGCTGTTAAATCATTCATTAGAACAACCAGACTGGTTGCCATAGTCATTTGGCTTCACGTGAGTTGATAGAGGAGATAACTGACCTTCCCGTGGTTCAGGTTTGTGAGAGAGGAGCGTCAGAGAGACGCGCGCAGAGTTTCCGGCTCGCCACTCGCGGCATAAGAAACCGAAACACGCACCTACTGTAGCTCCACAGGGCACAAACATATGAGGACGGGATCATATTTGCGACAGGGGGCGCAGCAGAGGCTGTTTGGTGTCTGCCGTGTCGGTGTCCAACTTTCTATCATTCTGAGTTTGTGCGTAAAAGCAGCACCGCCGGTGTTACCGTGATCACCAGAGTCCAGAGTGCGCCAGGATCCAACTCACCTACTCAGGCTATGGATTCCCCGACTTACGTGGCGTTGAACCAAGTCGCGGAGTTAATGTTTCGACAATGAGGATCACTGCGCTTGGAAACTGATCTTTGTGGGATTTACTCTACAGAAGATACAGTGACGTACCAGATCTTCTAGAACATCAGTAACAAACAGGTACGTTGGCACAATGATGTGTGAGCCGTGTCCTTTACTGTATCGCTACAACAACAATACTACTAAATGTGTTTTTCTCCGCAAATTAAAAACTGCAGGAATTTCCGTCCTGTCTGGTTCAATGAACATAATTTAGACAATGCACAAAGGATGTTCTCTGGTAAGAAGTGAACATCTCTCCTTAACTGAACATCATATGTAAAAATGTGTATGGCAAAGCTTCTGCTCCTCCTCCTCCTAGTATAGTTTGTATTTTTAAGCATGAACCCACATTATTTGCAGAGCATTACCCATTCTGTGTGCTGCTAGTGATCAGACAGTTCTGGACGGGGGCCACACAGACAGCAGTTGTGCTGCAAACGCCAGTTCCACCTGCATGTCTGCTAATGTAAACTTCTCCCTTAATGTTTTAGTGCATATCTCTAAGAGTCTAGGAGCTATGCAGAGAACCTGTGCCTGGATTGTCAGGTAATGTAGATGTGGTACACCATCATAATATTTGTTTTTATGAACCTGTAATGCTACAATAATACCTTTGTGACCTCTCCAGAGTTTCTGTGCTGCTTCTGTTGCTTTGGTCAGAGCCCCTGAAATGCCAACATACGACAGACCACAGGAAGGTAAGCATCTATTGTACAATAAATAAATCTGCGTTCTAACATCTCACATATTTTTATCAATTTGTCTTCTGTTTATCTCTCAGTCTAACCGTACAGAGTTACAGACTTTGTTCCTTTTTCCTCGCGTGCCTGCCTGCATGTATGGACAGTGACAGTTTCCCCAGGGGAACCTGATCCAGGTGCTAATTTGTTCAAATGTAATGAACGAGGGTGAAAAGTTGCGTCGACTGCAGTGAAACAGAGACGGCCTATGTCAGTTGTCAGCGGTGACCATTTGAACTCTGGAGCCACATGGAAGATACTAGTAGGTGCACCAGGTGTATGAAGCTAACTGCAAGTCAGCTCCATGTGTTTCTAACCGGGTGTCCAGCTTCATGACCTAGAGCTGACCTGGGTAATCATGGTGGTGTTTAGTTACAAAAGATGAAGCAGGGTAGGGGAGGTGGAGGGAGGGCTGAGGCCTCACTGAATAGCCACACATGCAGATTGACAGCAGAAGAGCTTGCAGCCAACTCTCCCTACTGCTTCTGTATTCTCTTTCCATCCGCTAAAAGTCAAAAGAAGCTGAGCTTTTACTATGGCCATGTGTTTGCCCAGAAAGGTTGCTATGAATGGAGACAAAGTGCTCCTTAAAGAGCAGGATTTCCACACAGCTCCGCAGATAAAGCCGGCTTGGCACAAGCCTCCTGCTGGCAGATTCCTCAAACAGAGAGTACAGTGGTCGCTGCTAATATGTCCCTGGCAGAGTTACACTGAGGGATAGAGTCAATAGCGAGAAATGCAGGTAGCCAATGGGGGATAGACCACTCACAGACACCCACTAATCAGCCAAATCAGGCCTTTACAACCATGAACAGAGGTCTTTTTCACTAACAGTGGGAGGCAGAGAAGCAGCATGGTAGTTATGTTGATGAGATGAGGTCACTGACTTGAGCTTTTAAACAAGGGCATGATCTGGGGAGATTAAAGTCTCATTGATGGAGGCTTTCCATCAAACCTTGGCATCCACATGAAGTCACACCGTCCTGGTTCTTTGCACTTTTTTGCTAATAATAAATAATAATGAATATTTTATTGATCCCCTTGGGGAGATTGTTTTTTGGACAGCTGCTAGACCTGTGTCAGCGCTACAGGGTATCGGTGTCTTGTCCAAGGACACCTCGACACGTAACCTGGTGGGACTGGGAATCGAACTGCTCACCCTTGGGTTTGAAGACGACTGCTCTACCCACTGAGCTGTTTTGTCTCCCTACAGGTTCCTCAGAGGGCAGAGCTCCAACAAGAATTCAGGGCAGAGACTGAACAGATTCAGGGATCCTGGGGTGCCTGGGGGACTTGGTCAGAATGCTCCCAGACCTGTGGTAAAGGCGTACAAGAGCAGAGCAGACCCTGCCTGCCACTTTACAATCCATCCCAGTACCACTCCAGACAAGCTGGTGTTCAACCCCAACAATCGGTTCATGTCATCTCAGCCCTGCGCCCAACGGTTCCTCTGCACCGGCCCAACAACAGCAGCCGTGGTGATATGAGGAAGGAGATCCGGCCTGGTGGTCGGAGGTACCGTTTAATTTATGATGATCATTTTAGGTTTTTTTATTTTTACAAATGATAAATTCTGTGATGATCACATACAGAATGTATATCACATAAGTGGTGAAAATCATCTCTTCTAACACTCGGTCACATCATCCAACCGCATGGCTTTGCCTACCAGTCCTATGCTGATGACACTCAGCTCGATCTGCCTTTCCCACCAGACAATACCACTATTTCAGCAAAGATTTGTGCCTGTCTCCGACATATCATCATGGACTTCTAAGCAACACCTCCAACTGAACTTATCTAAAACTAAAATTCTGATGTTTCTGAGCAACTACTTCCCTCAGCAAAATATCTTGTTGTTGTGTAGTTGGCTCGCTACTGCCACGCTCCATAACATTTGTAAAGTTAGGTTTTTTCTTTCACTGCCTGCACAGCTTCTCATCCAGGATATGGTCCTCTCTAGACCTGACTTTTGTAACTCTGTCCTGGCCTTCAGATGGTCTAAAATGTGGCAGCCTGCCTTATTTTCAACCAACTGAAGATAATTAAATCCTTGATGCTCACCTACAGGCCTGGAAGTGGAATTGCACCCTCAGCACGATAGATAAAATGTTTATTACACACTCAGTGTTACAACTTTAAGCACTGAAGAAAAATCAGTAACTGGTAAAATTCATTCCACCATCATGCTGCTGAGACAAGAACATTTACTATTTCTTTTCAGTATCGCAGCTTTTATCTTTGTTAAAATCTGCAAGTGTGTATGGAGTGTATGGCTATGCTGCATGCTGAGCAGCCAAAAGTGACTCTGGAGCCTTCACTGTTGGCAGGCTGACTGCCCTCCAGTGGAGAGCCAGCCTTCTATGAATGGTGTCAAAGGCTGGGCTTGTGCTCGGCAGCTTTGTGTGTTGTGCTTGCTTTAAAACAAATAACACTGATGGCTGCGTAATGAGGGGTTTTTTGAGTTTGAATATGACCAAACAACGTCAAAAGCTCCAAGATTTCTGCTACTGTGATCCTGGTGCTTCTTAGACGATAAGATCCACATATACTGAAAGGCATTTGTTATATAATCTGCTCTGTAGACCCTATTTATCATTGTTGTGTTAGGAGGATGTGTTCTGTGGGCACAGGGTGGTAATGTTTAGCTGTCAATTTCCTCATGTTTGTGTGTTCAGGAGAGTTACTCACATCATTCCAGGCAGATATGGCTATGGGAAAAGTCCCTACACTGCTCCGTTGCAGTCGGATACAGGGCAGGACTTTTGGTCCACCCAACCCCAGAGACAAAGAAGCGCTCACAGGTCAAAGGATAATCTCTCCAACAACAGCAGACATCCCGCCAGCAGACCAAACATGCAGGCCAGGGCACAGCAGAACAAAAATAAGCACGTCTGGGCTCCCCTCTATCAGCCCGATCCAGCCAAGCAGGAGCAACAATCGAGCAGCCAGACCTCTGGACCCCAGCAGTACCAGGAGAGACCTTACAACCCTTTACCCGCTTACTTCTGCACAGGAGAGCACTCTCGCCACAGGATCTGCAACAGCAACGTATGTAACTTTCATTTCTTTTATAAAAAGTATGTTTAAAGACAATTCCTTCTTGTGCGGCCACACCGAGCAAGTCAAGTCAGCTTTGCTGCAAAATGTATTAAACCTGGAAATGGCAACTCAAGAATTGATTTCAGATCCACCGGGGAAAAGTCAGGCAGATAGAAACTGGAAGTGATTGATGATTCACATTTGTAATCGCTTGTTGTGTGGTAAGTGTTTCATCAGCTCTGAGCTTTGAGTCTCTGTTGCTGATGCTGAATGATGAATAAAGAAGGCCTAAATTAAGTGGGATTGAGTAAGAACCATAACAACTACTTTGTGATAGCAAAATTCTAGCCACCTGCTGTAATGCAAAAGTGTGCAATGAAATCCATCCCATGCCTTAAGAATACTGTAAATGTAAGCAGAGTCTGCTTCTGTAAAACGTCTCTGGTGTGTGATGACACAGATATTCACGCAAAGTAAAGCAGACCAGAGGCTTGCTTAGACAGTGAAGACATCAGGGAGGTTGGGTTTCACTGGAGAGATTTTATAAACACTGGAGTCCGAGGACGAATGAGCTACAGGTGAACGGTTAAACAGTCAAAACACAAGACGTTTACTCCAGCTGTCAGTCAGTATCTTAGGAGCGTGACAATGAGAAATGTGAGCCTGCTGCACAAAAAGTGAAAAAATAAGCTTTATGTGTGTGTGTGTGTGTGTGTGTGTGTGTGTGTTTCTGGTCCATCTTTAGGCCTGTCCTCCATCCAGCAAACACACCAGGGCTGTTCAGTGTTCCTCTTATAACAACCAACCTTTCATGGGCAGAGTGTACGAATGGGAACCTTTCAATGAGGGTAAGGTGTGTATATATATTCATGTCTGTGTGCACAGTATGTGGAAAAAATTAAGAGACCATTGTAGAACAATCTCTCATTTTCTCTCATTTTGCAATTTAAAGGGGTAAAATTAACATTTTATTTTGTATAAACAATAAACAACTCTCTAATTCCAATTACAAATATTTTATTTACAAATATAATTTATGAGTATTTATTTGTCATTGATGTTTTCAGACATAAAATAACGAAAAAAAACCAAGTTCAAACAATTTTTACATAACACATTACTATTGTTTTAGCAAATCAATATTTGATGGAAAAACCCCAATTTGCAAAATAAAGCCCAGCTTTCATGCAATGTTTCTTTCCAGAGCTTTAGCAGTACCCTGTGTGTAACAATACACAAGAAAGGTCAGCTAGCTGTTGGAATCACAGAATATTAATATGTCTCTTGAAAGCAATATCTCTATAATAATATATATCTAGATCATAGTAACAACAATGCAAATGTTCATTTAAATTTGGAAGTGAAAGTGAACAATGTTAATAATTGCAGTAATTTGATGGTCTTGTCAATGTCACCGGTCTGAAGTCTCACAGATGGATTCTATGTGTAAATCTGGGCAACAGTCAAAACGCATCTTAAAATGTCATTTCCCTGAGAACACTAATGGGAAAAACAGATTTGACATTAATATCCTGTCAAACTGAAGCACATTCTGATGCAGCTGTGACTGACAGGTAATGCAGATGATAAAGTATAAACAAGCGTAGGTAAATCTGGATCATCTGACCCTCATCTTGAACCATGCTTTTACATGCTCTAGTGCATCTGTTAAAGGATTTTGGACTCATACTATGTCTAATAGATACAGCACCTGAAAGAAATGGAAAGAACAGGGATCGAAAGCCTTGGTGGTCACTTACAAATGATAAACAAAGCAGGGAATTTACTAAAATATGATAAAAACCGATTTCTAGCCAATAAGACTGAAATAAAATGATTTGAGCGGAAACCTGTTCCTGTATTTTGTTTTCAAAAGACTCAACTAATTGCTACTATTTAGCAACTTTAAAAGTATAATAATTGACTGTAGCTGTATTAATATGTGTGGTAACATTTAGTTCCTATTGAATCTTCATATGCACTTCTATATAACACCTCCTCACTGCACTCACTGTTTAAACGTCTCTGGACATATGTCACAACCTGATAAATCTCCTCCCAGTTCCCTGGGACCAGCATTGTGAACTCAACTGCCGTGCCATAGGGTTCAGGTTCTACGTGCGACTGTCAGAGAGAGTAATAGATGGGACGCCATGTGGTCACAATGATTCTTCCTTCTGTGTGGCGGGAACGTGCACGGTAAGCCCTTTTTAAGTGATAGAAAACAATGGTGGTTTGGTTTTCTTTATGATCATGTTCATGCAGTTCCAGAGTGTTTTCCTCCTCAGCCTTACCCACTTTTTGTACTCTTGGCTACTAGACAGCATCATTGAGGCTGTTAGCTGCCAAGAATTTATTAATTTACAAGCTTTGCTCATTTGGTGATTTGACCCAGAAACCTTCTTGGTCATAAAGCAGCAGGATGTTTATGACCACTTGAAAATAATAGTCACATGTTTCGCAGAAAACATTTGCATGGTTGCATGGCGGATTTGTATCACTACTGACAAATCATCTATCAAAAGCTAATAATTCAATCTAATGATTTAACCTCCACTGTGAGGATATAAACTTCAGTATGTGACACACGTCATTATAAATGATGCATAGAATTCACGTGCAGTAGAACAGTCAGTACTGGTCAGTGAGCAGCAGAGGGCAGCACAGCATCAGAGTGAACTTCTGGACGTAGAGGAGTGAAGTAGAGGTCATGAGGAAGTTTTTATTCCCTTGAACCAAAGCAGGAGAGCTCTGATCCTGATGTTTAGCATATTTGTAGTTCTGACCCTGTACTGAATACACACCAGGAAAACACAAAACTTTTGGGATGAGTTAGGGAGAGACATGAGACACTTATAGTTGTTTATGTGCTGGAATAAGTGAAACATTTTTTATTGCTCATGCCTTTGGTTATGCTGACTGTGCTCCATTAACCCGGTGTATTTCCCATGCATAGTGATCTAGTGAACATTTTTCTCTCATGGCACACAGTGATGCTTCACATGGGTAGGGTTAAATTATTTTTAATAATGGATGCAAAATGTTGTGTTTGTTTTCCTGTCTTAGAGTCTACTGATTATTTTAGGATTCAGGCAGCAGTTTTGTCAGGAAAAGGGGATTTCTTTCTCATCTCATTCCCCTCTGAGATTTTCTCAGCTGGTCCGACCATTTGAACAGGAGATCCCCCCAATACAATAGCCAAGAGATAAAGGAGGAGCATCTGGATATTTTAATTTAAATGATGAAGCAGGATTGTGGAAAGCGCTAAACATTGGCACTATGGCTTCTGCTCTCCCCTCCAAGCATAAGACGACACAGCAGTACCGTGAGGTACAGTATGGAATATATACAGTGCTCATAGCACGGGACCTCACAGTACATTGATAAAAAAGACATAAAAGGAGGCTGTGCTGGTGGACAGAAAAAGCAGCACAGCATTTCATCAGCAGTAACAGCAGCAGCATGGAGCAGGAAGGAACCACAGGGAAGAAAGTGGAGTTGGCAGCTCACACAGATTGTTTGAAGTGTCAGTCATCATTGGTGCCTGTTTGGATCAGCTGACGGTCAGCTGGTTTGGTACAATCTGCTTGACCTAACATGATACTTCATAACGTGTCAAAATACCTTCATAGGTGTTGGCTCCAAAGTGGATTGTTGGTTTGATCACGATGAGTGTTTGGTTTTTATTTACCCAGTAATTGCAAACCTCAGCTGTACTTGAGCGCAAATGATCACAAGTTAGCATTAAAAACTGCTGCAAGGCGGTGAACTTGGTGACTGTTAACCTGCTGTTTGCTGAAACGTTCCTGTCAGTGGCGAACCTTCAGGCTGTAAAGTCTTTGGCTGCTGTAGGAGGCAGGGTCCCTGTGAAATAAGTGACCTGTTTCTATGTGGCCCTGATGGCTTCCAGCTCTGCAGAGCAGCCAAACAGCTGCTTTGGTCGGTGAACGAGGGAGGACTACTACACTCAAGCCAAGTGTGTTAAACAGTTTCATTGGCCTATTTTTCACATTTATTACAAAAGCTGTATGTGCTCTTTGGCCCCTAGCTATTGCTGTTGGGTATTTTCAAGACCAGTACCACAACATAGTACTAGCTTAAGTGATGTACTGTGAAAATAAAATTCTGTAAAGTATTTAGTGTTTTTCTATTAAAGTCCTTTGAACTAAACACAGCTACAATATGTGAATTAGTACCTTACTTGACTTTACTTGGCAGTTAGTGATATACTGTACATTATGGTCCAACATGGAGCTGTACTGGGGACACTGATGGTCTTTGTTCACAAATAAATAAATCAATATTTTGAACTGCTTTTTTTGTAATAACTATTTGAACAACTATAAATAAAGAACAGAACTGGTCACATTTCATATCATGTGAACAGATAAAACAATTTTGTAATTCAAGAGTGTTTGTAGTGTATGTACACTTTAATACTCCTTTCTGTAGCCTACCTCACCATTGACTAACCTAATTTTCTCTCTGTGCTGATGCTACTGCTGATTTTGGAGGAAGCTCCTACCACACAGCCCACAGTTTGTGTGGTCTCTAGTACTTCTCTGTGACACCTTTCATGCTACATGAATAACAACCTAGCTTTGTCCATTTGACCTGTGGCCCTTGGTGCCACTGCAGGGCTCCATCTCCTTCATCTCATATTTCTGAGTCTGACACAGTGAGACCCTCAGATTGGCCTGTTAGTAAGACTCATGCCTGTCACATTTTACAACCACTGCTAATGAAGCAAGTAAAGGTCTTTTAAAGTTCACGCCCTGCAGTTTAGCTCTTAATTTAGTGTATTTGCAGTATTTCAGAGTACTGACCACACACTGAAGCCACCATGTTTTTTCGACTTCTTATTTTGGTAAATAAATAATGACTTTGTGAAAAAAGGTTGAGAACAGTAGGGCAGGGACCAAACAACTTAACAGTAAGTGTAATTGCTGTTCAATTCCATTCAGGTTTCCGCAGCTACTGTGACAATGTGTAGCTGTGACATGATGTGAGATTCTGCATTAACTTTCATAAAATTTCTTCACGTATAATTATTCAGTTATTCTGTTTTATTACGATCTGCATAAAAATTAGGAATAAACACACTGAACCTGAGAAAGCCTTTGATTCTTGCAGTTTAAAGAATTTTCTTGTGAAGTGGAAATACTGAGCGTGTTTTATACAATGCATTTACTTCAGAAGAATGTGATGGAATTGAGGAGCCAGCTCTGAGAGACTGAATGTGGTTACTGATTTCAGATGAACAGTGAAAGAAAGCTCCCTTTATGGTGAGAATTCTTTTCAGCTGCGACTTCCCTGCCTTTATATCTACGAAGTGCATTTGAGACGGGTGTGTGTATTTTTAAAGGGCGATGACTGACCACACACTCTGCTGGCGGTGGTGGGCCCATGGGGTGAGACTCTCTTGTGGCTACTTAATACAGAACAGTAAGAGGGGAGACGATGATGAAGTAACAGGAAAATCAATTATCAAATGATGTGAATAATAAATATAATTAATACACACACGTAGATCACCGCAAAAGTAGTTGCAGTATGTTATACGACGAACTGTTTGTGTTTCGTGTGTGCTAATAATTAGTGTAACACCAACCTGAAATATTGCAGCATAGATTCTGATGTGTTGTTTTTTTTTCTAGTAAACATGACAGCTATAATGCGGCTACTTCTGACCCAGAGCAGTGCCAAGGTCTAAGTCACTGGCATGTTTCCCAGCACCCAGAGCATGGCCTGAGCCCAAACTAATCAAACAACATCCCAACCCAACCCACTCCTCACTTCTCTCCTCTGACAACTGCATCTGTTTTATGCATTTGTGGCGGATGGGCAGACTTGTTAAAAGGGGGATGAGTGCTCTGATATACAGCCTGTCTGGCACACACTCAGAGAGATAACTCAATCCCATCTGCACTCAGCTGCAGGCTCACAGGGTGTTCCCCATCATTACCCAGTGCAGATGGTTATGAATGTGATGTATATTTGCTGAAGAAAGATGTTGTCTTTACAATTAGTTGTTGTAATACCAGTTCATGAGATAAATGTATGTGCTAGCAGAAGGAAAAGAAAGAAAACATGAGCAGAAATTATAATTGAGACTTTATTGATCCTCTTGGGGAACTTCCATGCAGATCTGTGTCTTCTTCAGGGATACTTTAATATGTAGCCTGCTGGGACTGGGAATCGAACCACTCACTCTTATGTTTGAAGATGATCTAACATTGAGCCATCACAATGTAATATTCAGTTAAACTGCTCGGCTGATGGAATAGACTGCTGGCTGTCTGCCGCAGGGAGTCAAAGGCTCACTCAGAGAGCAGCAACACTGCGTATCCTGCTGAATGATACTTGTTAAGGTGCTTGTCACTGTCAGGAGGGTTGACAGTGAGAACCTCACTGGGAGGACAGTTAAGACAAACGCTAAGAAGTGAAGGAGATATCAGATTAACATCTTGACCAGGCCTGGTGTTATCTCCCTCTCTGGTGGCTCACAGCGGCTTCTTCTGCCTCTGTGTGGCCTGTGTAGCTCTGCTAGGCTTCAGACAGGTTAGACTGCTACACTTCAGCTGGGCTCTGCTACAGCTCATAAAGACTTTCTTCTGGAGACAAGGGACCGTTTAACCTTGTAAGTGGGGCCTCATTCAAGCTGTGAGAAAGCAAAGTGTCAGCAGTGGATGGGATCTATTCAACATGTTTCCAGTACTGGATGTGTTCGTTTTCTCTGTTTTTTACCTTCTATTGTGTCTTTGTAAACACAAAAGAAGAATAAATAAATACTTTAATAAGGAACAGTTTCCCCACTTTTTGATACTTCATCTTAATTACGTGTGTTTGGTAACACACAGGAGTATAGTACCACAGGAAGTGTAGATGACAAGCCAGTGCACAGCTCTGCCTTGAACTTCCATTTCCTGATGGTTTTTTGGCAGCTCAGCACAACAGCTGAGGCTCTTCAAATATTAATGTCAGCAGAAATAAAGAAGGTATTTGCACAATCGGAGTCAGGCACTTTTCCTCTTGGTCTTGATTTGAATGACAAAAAAAACCTTTACTAGAAAATGAAGGACGTTTGGTGTGAGGCAGCAGGAAATGGGAAGCTTTTAAAATTTACCAGTGTGGAAGTACTTTTTATATACACAATATTTAGAACTGTTAGCGTTTAGTTCACACAACATCCCCGATAAATTGGTACACGGCTGATAAAGTGGCCTGATGATGGTGATTTGGGACAGCGGATGTGCACTGTGCAGGGAGAACAGCAGAAATCCCAGTGTTCAGTCTCAGAGGCGGAGTTGTGAGGGCATACCCTCCTGATACAGGGTCGTATTTTTAGAGCTCAGCAGTGACAAAAGCCTTCCTCAGACAGGCAAATGTTGACAGTGATTTCCGTCAGTCTGGGTGGTTGTCAATTGAAGAGACAGTTGAGCACATTTTCCGCCTCATTGCTTTGTTTGGTCTGTAAGAGATCTGGAGCTCTCAATGTGTGGTCAGCGTTTGCTGGGCACCTGGAATTTAGGCTCATTGAGAATAAGATAAGAAACAATGATGTTACAGTTACATGTATGTTTATAATTCTAGGTGTTGTTGAATGTGTGTGTCTTTTGTCTGTTGTGTCTTCATCATCATGTGTTAGTGTGAGTGTAAGGTTCCCTGTTGTTCAGGGTCAAACCCCTTTGTAAATGAGTCTCTTATCTGATGTGTCAAACAGCTTTATTACCAAAGAGAGACATTTAGCACAAGAATAAATGAGCTAACACTGAACTTATCTGCTCTATTTGTTGTATCCTGGTATTGTCTGTTAGTCCCACCAAGGCTTCACTGAGGTCTATTGTTAATCTCAAGCTGGGTGAATATCGAATGGGTCTTTAGTGTCTGTGTTCAGCTTTAAAACAACACCCTTTATTACTAATTTTATGTTTTTATATAAATATTAAGCTGTAATATGGAGTGAGATATAATAGAGAGCTCTCTCTAATAATGAATATCACTGAAATTGCATTCAAATATACATATTCTTTTTCTTCTTTTTTTTATAGACTATTGAAACAGAAAGCTTTTAAAGTTGATCATAGTATCTATAACTTAGGGAGTTCACCCATCATTATTGGCAGTTTTGAAAGTAATTTAATTCATTGTGTGCTTTGACTTTTTTTTGTGCTTTGATTAAAGCTATTTACTGCTATTTAGTGTCACTACTGAAATATAAATATTTTTACATTATCATTATTATTATTAGGACGCTATTAACCCTAACCCTAATTCACCAAAGCCTCTGGCTCTACGGACAGCATCTGCTAGGCTGAACTTGAGCAAATGTCACTTCAGGTCTTACTGCTTACTGACTTTTAGTTGGCACAGTGATAGAAACCAGCACATAAAGCGTTCTGTGTGCAATAGATGTTCATCCAGACACCACGGGTTGGGGAAACGTTCAAATCAGCAGCTGTATCATTTGGGTAATATGCAGCAGCTGTGTCCTTAGTCCTTAGTCGTGTGTCCTTAGTTTGGGATGACACATCATGGTTGACCAGTCACATCCAGTAACTATTTTGCATATTCTTTTGCAGACTCTGTCATCCTTCACCATCTGTTTTTTCATTAAGGAAAATAGAAAAAGGCAGCTTGTGTTAGCCACACCTTGCCCCTCCAAACCCAAATGGCTTCTCAGACTGCTTTATGCATCAGCTGGCCTTCCTTCACTCCACTCCTGCCTTCTTAAGTCAGACACATTGCTCCGAGGGAGCAATGCTGGGACCTACATGCCTGGCCTTGCTTACTAATACATATCCCAGATGCACAGAAATCATATATTTTCTCTTCCTACTTTATGTCTTAACAGATTTGACTGTTGGAGGGAGGTGGGTGAGAATAAAGGTCGATATTATATGGAATGTGGATGTGAAAATAACTGCACTGTTCTCATTCGTCAGTGAGAGCATGTATGGAGGGTGGTGTATGGTAGACTAACGGGCAGTGTTCTCATTCGTCAGTGAGAGCATGTATGGAGGATGGTGTATGGTAGACTAACGGGAACTGTTCTCAGGTATACTGTTTCTCACCTGCTAACAATGTTGCTAATGATCTTGGATTTAAACATTCACCAAATAGCTAATACTCATGAAGGCTGTTAATGTGACACAGAATAAGACTAAGATTTAGTATGAGCCTGAAGTATGAAACCATGTGCAGTTGCTTCGGTGTCCATACAAGAGTAACATAGGCACGCTACACTCTTAACAGTTAACAGGAAAACGTAAAAACAGTAGTAAGACATAATAATAATAATAAAGAGTGAAACTCATAGGGTAAGAGAGCTCTCCCACCAATAAAAAACAGAAACAGTGGTATAATATGCAATTGAAATAAGAGCTACAGTAATTACCTGAAAACATACACTGTAATGCAAATGGATTAGCTAATGATATTACCTGCATCCATCCATTATCTTACCCTCTTCTCCTCAGAAGTGTCAAAGACACAATGTGTTTGTGTGCTGCAGTAGACGGTGCAGCAGCCTTTTGAACTCTCTGTGTGCCAACGCCCGAATTATTATTATTTTTTATTATTATTTTTAATGCGTTTGTTCTGTCCAAACTGTCAATGATGAGGATGTAGAGTGTAATCCTTGCCTTAGCATGTCCTGGTGAATTAGGGTTGTGGAAACAATGGCGGTGCAATAGGAAAACCATATGATGGTTTTTGTCTCTTTGGCTGCAGCAGATGCAGCTTCTAGTGCTGCAACATGGCATGTTATTAAGTTTAGGGGGGGCTTAAGCAGGACTTATGTTCCTAAGCTGTTGTTGCTGTATCGTGAGAGTGAGCAGAAACAACAGAAAACAACGAAGCAATGTTTTCGAGTCATGGGTTTATTACTTGCTTATTACTCCTGTTTCTGGTTTGTGCTGTAGAATTAGCAAAGAGGTGATTGTGTGTAATTCTGTACTCTAATGTTTGGACATCACTTGGAGACGGCAGGCCCACTTCACAGTTTTCACCATAGTGGTTTTACTTACACATTCATTTCACCCCCCACAAGAATTTCCTTCCTCTCTTATGTCTTTCTGTCAGATTTAAACCCCCCCCCAAACCATTATCTCTGACCTCCAGCTTACTGTGAACAGTAGCTGCCACACTCCCCTCTCCTTTTCCTTCAGTCTCTCTTCCTCTTATTCATTTACCTCTCACTCTCACTCCACCAAAAAGGCTCAGACCCCCCCCCCACCTCCCCTATAGCTCCACCTCCCCCTTCTCAGTTTACAAGAAGAACTTGTGGAGATCAGCTCTGAAGAGAGCGGGTTTCTTTGGCATTCTCAGACCTGCAGAGGCAAGGAAGAGGCTGACAGTAACGGCCAGTGGACACGTGTGAAAGCTTCAGTGACTGGTTGGACATTTCTGCAGCCACATGAGAGAATGCTGTCAGGACTGGCTCTTCTGCTGCTTGTCTGCCTCCACATGCGTGTGCAGGGGAAGCTGCGGTCACAGGTAGGACCCGCTTCACTTCCTCGGGTCCTGTAGGAACCTGGGAGAGAGTGGGGATTCTCAGAGATGCTAAAACCTTGGGTGTGTGGGTTACTTCGCGTATGCATTGCTTTGTGAAAGTTTGTTTAGGGGCGTTTGTCTTTGCAGTAAGGTTTTGGTTGTAGTTGATATTCTGTCAAATGCTTGTTGCCAAGAGAAATCCTGATTGCTCTGATGAAGTCATTTAAATCCACGGATGTAGATCCAAGTAAGCCTGGCACTCATTTCCAAAGACTTTCTCGTGCTTGTAAGCAGCACCAGAGTTTCTCATTTCATAACTTGGATGGCCACATAATCCTGGTTCATTGAGGTGTATTTACATTATGGATGAAATCTGTCTTGTTTTTCCAAAGCACGTTCACTGTCTGCTTGTAGGATGACATTTCACTCCTAGTGGAAGTTGTTCCAGCACTATAATAACGTACTTGGAGCTCTGTTAGACCTGAACTAGCCTGCTGCTGCCTGTAGCTTGTCAATTAAAGAGGCCAGTGTGAAGCATCTGACATTGTTAATGCATATTTATGATGTGCTGAGATCGCAGCAAAGGTATCTTCACTAGTTTAATACTGTATAAACTTTAAAATACTGGTCTGTCACTTTTATACGATATTGACGAATGATGTTGGAATCCATCAGCATGTAGCATGTGGGGTGACGTTTCGAATGAGCACCTACTGAATGAGAGTTGGTGTTAGATTCAAATTGATTGCTAGCACCAGAAGTTCTTCTTGACACTGAGAATAACCTGCTGTAGAAAGAGCGTCCTCTGCTACAGACGAAACATCACTGTGGATAAGAACAACAGTGTTACATGTTGTTATATGTCTATTTCCCATGAGGATTTGTGGATCTTTGCTAAAACCTTTTGTCAAAACGGGATTCACTTTTTTTCACACATGTGTAAAAATAGCATAATAATGATTGATTTATTTGCTCTTTTGTGCTGGCAATGTTAAAACTAAGAATGTTGCTATTTGGCAATGCATGTCAAATATTACATTAAATATATTTTTAATTCACAGACACAGACACACACAGACACACACACATATTTATATATATATATATATATATATATATATATATATACACACACACACACACACATGCCCTAACAGTGATAATTTGATATTTAATAAGAATTAAACCTATTACCACTCAGTGTTAATCCCCTGTAGAGATTATTTTTTTAATTCCGTTAGTCAGAATAGAGATGTTAGGAGAAATTCCAATGCTATTTCGGAGTATTTTACAAGCCTGCAAGCCTGTGACGAAGACATAGTGCCCTTCACCCAATGCCACAGACGAGGGTGGTGTGGATGACTCTTTTTTTTACTGTTGGGATCAAAGGTCTCACACTCGTCTGTACTTGGCAACAAATGTTCATGCGTGCTGCTGCTGGTAGGAGATCATGCTATAATAACCTAAATTCAGTGTGATTACTTTTAGTCCTGCACAATGATCCTTGTAACATCTGACATGCTTAAAACAGCACAAACAGCAATTTGTAAAGAGTTTAAACCACAGCCACTTGTTTTGTCCTCAGTTCATTTCTTCCCAGTCACAGTAAATAATCACAGCTTGTCTGTGTTCACGTCTTGGTTTGAGACACGTTGCTCTTGATTTCAAGAAATGCTATGTTGTGGACAGCAGAAAGCCGAGTGATTACCATCCAAACACCAGAACTCGTGTTTCTATTTGTGGTGACAAACCACAGTTACTCTTCTAGTTAGTGTTCTCATTATATCAGAGCCAGATGTGAAATCTGAAGCAAAGGAACTCATTTAATAATTTCGTTTTCAGCTACTGGTGAAGTCATATCTTCCATGTAGTACAACGCAGAACAGGACCAGACGCAAAGTTTGATTCCTGAGGAATGTTTTAATGTTTCAGCTGACATGTTTCAAAAGGAGACTCGTATTAAAAGCAAAGGAAAGAATGAAACTTCATTCTTGTTATATATGGCACTGTAGTGTCAAGCAAGGATTCACTAAAGACGACACTGTTATCTTCTACTTACCCTCACATTAAGAGGAAATACTGAAGCGCATGAGTGGATGTTTTCAAGGAAACATGTAGTGACTATCGTTATTGCTGTGCTGTGAGTTAGGAATGAAAACTCTATTACTACTAAGGGTAGTAGTATTCCATACTGTGTACTACACTGCGGTGTGTATCTCACACAGGAAAGACAGTGCAGTCAGTGGTTAAATCAGTTTATTGGTGGGAATGTCTCCAGATACAGATGTGTTTGAAGTGCTGACTGAAGTAAAAACAGAGTCGCCTGCCCTCGCTCATTAAAACCAGTTAAATTTCTGCAGCATCTCAGCATGTGGGAGGCAGATGACGGTAGCCACGGCAACCGAAATGTGCACTTCATATGAAAGAGATTGTGTATCGTCATATCACAATCTTGTTTAATCCTAACGAAAATTTGAAACGTCCTTAAATCACACTGTCCCACAGTTCTGTCTAAGAGAGTTTGTAATGCCGTTTCCAGACACACTGTTGTGTCAGCCCCACTGTAAATTCTTAATCTTTGCTGCCTCTGTATACTCAACCTGGAAGTTAGGTTAGGACTTTATTACTTTTCCAGATGAGCTTATGTGTCACAGCTGACCAATTCACGATCACTTCGCAGGCCGCTTGCCAAGGAACGTTAAACATTTTCAACATGTGAGAAGCTGGTGAAATCCCCAAAGTGTTCACTAAACTGCCCCTTTTAACCCTACACTCATAAATATGGTTTAAAATACTCGACTACCTCCATGCATTCTTACAGTAGGAGTAAATAGCATGCCTGTATTCCCAGACGCTTACAGTGACGAGCTGTGCAGGGAAGGAAGCACAGCGTCTGTTGGCATGAATCTGCATTGTAATGGAACTTATTTGTTCATTTTGTTTACACCAGTGTAGCTGCTGCAGCCAATGTGGATTCATGTGAACGTGAACTGCACTGTGTCTAGACATTTCTTGTCTTTTTCACAAACATTCTTCCTGCAACACGTAGCCATGTTCTGGACGTGGAGTGTAAAGTAGCATTTTTATGTTTTGAGATAACGAATGCTTATGTTTAATGGCTGTTTTACATTATCGCGATTTGATGGTTGATCAGAGAGATGCATCTTAATGAACCCTGTGCATGGGTAGTGTCCCACATTCCTCTCTGCTCTACATGGTGGTCTAGTGTAGCTCTGTGGTAGTCAGTCTGTCATCCTTGATGTGTATGTCACAGATATGCTGTCTCAGCACTCTAAGCACTGACTGGCAAAGCACCTGTTAACTTTACTTTAAATACTGTTCTGTACTGTAGAGTAAGACTGTATGAATAACAGCATCATCGTAGGGCAATGTGCCAGAGAGAGGTGTGATTCCTCCAGAGTCGACGCACATAAACCTATTTACCAAAACATATCACAGATGACTGAACAGAAGCATCAGCGTTCATTTCAAGCACGGTGTAGAGCCTGTTGTCCCCTCACCTCAAGCTTCATTTACCAGGGAGAGGAGACTTTCGTTTATTCTGAGAAATGAATTATTATTCATATTTGCATTCCTAGTGGAGCCACAAACCAGACCTCCTACATGGATAAAAGCGCTATTATTGCAAGGCAACTGAAACATTACACCAGAGCTGCTGGGAAGAGATTTTGTGCCTGTGCAATTGCATGTCTTGACTTTGTGCATGTTTAGTATTAGATATTTTAGAAATGTGTCTGATATTTGCCACTTCACCCACTCTGACATTGCTTTAGACAATTACTGTCTGTCTGTATCTTTATTACAGGGAAGATGTATACCTCTGCACACATTCAGCTGAAATACTAAACTGGGAATTAATTGTACAATTACACTGGAACAGAGACCGAGACAGAGCCTGTGAAAAGCATCAGTGCCTCTGTAAGTCTGTGCCTTCTATAGTTGCTAGATGTTTGGGAATGAAGCTATAACGTGTTTTGAGAAATCATCACCTGTCCCTGTAGATGTACTATGGCCTATCACTGCTTGTCGTTTTGTTTGTTGGATGTAACTATTTGGTTCACCCTCGCCAACCTAGGTAACCCTAACGCTAAGCCTTACCCAGCGTGTGTTTAGTCTTACAGTTCATGGACAGAGGTTTAGTCATTTCTGCCTTACTGTATTTGAACACTACAACTGCAAAGTGAGGGAAAGTGCTGCCGTCAGTGTGTAGCTCGACAGGAAAGACACTACCTCCCATCACACATGATGTCTGTATCTAATTCTAAATCTATTTTTTCTGAGATTTGAAGAAGTCTCCAGTGACATGTGCCTTTGGTAAAACTGTGAGTGAGTGAGATCAGTCTCTTTTAAAAGATGATGGGTATAACCCCGGTGCATGTTCTGGGAAAATGTCCTTTAAGAAGATGTTGTTTTCAGCGACAGCGTGTAAACTGGGAGACGTCTCCACTGTCTTAACGCACGTAATCAGTTCCAGATGAAGGTGGGCTTTAATGACATTTTAAAATGTGCCGTTCTAGCTCCTCTGGAAACATGGCGACCTCCTTCCACAGATGGCACAACCCTCCCACTGAGGAGGTAAAAAAAATAAAACTTGATGTGGTCACAGAATGAAGAAACCAGGCCAAGAAGCCAAAGCTGTCTCCTCGTTCATCAGACGCGCCGTGATTTCTGTTTCTGCAGGCTGCACTCATGTGTCCTGACACTAGCGACACCTCACTTTGATGGGTTCACTGTTAAGGTCAAATTTGTCAGAGACAGCCTGGAGTGCAGATGTGACAATCTGGGAGCTGATTCGGGGACGGATTAAGACATTGGTATTTTGTACGGCATGCTCCTGCAAAGCGGAAAGGTTTGCCTGGACACTTCTGTGCATTTCAGTGGTGCAACCATCCAAATGAGTCTGTCTCTCTCTTTCCTCAAATGCTTTCTGTTGCATGATTAAATCAACAATCACATTGACTAAAACATTTCCCATCCACATGAAATCTGTGATCATGTCTGCTGTTTTAGTTTGAAGACATTTGTGGTGAAGATGTGGATATGGAGGAGATATTAATTGGTAGTCATGTCTCTCTTTTTACAGCTAGTTTAAATGTCCTCTGAAGTGTTTTACCATGCATTATGTATTCCATTATTTTCTGAGCTGCTTGAGGTTCACTGATGTGTAAAGCGAGTCCATGAAACTCAGCCGTCTGTTGTGAATGTTTTTGTTATGCTTAGGGATTTTTTTTCCTGGCTTTATTCAGCCCCATGCTGCACTGCAACATAATTCCACACTGAAATGCAGAAGCAATTTTTTTTAGCACTTCAAGTTTGCTGTTCTTTTCTCTCATCACTCATTTCCTGTGTGGAAGGAGGCCCTTCGTGTTTGTTTTGGCCCAGGTGGTTTTGTGGCCCTGAACAGAGTGAGCTGCTATGGCTGAGAGAGTTCATCCTAACTAGCTGCCATTTCTCCCTCCACACCTCTTCTGTCCCTTTTCTCATCCCTCTCCTTTACATTTCCCCTTCTTCTGCAAACACCTGTAAAATTGGCCACACAATTGTTATCGGTTGACATTGTTGAGGGAATCAACATATCCTGTGATCGTTGTGTTTCTGAGTGTGATGTCCAGTCTTTTGTTTTCCATAGTGAGGACTGTGGTCTGTTTGGGACTCAATGTGCACTTTATTCGCAGACCAGTCTATCTGAGCGTACAGTAGCTCTCTGGAACCCGTTTTGGTTCCTGCACCACCTGTTTGCACACTGAGTTGCTTTTACTACAGGTTTGAGTTGAATTTATGGACTTGTGATGTTAACTGGTCTATTTTTACAATCCCTGAGTTTCCTGTAATTTATTACCACCAGTGCGACACCATGAAAACTCACACCCTTAAGATTCGGGAAGGGAATTCGGGGATGTGTTCACGGACACACCAGCGTGGAGCCTCCAAGATGCTGGCTGATGAGTTCGTTTGGCAGGTCTCAATTGACTTTGCTTTGTAAATACAGCGTTTTGTGCCAAATTAGCTACTGAGAAAGTACACCGCCTATACTCGCACACATGCTTTCATTGAGTTCATTTTGATACTAAAGATGTTTTACTCTGTAAAGAGTGTGAAAGGTTTTGTTTAAATGGATTCAAAGGTAGAGTAGACAACCACAGTAGCATTTAAAGGTGTTATTACAACAACAGAACTGAAGGATATGCAGTGTGGTCAAGTGACAAGGCAGACAGGTTTCCTAAATAGCCAACTCACTGGGGGAATCGCTCATCATTCACCTGCAGACTGCGAGCTGCCCAGCGAAAAGTAAAGCTAAATGAAACCAAATGAAACCAAGCTAGACTTCAGCGCTTAACCCTGACAGCATGTCACTCCTCACTTAAACTCTTTTTTTCTCCTTCGCCTCACAGAGTCCAGGCTGCGATGAGTATCTCGGATCAGGGAAGGCGATAGACAAGTGTGGCGTGTGTGGAGGTGACAATGCAACCTGCAGGCTGGTGTCTGGGGTCTTCAAACACAGTTTGTCCAAGATTGGCTATCACAAGATAGTGGAGATCCCGAAGGGAGCCACCAAGATCAACATAACGGAGATGGTGAAGAGTCGGAACTACCTCGGTAGGAAAACACACCTGTCATATTAAACCTGCCCACAGAAAAAACTGTAACCTTGAACTGTGCTTATTCCAGCTGCTGTTTCAGATCTGCAATTAACAAAAGTTCTTGCAGTTACTCTAATTTTTCACCTGCTGTCACATCACTCACCAGAAAGAAACTGCTGATATATTTAAAAAGCCCCAACTTCCCCAGGATCCACCTGCAGGCTCTGATCCTCCTATGTCCTCTGAGGGGAAGCTCCTATAGTCACTCCCTGTTCCCTGCTGTGCCGAGCTTCCTGTTTTATAGAGTCTTATAGAGACAAATGCTGCATATATTGAAGTTGAGTTGAACTTTACAGCGTCTCAGTATGTTAAATGTGTGCTATAATAGTCCTACATATTGACACCTAGTAGTTTGGTTAAGATTGAATTTGAGCAGTTAGTAAAGACTGAGAGTTCAATAATAGACAGCTGAATGTCAGAAATGTAGTCTGGCTACTTTCTGCTCTGAGCTGATACAGCACAGTGCTGGATACTGAATGGAGAACTTTACAGATACTATATACACAGATAATCATAGACAGGTTTATACTTTCATCAGCCGCAGTTCTCACTGTGATCCTATGTGGAAGGAATATTATGTTACAGATTAAATATATGACACCAAAAAAACTTCATAGACAATCATGAAGGGATGAAGGAAGGAATGAAGAAACAGATTTGAAATTTATTTGATTCTAAAGCAAATCAGCCTGGCAGAAATACTCCTCACAACAGTGGTGCAGCCTTTCCCTGGCGCCTCTTAGAGAGACTCACTACACTGATAATTAATGTCTTTATAGACGTGCAACAATGGGACACAGTAGTGGGTTATATTCAGAAGTGACTGTTGGAATGTCAGACATTGTTTAATGAGAGCTCAGCAGTAGGTTTAGAAGAAGGGAACAGTCCTTTTTTGCCTCCTTGGCCACTTCCCTCAAGAAAACGGCATCAACACACTTTCATTAGCAGATCTTAGCCCTCAAGCCTCGCCATCCTTTTTTTCACCACTTTGGATGGATTCAGTGGTTCCCTTTCAAATCCTGGATACTTGAATGCCAGGTATCTCAAGTATGCTTTTTTAATCCTTTTTTTTAATAAATTGACCACTTAGCATAGCAGGTATGTACAGCCACACAGACATACACACTAGCAAACTAAGAATTTCTGCTAAAGTGACTCACTCACTCTCACTGTGTAATGTAAAACAAACAGGATTACATCAGATTAGATTAAATGGGATGAGGGAAGGGCAGAAATTCAGCAGGAGCACCTACACATCCCTGGTTTTTCCATCAATAGGCCTCTGTTCTACGCCGTGCAAACCTAATAGTGCTTTTAGCTGTCCAAACAGTCTTCTACAAGCCTGTCTAATGTTACGCCTCTAATGCTATTCTAATGGCGTCTTGTACTTAATCCGTGAAATCAGTGGAAAACATTTTGGGGGATTTTGTTTCACGATTTGCATGAAAGATTTGCCAGCACAAACACATTTATGAAAGACAATGTTATGAAAAAGCATGTGAGAGCGTGTATTCAATTAATAATAATTATAATTACTTTCTGGGGGAGAGAGTCACAGAGTCACAGATTGTGATTTACATGCTCCACAGTTTTCCTTATTGTTTTACATTAAACAGAAAAGAGACGTTGTCATTTTTTCTTTGAGATCAGAGGTGATTGTGTGGCTGTTCTCCCTTTCAGCTCTCCGAAGCCGATCAGGACGATCTATCGTTAATGGAAACTGGGCTATTGACCGACCAGGGAAGTTTGAGGGCGTGGGGACCATGTTCACCTACCGCCGACCCAACGAAATCAGTAGTACAGCCGGGGAGTCCTTTCTCGCCGAAGGGCCCACTAATGAGGCGCTGGATGTTTATGTGAGTAACAGATCAGCTCGAGATTGTGAATGAGGTGACTCTTTAATTCTTTTTACAAATTTGGCCTGAGAAAATGAGAGTCTCCAGAGCACATATCAAATTTTGAAAGAGCAAATAGTTGAAGTTGAAGTATTGAGTATTATTTCTGTATTCTTGTCTGAGTCTCGTCTACTTTCCCTCAGATGATCTTCCAGCAGCCAAATCCTGGCGTTCATTATGAGTACATTCTCCCCTCTGAGAAACCCGTTGGCCCTCAACAACCGAGCCACAGACCAGAAGGTTATTACTCCAACTTTGTCTGATTGTTCAACCATTTCAAGCACAAAATAATTAATAGTAAACATCTGATTAATTAATAATATATAATGTGCACACACACATCTGTTCCTGTGCATTTAAATGTTTGTGTCCATGCTTTAGGGAACTCTGTGACTCGACAGGGGGGATATGACCATCACACCGACGTTCACCAGGAGAACTTCAACCCAGCAGGCAGGGGGGGGTATCTCCCTCCTCTCCCCGACAACCAGGTGCCAGTCGCCCAGCCGCCCCGACATGAGAGAGAGTACAACTGGAAACTGGCTGGTGTGACAGACTGCAGTGCGTCGTGTGGTAAAGGTAGGGAAGACAGGTGCTTTTACACAAATTCATTTTCGTAGGTTTTTCTTTGTTTGAATGAGAATTCTCAAATAATATGCAGCTAATGTCCAAAAATAATAGTCACATGAACCAGTTCCTATGAGTAAATAAGCAGTACGAAAATAAACAAAATCCTGTTACTAAAAGGTCTATTCTGCAAACTTTCCTAAATAATTATGTTTCTTCATTATGGCATTTGTTAGTAAAGCTTTCTGGGTACAGAGCAGTAAATGTGCCTTCATTTTACATTTTCCACTTGTAGGACGTGTCTCCTAAATAAATATCTACCTTTTAGGATTCAGATACTCCGTCTTTCACTGTGTCCGTCGGCTGAACCATGTCCAGGTGTCGGATGCCTTGTGTGACAGCAGCACCCGCCCGAGTCCACAGGAAGAGGCCTGCAACCTGCAGCCGTGCCCAGCATTGTGAGAGAGACCACGTTCTTCTGTTCTCAAACTCAAGATTAATATAGCCAGACATCTAAGTTACACGGTGCTCTGTGTTTTAAGTGTTTTTGTCCTTGGACGTTTTTACTTCCATATGAAACTCTAACACAATTGTTGCATAAAGTCCCATTTACAAATGCAGAAATCAAAGATCTACATACTGAAACAAACCTTTTATAGTCCCTCAGCGTGTTGACAGGTGGACAAAATACATTTACAATTCAACAATCAACTACTAAATTAATGCAGCATATGTAACGCTTGTGATTTCCAACTGAGCAGCTGGGACATTGGCGAGTGGTCGGAGTGCAGCAAGACCTGTGGCCTGGGCATGCAGCATCGGCAGGTCCTGTGTCGCCAGGTTTATGCCAACCGCACCCTCAATGTCCACACGAGCCGCTGCCGACACCTGGAGCGGCCTGAAACCACCAGCACCTGCCAACTGAAGATCTGCAGTGAGTGGCTGATCCGCTCCGAGTGGACCTCTGTGAGTGTGACTGCGCCTGAATGTGAATAGCAGACCTCAGTTACATAAAGCTTTTTCCATTAACTGAACGACTAACCCACTAAGCCTACACTGCACTAAATACCGCTAAAGATCATGACCATGATAAATCCTGATGCAGCAACCATGTTTTTCTGTTGCTGTGCCCTAGTGCTCTGTGCCGTGTGGGCTGGGTCAGAGGTCACGAGATGTACGCTGTGTCAGTAACGTGGGCGACTTTGTTCCTGATGAGGAGTGCAACATGAATTTGCGGCCCGTCGATGTAGAGAACTGTGACATGGGAGTCTGTGCAAAGAGCTGGTTCTACACTGAGTGGGGCAATAAGGTGGGGCAAGAGCGAGGGTAACATAATGCCTGTAACTGTAGTTACTGCATACTGTAAATCATAGAATATGCTATATAGAGAGGGGGGTGGGGGGGGGTGAGTTTTTAACACTATAAAGTGAGAAAAGCTGCTGAGAAGATTCCAACGTTTCCTGCTAAAGTCAGATGGCTGTGTAGACCGTGCAGACCAGTAGGTCACTGCAGGGAAGGACGAACTAAACAGATATAAGACAGGGGTACACAATATACATCCAGTATTATCTTAGCGGTTCAGTCACTGTCAGTGCACAGTATGAGATTAGTGTGATCTCCGCAGTGCTCTGCTGAGTGTGGGATGGGAGTCCGGAGCCGCGGCGTCCTCTGCCTGAACAACCACATCAGCAGTCTTCCTCTGGAGGGATGCGGCAGCGAGCGGCCTGCGGATTCTCAAGTCTGTAACAACGGCCCCTGTGAGAATCGCATTGAGTGGTTCACAGGCCCCTGGAGCCAGGTATTTGAGAATGAAGGTGTCTGAAGTAGTTACATACGTGTACATCGACTTTTCCTGTCTCTGTTTCACAGAGCGTAATTAAATCTGTTTGACTTATGCTGCTGTCGTATGTGTCCCAGTGCTCTGCAGAATGTGGCGCAGGCAGCCAGCAGAGGTCAGTGGTGTGTCTGATAAAGTCAGATGAAGGATTCTCCGTCATGCCGCCGTATGAGTGCTCCTCGCTGGAGCGGCCTCTCAGCCAGCAGAGCTGCAACCTCAAGGCCTGTGGAGCAAAGTGGTACCACACTGAATGGAGTGCTGTGAGTGAGACGTGAAGTTATTAAAAAATCTAAGTTAATAAAGGTAATATATAATACTAACTCTGTTTATCTGCCACACTGGGACTGTAGTGTACAGCAACCTCTGACACGAAGCAACCAAAACTGTTTTTAAGGAGCTCTTAGTAGGAGATTCACAAGGCAAACACATTTACAGGTATAATTAGCAGCAGTGTCAGAAGTAGACCAAGCTTAGTCTTATTAACATGATTTCTCAACATTTCAGTGCTCAAAGACGTGTGAAGGAGGTTTCCGTGTGCGGGAGGTACGCTGTCTGTCTGACGACATGCTCTCCAGCGAGGGCTGTGACGAGCAGCTGAAACCAGCAGAGAAGGAGGACTGCCACCCAGAGCCCTGCATACCTCACATAGGTCAGTCATCTGGAAGAGATCACTGTATTCCATCTCTGGAATATCACTGACGTGGATCAATGATTTTAGCATTGTTAGGAAGTGAAGATGACTGTTGTGGATGGATGGTTGCCGGTCAGGAACATGAGAGGAGATACACGAGCAGTGTTCTGTCCAGTCTCTGAGCCGGACTCACTCTGAAGCTGTTGTACCCAGGCTCCACTCTCGTGTGTGTCATTTAAAATAAAATAGATCATGCCAGATGAGAAAGGAGATAGACTGTATGGATCTAACGCTGCTTGTTTGTTTCAGATGAGAACTGCAAAGACAAGTACTTCAACTGCAACATAGTGGTCCAGGCCCGCCTCTGCGTGTATGATTATTACAAGACCACTTGCTGCGCTTCGTGTTCACGACTTCCCCACAGACAGTCACAGACTCATCGGGGCCGCAGCTAGCGCGCTCTAATGGGGTTCCTCAGTCGGGCCACACTCGGGACCCATTGCCGGCGCTCTAGTCCTGTGTCAGCCAGGGGGGTGGGCCGACTGGACCTTGCTTAAAATGGACACTTGGTTTTGTTCAGCAACCAGAAGAAGGGACTTTGCTGTTGGCAAAGAAAGGCAAAGCGAGGAACAGTGGAGCTTAGGAGGCCAGTGACTGGATAAACAGAGCCCTGGTGTGGTAAGGGGGAAACCAAGAGGAGGAAGTAATCAACTACTTAACACCGTGTTGACCAAAGACATGGAACCTCATTAAACTGAAGACAGTGACTGATTAAGGCCTTTGCATAAATACTGGGCATCCAACCCGTTTCCTTTTTTTATGTGCTGACATTATTAATCATGAAAGAAAGACAGAAACCACTTTTTCCTGCCTGATATAAATAAATGCATCCTTTGTTATATGTATTTATATATGTACAGTATGTATGACAGTGAGCGATAAAGGTTTTTTTTTAGGCTTGTCAGACAGACCTTTCAGCAACTGACCACAAAAGCCCTCTTTATTTATTTGTGTGGGGAGGATGCTGGTCTATTGGCCAGCGATGGCTCCTTTTTGACTGCAGGGATAAACACTGCTGCCCCTCCACCAATCGCAACCTCTGAACTTGTTGCAGGCGTTTCACAGCCTGCTAGATGGTGGAAGCATATGGTCAGACACCCTGTTGGTGCTTTTTAGGTAAAAAACAAACTGTATATTAAATTGTTTCTGTGCGTGGTCATGAATATTTCAGCAGTTTTCTGTATGTCAAACACGCTGAAGTACGTAACAACCTCATGAATGCATTTAAATTATTTAAGCAGTAGTGACTTTAATATCTAATAATTTCACTCACGACTCCTGTAGAGTCCTTCCACAGTTATACAATTCCTGATAAATAACCAATCATAAATACACTGAATTATCCAGAAAAATACGATTCATATATTATGTACAGAGAAACCATGACAGTATTTTACCAGGATTAATCTGTTGTGGTATATACATGTAAATAATAGTGAATCCTTGTTATTTCCTGCCACAACCTCTTTGTCCAGAGGACTGAAGTAAAATTCTGTCCAAACTAATAACATGTCTGTATTTGATATCATTTAGCTTTTCAGCATTCAGCTGTTGATACGCTTGATGTTTTCTGTATTAAAGAAAATTTTCCTGGTGGGATTCCCTCTCGACTATCCATGGAAAATAACAAACACATTTACGGTAAAAATTTATAGTATGTTTATTTATTGCTGCTTCATTGTCAAGAGGAACTGTAATGGTGTAGTTTTATCCAAGGACAATATGATTTATATGATGATGATGTCTGGCTCAGATAATGAAGCTTAAAGATTGTTTACAATCGGTTTAATTAAAAGGCAACGTATACAAGCATATGAGATATATTTCAGAAATGTAACTGAAACCAGGTATGAGAGCGAGGAAAGTCACTATGGGACTGACTGTTCTCTGGGTTTAGCTGTCAGATGTGTGCAACCTGAAACTGTGTTCTGAGTTCAGCCACGGTCAGTTTCTCTTTCCCCTCTTTTGCTCCCGTTCTCATGTTAAACTTGTTACTGCAGCTCAACCTCTTTTTGGTTTTTGTTCCAATCTAACTTCTGCATTGTGGCTGGATCTCTACTTTTGATGACAGAAGGAAATCTTGTCCTCTCCTCTGTCGGGAGACTATTTACTGGCAGTGTTTCTGTGTCTGTGGCTGCTGGTCTGGAGTGAACGTTTGACTGAGAAGGTGCAGCTGATGTCAAACAGACTGCAGGGGCCGACACTGTACACTAGAGCGGTTTCTGAAGAATTTCAATGGGCTTTTGGTTCTTAAAATGTTTGGCAGAGCAACATATATGGAAAACATATAATTACAGGATTATGTATGTATGTAAGCATGTATGTTAGCACATACAATATGTCATGGTTATGGAAACAATAAAACAAACATATATGAGTTACAGGCTGAACCAACAACTCTCCTCCTCGAGTGACCTCTTGTGCTTACATCTAAAAGTTGGTTGGTACAAGTGATCAAATTTAAAAACCACTCCTTTATTAACTTCTTCGTTTGAACAGGAAAATAACTGGCACCCAATTACTATAAATCCCTCATTACACATAGCCTTTAACACGAAAGGTCAGCGCATGATTATCAACAATGTTTTAAAGGTCTTCATAATGATTCTGCAGGTTTACTGCTTTATAAAACAGATTTATAATGCACAGATATGCGATCAGGGTGTGATGCATCACTCTCTTAGTGTAGCACTAATGCTGGGACAAGCTTCAAGGAGAAAAAGACCTTAAGAAGAAGAAAATTAACACTTTCAGCACAGAGCAATTAGCAGTACAACCTTCACTGCCCTTTTACTGACTCATTTTCAAATGTATTTAATAATCCTTTAATCATCACACAGTCACGCACAACAAACACTTATATGGAAGTCAACAGCATCACAGCGCTGTGTGGACATGATATAAAGGCATATAGGAATATAAACAAATATGTTTCTAATGTTTTAGAATTTAGGAAACACCTCACACTCCTTTTAGACACTCCAGCATGATTTCACCACCAAAATTATTTATAGCGCATTTATAAGTATTGGAAGTAAAGTAAAAAGGCCTTGAAATGTGTTCTAGTGGCATGAACTGATGTCTAGCAATGTCCTTCCAAACATTACCACCTGATGGCAGCAGTGTAAGAACACTTTAAATCCGACACCTGGCAGTCTTCACATGAGGGTGCAAATGGACTGGATGACATCTCATCACATCAGACACATATACATACATAAATACTTCATTACATCTATAAAACATACATCAGTGTGCAGAGATTTCTATGAGGCCCATATTTTAAACTAAATTAAACTATATTAAACAGTCAACAGGAACCTGCTCTGTTCTCAACACACTTTGAATGATAAGATCATATTTATATATACACATGGCCTATAAACCTGACTGTGATTGAAATGAATACAGCCACTAGTAATTACAGAGCAGAGAAGGAAGCACACGTGGAGCAATTAGAAGAGTGAGATCGAGATGAAAAACTTGTAGGCTGCAGAATAAAGGTCACGCTGGCAGGTGTGACCTCTCTACAATGAGGAGTCGTGAGTGAAATGATTAGATATTAAAGTCACTACTGCTTAAATTATTTAAATGCATTCATGAGGTTACGTACTTCAGCGTGTGTGACATACAGAAAACTGCTGAAATATTCATGACCAGATTCAGCTTAAAATGAAAAGAATAAACGACCCAGTGTTCCACTGAAAAAGACGTTTTTTAGAAAGTTTACTGCCAGAAAAAATCAGAAAACCTTATTAAACCAGCTACTTGTTTCTTGGTCTGGCCCTGACATGACATGTGTAGTTAAGCAGATGGAAACAGAGTAAAAACAGATTCTACCGTATCTCATGTACCACTGTAGGTGTATCTAGCAATACTAGTGGTTCTATCTGGCACCAGACACAACAGTTCAAATAAAAGAATTATGACATTCTTACAGATAAACTCAACACAAAACAGAACAGTTTAAAAGATCTAACTGAGTAACACATGACTTCGTCAGTTCAATGTTGTTGCCATGAACACAGCTCTTTGAAGATCAGTGTGACTCACTCTCCCACCAAACCTCAGGGTATGAACCACACATGAAAACCAGCAGTTCACCATCAGGCTAAAGCGGAGATTTCCTCCGGTCACTGTGTTTCTTCATCTCCCTCAGTTGTTTTCTTTGCTGCTATTGGATCACAAGCGCCTGATTCAAACGATTTTATCCAAACAGTTGCACTGATTTCTGAGGCTGGTTACAATAATGAACCCTTATGCTCTTAAAATGTTCCAGGTTGACTGACTCATGACTCTGTAGTTCTATTTGCAGTATACCAACACTACCTCAGCACCACACTGATGTGTCAAAAGGCAAGAATGTCAATAAAAACACTTTGAAACGCCCAAAACTTTCCTAGTTTGGCTCCAGGATTATTCTCCAATGAAGGGGGCAACTCTAAAGAATCCAGCTTTGACAGCCAGCTGGTCAGAGATGCAGGACGCGCTTCAAACTTGCCGCTGGTGGTGGATCATTTGGGGATTTCTTTTGGACAGATGAATGCATAAAAACATATTGATGCCAGATGATGATCAATCCAGTTTTCACATTACTTGTGAACTGTGGTTGTTGGTATTCATCTTATGGTGTATTTGGTCCCAAAAGGAACCAAAAATGTCATTTTTAACCTGGACATGATGTCACTGGGGATTACTTTGAGCAATTTTCAGTAAATTACCTTTTTAATAATTGTCTTGACAAAGCAAACAGCTGTTTGTTTTTAGTTTTATCTTCATAGAACAAGTACTGTAGTCCAGTCCAGGAGTGCTTGTAAGTTTGTGAAGATGTGTGGAGTACTCTCTGTAGAAATCATTCAAGGCAATAATCAGATGCACAACCTTGTGACTTGGTTGAGACCTTGGTTTTAAATCTTTTGTGCTCTTTAATGATTTCCTGTCATCTTTTGGCACAACACCAGTCATTTGGAACTTCCTGGACCGTGTAGTAATTGGACCACATGAGCTAGCTACCCCCTAGTGTATTGTAGAACTTTGAATTTGGAATTGTCAATATGCAGCACATTTATTTCTTGTTTCTGTTTCTCCTTTTGTTTGTGTTTTTTCATTTGCAGAACATTTGCATCTTGTTTTTGCTTTTTTTTTTGTTCATGCTTTGTTTCTAGGGGCCACCGTAGTAAAGGCCAAAAGACACAAACCAAATAATGGACCAGAACTCCACTACCATTGAACTTCTCGGGTTCTAACAGCTCGGTGCCATTTTTTATTTTAATAAACCAACTTTGTTATCTCACCTCCCTAATTTAATGTGATCAGTATTATTATTATTATTATTATTACACTATTGGTTTGAGGTTGAGTAAAGGTCTTCTGCAGGTCATTCATGTAGGGAATGAAGACTGAATGACAAACATCTAATACATCCTACCTATATTAACATACGTGTTGATTTATTCACCTCAGGAAATTTACAGATGGATCTTTTTCAATGATTCATAGAACCATAGTGGTCCAGTACAGGTTTGTCTGAAATAGTTCTCAGTTACACAGAAAAAAACAAACCTTCTGTACAAAGTTGCAAATTAAAAACTTTATTAAATGCATTTACATTGTTGTGGGGGTAACATATTTTCAAAAATTTGCTTTTTCTCTGACACCTTCTGGACTCCAGTAATGAGCGAATATTCTTATTGTAGTTGATCAAGAAAAATACAAGTTTTCATATTTTAGATGAGAAATCATTCAAACCTTTCAACCCAGACAGGAAAAAATGAAACTTTTAAAATCTACTGAGAAAATGAAGAACTTCATGTTTAGTAATTTCATAATGCACTTTACGCTGACACTGGACAGATTCACTGGAGCTACTATAAGTTCACTGCATTTAGTTGTTGTCTGTACTTGAACAAAACCCTGAAACTGTCTGTGTTCAGAGTTCAGGTAACATTTCCCCTTCCTCTCCTTCTCTCCTCAAACCACACACGGCTTTTTGTTCCACTTTCACTTCCACATTGATGTTCTCCCTATTATTGATGGCACATGAAAACTTTTCTTCTGCTGCTGCTGCTGTCTGGAGGTTTTGACAGTTACAGCACTAATTGCTGGAGGTTGTG
>JAUMHF010000017.1:19489375-19499628 GCA_032359275.1 Microctenopoma steveboyesi | reverse complement strand
GATTCTGAAGGGTAACACTGACAGAGTTACACAGTTATGATGCAAATATGTGGCATCAACATGGTCATACTGGTCCACAGACCTCCACTGATTTGCTTTTCTGAGCATTAGTATGTTAATATTTACACTTCTATACACCAGGTGTAATAAGACTAACACTAGGGGAGAATGAGTGATGTTTACCAGAGTTAGAAGCACTGCTGGTTTCAGATTGGACAGGACATCCACAATCTGCAGGAAAGAAAACATGTAATAATTAGAAGAGTGAGATGCACAGTTGAACAGCTGGGGAGCAAGCACCAATTTTCTTTACCATCACGCTGCAAAATAAAGGTCATGTTGGCGGGCGCCATTGTGGTTATGTGGTCTCTGTGGTACTCAGCGGCACACTGAATGACAAACCTCAAGTTACCCCTCTGCCAACAGCCTAAATGTCACAGAACAGAAACCTGACTCAGGAGTAACAGGCACTGCGTGATATTTGAGCGTCTTCCTAAAACATTTGCTGTATTGTCTATTCAGGCAGAAAAATCATCTGAAAACATATATCATTTTAATTGAAGCAACACTGGAATAAGTACATTTAAATGAATTAAATGACTAAAGCTGCCACCGTTTTGTTGCCACTCTTATTGTTTGAGCCACTTAATGACTCCTTGCACATACTTAGAATTTTCTTGGTTCTGTTAAAAACAAATATTATTTTTATGCTCTTCTACATGCAGCATTGAGAGCTGAATGCTAAACACATGCAAAAGATCTCTTTGTTTAGATGGCACTGTTAGTCAAACAAATGTTCAGGCAGTTATTATATGAATTCATGTTTTCTAATATTATACTGTGGAGCTGCCGATCCTTCACTGAAGAACTGGCTGTTGGTTGAAGTGATAATTTGCACCTCAACCTGTGAATAATTAGCTAATCTAACACCTCAGGCAGGTGCAGAGATGTAGAAATATTTGAAACAGAAGCAGCAGGATGAGTCTTCAGATAATTACAGTTTAAATATAGAAAAAGTACAAATTTATACACATATTCATTTATAGATATATAAATATAAAAAGGTATGCGAGAGTGATTTCTTGGCCAGGGAAAGCTGTTCTATTATTGCATGAATATATTATTTTGCTCTGGAGCTGTCAGCTACCAACACAACTCCTCTGGAACTCTTGACTCTCAGAATAGTGTGTGTGCAACAGGACAGAACTCAGAGAGCAGAGAGTGTTAACGTGGCCATGTATGGACAGAGATGACACGGTCATGTTAATATGATAAATCACATAAGGCTACTTTGTTTGTGTAATAAAAGCACACGGTGAGAGAAGCTTTATGTAGATTTTACACAGCGTTGGAATCGGGGTTGTACATCCTCTTACAGAAATGTGGATGTGCCATAAAAACATTACTGCACAGAGTCCTAGTGCAAACCTAATCCTGGTCCTACTACCTGTCACCAATGTCATCTTTTGATAGTAGGTCAGATGAAAGAAACATGACGTTCACCTTTAAAACAGTCCGTGGACGCTCTAAGATCCTTTCCTGTAACTTCATAACTCAGTGACTTAACATCAAGGTTCAGTAGCTTCACAGAAAAAAGGTCACACACACACACAGGTTATAAAGACCAACACCAACACAGAGCAACTTACATCACAAGAGTAATGCACCTCATCAACAGCATACTTCTCCTTAAAGTGCTCTTTAGGGAAGATCCTGTCAACAGAGACAAAACTCACATGACTCAAATACAGAAGTCAATCTCTACAATCATGATAAAAGGAAAAACAGTGAAGTATTTAGAACGAGGAGCAGACCGAGAGAAAAAACATGCTGATGAAGGAACCTGAGTGAAAAGGATTATTATATACTTGTCAGATGACAAAAGACACTTGGAGGTTTATAGATCATTAAAGAGCATGAGAGCATGTGACATGGTCAGATGATTATATTCAGTGGTTTCACTGATTTACATGCAAAAACTATGAGTCTCTAAAACTGTATGCACATTTTGCATTTAACTGCAAAGTAATTAATCAAACTGCACAATTTGTAGTTGTACAAATACCAATAACAGTTCAGTGAAATTCAATAAATATATTTACATTTTTTTTTGGACCTACAATAAACTAAATGCAAACATGACCTAACTGAGTCTAAGTGTTTTTCACCCAGCAGCTATGGACCAGGTGGTGATTGTTGTTGCCATGAACACAGCTCTTTGAAGATCAGTGGGACTCACTCTCCCATCCAAGTAGCGTAGCTTTCAGGCAGTTTGGGGACAAAGAGGATGGATTTCCCAGAGTCCACATCAATGGCTCCATAACAGTCAGACTCAGTTACTCCAAAAGCCCAGTGGAAGAAAGACTCCTACAGAAAGCATCAGCCAGGACATTGGTGAGAGAGATTATAAAGTCAGGAAGTCAGAAGATCTGGTGAGATTAGTAAATGGAAAATATCACAGTGACCTTGATTAACTCAGTTAGATCAGTATGAAATAAGCCTGAAGAACTCAACAACAACACTTGTACTGTTTCCACTGAATTACACCTGAGAAAGTTCTACAAAGAATAAGAAACAGAAGTGGTTTCTTCACAGGGAGGCTGCTCTACATAGTTTAAAGAGAAGTGAACTTGGTATGAGTAGAAGCTGAGGTTTTTATTGTTATCGATCGACACACATAAAACGACGCGCACTAAACCCAGCACGTGCAGAAGGACCAAACTCACTGATGGCCTGAGTCCAGCCCTGGGTCACTCGTGGGTAACAAACACAAGACCTTAGTGAACTAAAGACAACCTACCTGCCTGAAGACAAGGTCTGTGTCCGTGCAGTATCTCTGCTTCTGCTCTCCCCCCTGCAGCACCACCACTGACCGTGGCACCACTCCATCTTTGGCTTTCAGCTCTCTGCACAGTCGTCCACGGTTCTCAGCAAATAGGGCAGCAGCCACCCTAAGGGTGTCATTACCCAGCCAGTAGACGCCTCTGCAGAAACAGGGAGACACAGATGATAGTGTGGCTCAAGGTGGAGTAGTGGTTGGAGAGAGTGATTCAACTGGGCTGTGGGTCTAGATTAGGACTGCCCTGTGACAAGGTGCAGAAAGCTACAACAACATCATTCTGTTCACACTTTCCTCACCAAATATTCTCTGATGCCTTCAGGCAGAGGTTACACACACGCTTACAGAAAATCTGGCTAGAATAAGACTGCAGTAAACATTTTAATTGAAGCTCTAAAACTAATTCTATGACCAAATATAGGTGAATTGTGTATATATGCATGTATATAAGCAGGAAGAAAAGACCTATTATGTCTCTAGTTCAGTCTGGAGTAAAGCCCTAGGATCTGATCTGTAGATTTGAACCTGCACATGTTGGTGAACTAAAGCCCAGTGTGGTGTTAGGAATACTCTGTAAATATAGACAGACTGACAGTTGTGCCTGGTCTTATAGGTTATAAATCAGGGTATTTGGCCATGGCTTTTCTGATAAGATGACATATCTGATTCAGTCTGCGCCAGTACCATGGGTTAATCTGTAACCTCAGAGCATTTTATGGCTCAAGGATTTTCTGTATCATTCATTTCCAGTTGACTTTACAGGTGTTATTGTGTATCTGTGAGGACAGATCACTTGAGTGTAGGAAATGTATTATGCCTAATTCTCTTAAGATGACTCAGTACGGTATTGTTTAAGCTAAATTAGCTATAGTATAGTCTATGTAGCTGTGTTATATTATATAAGTGTTCTTTGCTCCACTCATAGCAATTTGAAGACAGCTGATATATTTATGATTACCACAGCAGATTCCTGTGTCATTTTATCAAATGAGGACAAGTAAGATCTAGCCTCCTGACACCACTTAGATCATTAAAAGGATATTTTCATTACTGTATGTTTAATACACATCTTATTATTTCAGCATTAGTATGTTAAAAGATTGTAGTGAGGGTGTTGGTTATATTTCATATTTATTACTAATGATCCCCAACCTTGGGTGCACAGTCCTACATGATAACTCTGAAGAGTCACATGATGAAGACTAAAAAAGAAAGTACCATCGTTTCACACAAGCACGTCTCTAAATGTTATACATGTACAAAACCCCTATATATTTGCTGATCCTTGAAACAAATACAAGACATTGTTAATTTCCCATGTCTCTAATAGCATTTAAATTTGAGAAGAACTTTTGTTTCTCAATTAGTACTTTTACTTTTTACTTTGTTTAAATATTGAATTGGAAGAAATATGCTGCCATAAATGTGCTTTCAGCTGTTTTTAGTTTAGAAAAGTTTGTTAAATGCACTCTCATCAAACTCAAGCCATTTTGGTTAAACTGTTAGTTAACTACGCATGTTAACAGAAGCACTTTAGTCTTCCTTAATAACCTCACCAGCTATGTGAGCAACATATCTGTGGCCTCACAGTAAGAGCTAAAAAATCACATCTTACATACATACACAACATTTTATAACCTAAATGCACGTTTCTTTCAGCCAAAGTGTCACAAATCTGAAAAGACGACTCACTGTTTTGCTGCAGCCATGATGACGCTCTGGTCCAAACTGTCACGTGCTGACAGGAGTCACGTGAGCTTTGTACGGCTCTAGAGCCAATCAGATGACGTGGCGCCGTGCTGCGTTTAAATATTCAGGATAAAACAGCTTCCACTGCGAGGTTTCATTTAGGAATCTTTTAAAGGGCTAATTTTTAAACTCTGGCTGTCGTTTATAAAGGGCAACAGGCAGCATAAACAGACGTCATAGAACTATTAAAAACAGGAAGCTAAGAAAAAGAAAGAGAAATGCAGACACAATACTGTTTTAAAGCCACGCACAAAATGTCATATCACTGCAAGTACAGTGTCAGTGTCAGAGGCAAAGAGAAGAAAAATGGGATAGACCCATGTTGCATTCTTAATATACATACAGTGTTTGGCAATATTGTAGGCTAAATTAAAAAGGGGGTAAAAAGAGCAGGCAGAATCCAAAAAGTCCTTGCCTAAAATAGACTGTAAGAAGAAGTAAGACTAAATACTTTAATCGTGTTGAAGCATTTATTCTGCTATATCTCATAAGGTTTGTGCAGGGACCTTGACAATGTGAAACATTTTATCAGCTTAACGAACTGTAGTAGATTAAAGGAAACATAAAAGGGAAATACTAGTAAGTATACCTGTATACAGTTGAGTAATTGCACTTTGTTACATTCTAGTGCAAATCACAGATGTGAGATCATTAGGAGAACAATCCCTGGAAATGTTCAGAATACTGAAGCTTTTAATTTGATTTTATAACAGTGCCTATACAGTAGAAAACAGTAGGGGGAGATGCAACTCTCTTTTGATAGAACACGGAATTTGTGAAATAATTAAATATTATGAGTGACAGCAGATGCACGATGCAGGTAACTCAATAAAATACAGCATTCATGTATAGATGAAAGACAGTCAAGAGGGTTGGTATACTTGCTGTCAAACATGTGAAGCTTTCACTGTGATGAAAAGTAGGTGTGTGATAATGGCATACATGGTAACGAGACATTATGATGCTTGTTCGTAGTTCTTGTTGAAGTAAAGTTTGATAGCTTTGAGAGACACTTCAAATTCAAGTGTGTTCAAATGTTTAATGTTTACATGATCCTTTTAGAGGTAATGTCACAACTTTTCTGAAGTATAAACTGTTTATTTTAACCTAATTTTTTTTTCTACAAATGAACAATAAGCACTCATATATTTTCAGATAATATTAAGAAATCACTTATTCTCACATCCTTTTATGCCAGGAAATGAGCACATTTCTTCTTCTTCATTGATTCAAGAATGTTTTGTTAAGTTTAAAAAAGAATATAACTCATTAGATTTATGTGCATACATTTGTCAGTTTTAAAAGGTCAAGCTATGACCCACGTATAGTCAGAACTGTTTTTTCTTGCATAATACATTGTAAAGAATCATAAGATAGTGGAAGGCATGATATCTTTAGGCCACTGGGACTTTCAGGACGAAAAGGTACCAAAATAACACACGTGTAGAGCAGCAAGAAAACAAAGGTTTGAAAACCTAACTGCATTGCACCTTGATTTTACAGAAAACTGTGACTAGAACGTTGATCATTTAATGTTCTCTCAGTGACTACGTCCTTCAATAAAGCCACTCAACCCTTAAAAAAAATATTGAGATTGTTAAGGCATACTCCCAGATGGAAAAGTGTATATGACCCTTTCCATATGGAAATGCTCCTTCAGTTGTTCACATGCTCCATTAAATAAATACTATCTAGAACTTATTTCCATTCTGCATTTAATCAGCAAGGTAATGTATTCAAAAGTTCAATGAATAAAGAGGAAAAAAATATTATATGTGTCTGCAGGAGGAAAGTAATACTGAAACAGCAGGAGGAGGAGTAGTGTTTTTACCACTTGGGTGGAGACACTTGGATAGAAAACAAAGATGTGAATAATGAAGCAGGAGTGAATATGCCCTGTCACCACTGGAGGCCAGCGCTATTTATCCATGTTGATCAAACTACAGGTCTTTTAGAGACACAGCATCAGGGGGTAAGTGTATCAAATTCAAAAGACTTTAAATTTCCCTTCAGAAATAAACCAAATTTCTCTTTTAAAAACATAGACCACTTCAGTCAATAAGGTTGATAGTGGAGTGTGGTGAGAAGCATTATTGACTCAGATTATTTACCTCTTCCGATGACCAGAACAGGATTTAATTAAAACACCAAATGCTGCCTGTAGGCAGATGTATTCTGCTGAGTGAGGTCTCAGTGTAATACCTTATGGTGAGCATGTCTCATAAACAAATATTTAAAATATAAACTCCTTCTGCGAGGCACCAAACAAAAACAAAACAAAACATCATGTATGAATATATATTCAACTCCTTTTTGGTAAGTGTCATCATAATTATTATTCTGCCAATAATATTACACTTTCTAGATTATAGGTGGTGCATGGGAAAACATACAACATGGAGCAACTGTTTATTTTTTTCATCTTTGGTTAAGTTTCAGAATAATATAAACATGGTTTTCATTTTTACTTGTGTCCTAACACCCATACATTTACATGAATAAGTTCAAGAGCTCTGCCTTTTCATCTAGTGGTTTCTGCTCATCATTCATTTTAAACAACCTCAGGCTGTTTCATTATGTACAAAGATTTCAGTATACTGTAAATAAACTAAGCAATAGAAAATGTGTGAATGAAATAGTTGTGTCTTTCTTACTTAACACTCATAATCTGTTTCGATTAATGTTCATTAGTATCACATTCTCAATCTCTTAGTTTAAATACATGACCATCAGTCAACTTACTATAAAAACTGCAAGCAGGAGATACTTTTTTCAAAAATCATCTTGGAATTTAAAAACGCTGGCGGGCACAACTACAGTTTTCTGGTATTAAGTCAACAAAAAATCTTTTATGCTATAACTTTATCTGATTCTTAATTATGATATTTATTTATTTATTTTAGTCTATATAAGGTAAACTCTGTGAAGAGAAAGAAATAATTCAGATGAACACAATTGAAATCCAAGATGAGACACAGGACAAATGTCAGATTGTATGTTTACAATTGCAGTGATAAAAAAGGAATGGCTTTTCAGTTCTGTGATTCAGTTTAGTGCTTAATAGCGTATATCTTTGTTTTCTGAACACGCCTTTATCACAAGATTTTACAAAGCTTGTTTATATGGCACTAACAGCTCCACACAGAAAGAACAAAACTTCTGTATTGTGCTATAGTTTACACAGACTGCTGATTACTATCTAAACAACCTCACCAAGGGTTGAGTTAACAGAAGAATGCAAAATGTAGCTATGGTTCTATCAGTAGGGGGTATGTATAAGGTAGAGTAATGCTGATTAGTAGCTCCTGAAGCACATAGTCTAATTACTGCAACACCTTCCACTCCAGAAATGAAACCAGTATTAATTTTGATAAAATTAGAAATATGAGAACAGCATTGAGAAGGGGGTGTGCAGCTCAGTAGTACAGTTAAAGTGACTTTTTACACGTTGTGTAGTTCACCCACACAAACCTTGGAGATCATCTTGAGCGGTCTGATTTTTCTTTACTGTTAAATGTGGTGTCCCACAAGGGTCAGTATTTGGACCACTTTTAATTTTGTGTTATTATATAAATCTCTTGGTCAGAAACCAGAGTGTGCCTTATACTGTCAACAGTCATCTTCATACGCCAATGTTTTTGATAAATACCTATACGGATACTTATTTAGCATTTGAATCAAACATATACATCTATAAGGTAAGTGGAAACTGCTCCTGTGCTTTCGCATTTGCAATTGAACTGTTTAATGTGTTTAATAACCTGCACTGACCATTAACTCATACTGTATATACAGTAATATGTCCAGACTGAACTGAATATTTGTGTCAGTTTTAGGCTTATGAAATATATTTTTCTCAACATACAAAATATCATCTACTTAGACATCTAGAACCATTTGAAACTATTAATGAACTAAATGAGCTGGAATACATACACAGAAAAAACATCAGCAAGCCAAAACTCACTCATCAGTGTTAAAATCTAAAAAGTATTGACTTTGGTAAAATTGGCACATTTCCCCCTTCATTTTACTATAAGACTTCTATCCTTCAAACTTTGACAGTCGATATTTTTGCATTCCCAAGGATGCATTGCTTGTTGCACAAGTATGATGTGCCAATTGTTTTCCATCTGCCCAGATGCCACTTCAAGAGATAAATGGTCTAGAAGAGTCAGATCTGCTTGTTTCCATCTTGTTAATATGCCTCTGAGAAGCCTGCTGTAGTCTAGGGACTCACTAGTAAAATGAAAAATGAATAAGAAAAACATGGCTATGGAGACCTTCGGAGTAAAACAACCCTGTACATAAAGGACACTTTCATCTGCTAGACTCATTTTTTGCCGAAGGAACTACTTCAGTTAGAGCTGCATTAAAGATGCAGAAATCATGTTTTTGTGGCTTATATTTAGAAAACACCAGCCAACTTAAAGATTAAGACTTAAACACAAAAGAAACAACAAGTTTTTGGCAATCTGACATTAAATTTAATTCCCATTTGAGCCTTGCTTTAGTTACCATGGCCACTATATGCTGAAAGATTTACCAATGTAAAATTGTACTATATCTAATAAATAATTTGTGCATCAAGGTGTGAGTGGGAGCAGCACCCTGCAGTTTTAGTTGAATCAACATTTGTGATTTAAAGGATAAAGATAATTAGCTGAAAGGCTGAAAGCTGCTGCATCTAGATCTGTATATTGGATTTAGTTTTATATGTAGTCATGAGGCCCACATTAGCACAAATCATTTTGATTCCATAGAAATATTGCTCAGTCTATTTTTGCAGTGAGGTAGGTTTCAGACCTGGGAATGCCTTACAAAGCCACACATGATAACATGATATGTAGTTTTTACATGATCACCATCAGAACTTTGTTTTATTTTGAAATCTCAACTACTTACTGCTGCCTTTTTGCCAGATTGTTTCATCACACTGGAGACCATTATCTTCTCTTCTTCAGCCAGTTCGCCATCTTGTAAACCTCTTAAAGTCGCTCTGGAAAAAAGCGTCTGCCAAGCCAAGTAAAGTAAACGTTAATGTGACACATTTGGAAGGTTAAAGCTTTTTATTGTGTTCACCTAATATGTTTTTGCAGCTTACGACGCTTCCATAGGGATCTCTTACATGGGAAAATTCATTTGGAGGGATTACTAAAAGTCCCGTGTTTTATTAAATACAGAATCTTACCCTGTATTTATAAAAACTGTCAAACTGGCACAAAATATAGTATGTTGCTGCCAAAGGCAGTCCTTTAGGACATTTGCATAGTCCCAGTGTTAAGGTAGTTACTTCATTAGCAGAATTATTTGTGCTGAATGCAAAAAATTGAAACAAAATGCGTTAGGAGACATTTGCTGCGGCTTGATCATGGAGGAAATACATCAGAATAATACTCATATATTTTATATCTTCTGCATGTAAATCCACACACACGAGGAGTTTTAGGATAAATTCCTGCTTGGCATTTTGTCGGACCAAAAATATTGAAGTTAAACAGCAAAATAGTTTCTGTGCATATTTCATGAATTGGTGTTGACTATATATCGTTATGCAAGTGTTCAGATAAGGTTTTGAGGTGATGACTGCACTCGGATAGTGTAAGACAGTGTAACATCCAGGGCGTGTGTGTGCATGCTCAATGAAGTGTGCACAAAACAAGAA
>JAUMHF010000017.1:19456371-19479918 GCA_032359275.1 Microctenopoma steveboyesi | reverse complement strand
AAAAGGAACGGAGACAGGACTGTCCCCTGTGGAGCTCCAGTGCTGCAGACCACAGTGTCAGACACACAGTTCTGCAGACGGACGTACTGGGGGCGGTCATTGTTTTATTGCTGCAGGTAAACAGACTCCATTTAAAATTGTATCAATTTAAAACAGAGAAGCTTCGAAAAATCTCCTTTTCTTTGTTTCTTTTGATTCATCACAGTGCTCTGGGAATCACTACAGCAACGAGCACAGGAGGATACACAAACAGGATTACTCAGTGTGGGTATCCTGAAAATCAATTCAATACTGCTCCAGTTGTAGAAGCCAGTAAATGTGATTTATTTTCTCTGAGAGCCATGTGTACTACACGCAGGCCTCCAAATATCATGTAGCCAATTTGAAACCTGCAATATCTCTTCTTGTATCGCGTGATAAGTGTATGAACCCACACACAAAACTCACATTTGTAAGTCACATGTGTGTTTAACCTCAGAAAGATTGTCATGTCTTTGTTTCTTACAGTGCCATGGCACGGAAATCAAATCAGAGGCAGAGGGTGAACATACTGTTGATCAATGTGTTATCTTTGACAATAAAGAGGTTCTCTCTCCATGAGCGTTAAAATAAAACACCACCATTGTCTGTTAGTAAAGTAAAGTACTTAATCATCCACTTACTTTTCTGTCCTTGTGAGGTCCTGTGTTAAGAGTTTGTGTTTTTAGTCTTTAATTGGTGTTTTACATGAACTCCCCCCAACGCAGGTAGTAACCAGCAGGTAGGCGGCGGGTGTTTCCAGATGGAAGAAGCTGTTTTTTCATCCCCACACAGTATTATTCTTCTTACATATATTTATGGAAAGTATATGGACATTGTTATTGCATCAGATACCTTTTTTAGCTGCTATAATATATGTGAGACTAATTGTTCGTACATTTTGAATATACAGCAAAACCTATTTCAGGCATTAGTCTTTTTGTGTATCAAACTATACAAACTGGAATTCTGCATTTGTCATACTACACATGTTTTGAATAATATTCTGCCTATAAAGTTTACACGGGCTATGCAAATATTGGGTTGGTTACTGAGCCATGTGTGACCCTATGCCACCAGTTTTTCAGGTAAAGTACAGCTTATATAGTAATGACTTTAGAGAACCAAGACTGTTATTTCATTTTATCTTCAAGCAGCAAGCGTTGGTATAGGTGCGTCTACCACATTCACAAGGAGGGTGAATTAGATGAAACCACAGTTAACAGAGCTTTGTTGAAGCCGCAGTATACTTTTTCATTTTCATAAATATTTTTCGTAGAGGCACCTAGTGCTCCGGAACTTATAGTAATGTGGCAATGTGTGCTGTGAAAACCTCCCATGACGCAGACTCACTGGTGCCCTGTTGGCCCCTTTCTAACCACTCAGACAAGATTAAAACACTGTGCATCACATACTGACGTGTAAGGGTGTCTGACAAGCTGTTAGGTACACATCACTGGATGCAGGGGTAAACCCCCCCCCAAAAAAAAACTACAGTATCTCTATCCAAGTTTTAATCACATCACACTTTTTTAAAACTCAAGTTACCCCAAACTCAATATAGTAACTTTGAAATAACAGGAAAGTAGCGGCATACTCACCACCAGCCGTCTTACAGTAAGCATGATTACTGTAAGCAAACAGAAGGAAAATAGATGTTCTTCTCAAATGTATGCAAATTATACGAGACTCGGCATAGGCTTTTATTTCTTATGTTGTTGAACTGGACAACTAATGCTCCCTTATGTTGTATAGTGTATCATGATGGACAACTCATGCCACATCCGAACTATCAGGTTTGAATTCTTTTGCATATCCACAACATGTTTGTGAGAATGGTCTTCTGCAAACAACTACATAATGAAGAATGATAATCTTGGTCTTGATGTGACCTCAGAAGATGACTATAACACCTAATACTACCATCAGTATTAAGCTAGCAAATCACCGATTATAATGTCCTCTAATGTGTGGAGAATGCTTGTACATTATAGACACACGTTCAGATGCTGCATAATAATGTGTAGTCTGTCATATTATTACAAAACTTTAGGACACATTAATAGTGTAAATTGCTGCACAGTCTGGCATTAGTCCAAACTGAAGGAAGGAAATGACCTTTCAAGTTCATTTTGCTGTCAAAGCCCATAGTTACAGACTTTTTCATGGTGTACCATAACTTATAGCAAACCATTAAATATAACTATGCCAAAATAACTGTGTTTGTTTTAAAATCACACAAAACATCATACATTATGAAATCAAACAAGCTCACTCATACACTCTACCAGTATCAGTATGTGATCACATAAACAAAATGCCTACGAGAATCATTACAAATTCATACAGCAGAAACAGCAATGATTACAAAATTACATAGATTACAAGCATCACATTCATATTTCAACTGTAGCTGGCAAGATTTTACAGATTCATGTTGTGTCGCCAAAATGATTCCTTGGAGCATGGTCTGAGGCTCCAGTCCATGTGCAGCACACACTCAGCTGGTAATGAACACATCAGTAGAAACGCACAGGGAACAGGAGGTGCAGGACTTTGGCTCTGAAGAGCCAGGATGAGAGAATGACGCTGGTGCTCAGTGTATGATGTTTATCACAGACACTGATCCAACACAACACGCAGCCTGTTGTGCAGGGTGAGAGACAAACTGAGGGTCTGGACAGAGCTGACGTGCGGAGAGTTGGTGTCCCCTTAGTGTATTAGGTAAGAACCACCAGCTGAGTGCTCTGTGTGATGCTGTAGTAACGCTCATAACACATCAGAATGTTTCTTGTTTCACTGTGTGATGGCATTTCCTACTTTAATGCACAACTAAATCATCCGAAATATTTGTCTGTAATATAACAAAGTGTGTTTGTAAGTTAGATTAACGTACAAAAAATATCCCTGGTTAAAAAATGTGTGTATTTGATCATATTTCATATAAATATGCTGTGTTAGGTGTGCATGGGTGCATGGTTGACTGTGTGAGTGAGGAACAATCTGGACTAATCTGGACTGAAAAGCGTGAGATTTTTCTTTCCTGTTGGCTTGAAGGAAAAGACTTAGCATACTACAGGGTGGGCTCGTCTCCACATTCATAAGCTACAGAGGACTGGGTTGTGTACAGCATCAAACAGGGTCTGAAGCTGAGTACACGGCACGGCATGATATGCATACATAATAATCACAAAGCAATGCTGGAGCCATTGAAAACAAATGTGCAACAGCATCTTTGCAGAAAAGTGTCTCATACAGTTCGTTTTTAGATGCTTTGCATGTTGGGACATTATCTTTATATCTTTATTCAAATTATTAGACAACAAGGTCCAGATCACAATCACACTAAAAAGCCACATTAAAACAGGCAGTAAAAAATAGTTAAATAAATAAGGGATAAAGATAAAAGTAAAAGTACAGTTATACCAACCACATTATAAAACATACAGGCATCTATTACAATAATCCAGTAACAGGAAAAATATATTAATATATATTGTTAATATATTAAAAAATATGACAAACGTTAGAACATAGCAGAACAATGATGGACACGACAGGTTAAAAGAACAGAATTACTGTTCTTAAACATTTGTTTTTTTACTTGTTTGGCAGCAACTCAGACGTACGATCTGTCTTATTTGAAATGACATCCATTTCAGTCACCTGAGACATAATAATCTTGGATTTCTTTCAAAAGATGCAATTTCCAGTCACCAATTGTCAGAAGAATTCAAAGTACAATTTTTGTCCAAAGCTTTAGTTCGCTATAGTTGTTTCCATTGGAACTGTCAGACACTCCCAGCAGTTATGCTGTGATTCATTTATGTTCAGTGCATCCCTCAGTCTGCTGGCCTCAATATCTTTAGACTCACAGCGTTTAGTACGATCAAAAAGAAAACCAAGCGTATTCTAAATCTAGTGCAGAGAAGAAATGTTCCCGTTTCTTTTCTTTTGGCTTTTTTTTCACAGGAAAGATGGGGTTGGGTTACTGCACTGTGAAGCACAAGGTTGTGTGCAACCACTGCACAAACACACACGGCATCTTGAAATGGCTACGTCAGTGTCCTTCAGTCAGTACAAAATGAAGATATATAGCAGCCTTCTCATTATTGCCCAACCTCAAATGTCAGACAATTGCTGTCATCTCATCTCGTCCACTATAATATGTCCCAAAACTTTACTTTACAAAACATTAAAAAAGACACACCTGCTGTGGACTTCCAAAGCACAAAACAATGTCTGTGGCCAGTCCTGATTCTAATATCAGCTAACGCTAATATTACCAGTGCTTTGAGACAACAACTGTCTTTTCAAAGTCGTCCTTCAAGCAAAGCTCAAATGAATAATTACTTTCAGAGTAATTACCTTTTCCACCACTGTTGACTGTGGAGACCCTCTCGCTGTGATCACTCAATGCAACAAAACTCATTAATGAAACCACCAAATGCTTTCTAATCTTGTCAGATTGAATCCCCATAGATAATAAATACCCTGTCCTTTCCCAGTTCTCACAACACAATCAAACAACATCTTGTACAGCTCAGTAGGTGCCCTTCTAAATTTATTGATTTCCACTGAGCTCACCAGTGCTTAAAATGCATGCAATTGTAGAGATGTAATTCATTTTCTAGCATTATTTTTCCACTGCAGACAGAATTGTTTGTTTTCATGACTTGAAACCTTGAAGCTTTACCAGGCACATTTCATCATTTCATTTTAGCACAAAAATCTTTTGGACTCATCAGCTTCCTGATCAACTGAGAGCCCGTAGAGTCACCTGTACTTCATCTGCTCTTCTCTGCATGAAGATCCTGTGTGGAGTCTATCACACTGTGTCGCATAATCAAATTTAAAATAAAACTTTCTCCCTGCAATTAGTGGAATTAGTTGTGCAGTCGTTGTGCAGAGATCAACATACAGTTTCAGTAAGTGTTTTTGAAATTAGTTAGTCGATTGTTTACCCGTTTCCTGAGATAAAACAGGTCATATATACCAGGTGTGTCGTGCCAAGCAACGTGGTGTGTGAGGACACTGCCACTGCTGGGTCACTAGCTTTGTCCTCATGTCATATACTATTCTTCACAATGACCACACAAAACTGCCTTGAATGACCTTTTCACAGAGCCCTGCAGTCTGTCTGTGTCCACAGCACTTCTCCTTCTCCTGTACCCGCTATGCCACGTCCTGTACGCTCTCTAATTAGCACATAGTCATTAGACCTCTCAAAAGCCCAGTACAATATCCCAGTGCCCAGATGTAACTGATGAGAGATTACGAAACACCCACTGGCGAAATGCCTTTTCTTTTATAATCATTAACCTTCAGGTCAAATGCTGCATCCACATGGGAGCACAAGTACAATAACAAACAGAGAAGATCACAGGTAAGATCCAATTTTACAACGCTTGGCTGCACAAACAGAACAAGCCAAGGCACATGGTGTGGCGTCTGAAGATAATGTCAGACAAGTTGAGTCAGATCGTGACATGAGACATGCAGCACTGTACCATCCTTGGTCAGTAGTTGCAGTTTTAACACAGCAGATGGCTCTAGATGCAACACTGCTAAAACAATTACCCAAGTATCCCTGTAGCATTTTCAGTTTATCAGTATGTGATTTGAAGAGCGATGCAAATTGTGGGTAGCTGTGAGAACACACAGTGGCTGTCATATCGGTGTCAGGATGTTCCCATTGATAAGAAACATACTGTTACGCCTCTGAAGAAAGAAAGGTTCCCCTCAATACTGTAAAAACACAAAAGCATAGCTACTTTTGCATAGGACTTATCAAAGACTGACATTTATCTTTTCAAATCCATCTGGTAAAATTCACCTGTAGATCCTATAAAATGCACTGCAGAGTAAAATGAATGAAATTAAAAGTATCCGTGTGGAGAATCGTATTGTTTCTAATTCATCACAAACATGTTTTCTTAGGAACAATGCATTTATAGAACAGCCTACTCTGCATGTTTTACACTTCTGTTATGCTGACAGCTAAAGGCCTCATCACTCACCATTACCAATGGCATATTCAAGCAGTAAGACTAAGCTCAAAGCCCCGACAACACTTATTGTATAACAAATGTGCTTGTGTTTCTGCTGAAACAGAATAAGACATGAAGAACATGGGTAAAGATAAAAAGGTAGATGGCCCTCTTGCAGTTTTTAAGAAAGAAATTCAACCACATCTTAGTTTTAAGTTTAGAAAATTTCTTTCATTTTTTGGATCTTGAAGCTGTCTTGGTTAAATGTGAGGAAAAATGCACTTAGTTTGTATCTGAGTGGCCCTTTGTGTCAGTAGTAATGGGTGTACAGATGACTGACAGCAGAAATTGAGGCTGTCCTGACTCTCAATTGGTCACATACTCAAGTCACAAAATGTACTCTGCTATTCCCAAGTCTGTAAAACCTTTACTGATTGCTTATTGATCATATAGGGTTTCTACATAAGCCATCCAAATACACATTCACATATGCTATTTTATGTTAATGCGCAGCGCTGTGTTGTGTTGGCTGAGCCCCTCATGATGCCACTTCACCCAGTGAAACGTATAAGAGGAGTTTTGGATGAATCCAGCCAAATGTACTGCAGCTTGTGAAGGTGACTGCAAGTCTGTAGGTCTGAGTTGCATTTTGTCTGTTACAACAGGCGGGAAGTTGACACAAATTACAGGCTTTTGACACTGTTCCCATCAAATGCCACGTCTTCTGCTCAAGTGTCCTTCAGAAAGTTGCTTTGAAAAGCAGCACCAGCTAAATGTGTGAAATGGAAAATACAACTTGATGCTTTCTCAGGTCAAAATGCCTGACACTACTGTTGCAGAACAAAAGACACTTGTTGTGATGAGTCATCACATCGACTCCGCATCTAATCAGTCTACTTACATTGGTATTTGTAGACTCTCCAGGAAAATGACAGCATCTATGTTACATAGATTTACTGGTAAAAGCAAAAGTGTATGTACATGAAAGAAGCTGGGTTTTCAGTGCCAGTGTAGAGTTGACATGCTTTAAACCAAAACCCATTAACCACGTAGGAGGAAGACTTTGAACCACAGTTACTGTTTTCTTACGAGCACAGTGAGTGTCTCAGTTGCAGCAGTTTCATGGCACATTAAAACTTTATTGCAAGTTTGCAAAAAGGTAGTTAAGTTGTAAGGCTTGGTGAATTAAGGACCCAACGTGAGGCTGGATACAAGTAAATTGTAAGGTTTAACAACAGAAACAGAAGGGCAGCACCAATAGGTGGCGCACAGATAGGATCTGGAGAGGAGACACAGGTGAGTAGGGCAGCCAATTGGAAATAAATTGTACAACATAAAAGTAAAGTCAAATGAGACAGAAAATATAACATATAATAATATATATATAATATCAAAAACCCCTCCAGGGTTCCAAAGCCAGACAACCAGACTTACACATTAGGTGAATGGATTCAGACAGTTGAACTGGTCAGTGCCACAATATGAAGCAGGTATCTTATGGTTGGAGACATACTGGTCAAAATGTGTAGATAATTTAAAAAAAAAAGAGCAACCGTGCAACATTCAGGGCATTCAACAGCCACAAGCACAGCATGGCTAGCATATCCACCTGTTTCTGACAGAGTCTTATACCTGAATGGTTAATTTTGCAATATCATGCAGTGAGTTCTTACCGAGCATTAACTCGTGAGTCAGTGAGCCATATCTAAGTGATTGTTTATGTAGACCTGCACATGCTCTGTTGTAAATGACAAACTAATTGTTCCAACAATTTAGCTAATTATTATAAAAATGCTTTTTCCGTTTGAGAATTGAGCCAAAGTGAAATTAGAAAAACTATAACAGCTATAATTTTCACTCAGTGAAATTAGACACTAGTCCCGACCTTGACCATGACACACTTTTTTCCTCGCCTGTTTGGCTTTTTAGAACATGCTGCTTCATGAAGATGATTTTTAGTGTAGCTGTCCTTAAGAGGCACAATCTAGGCCAAGCACTGTGACAATTTGAAAAGGTCTGCTCAGCTGGCCTTCACATACAGCCTGATCTCTATAGACAACTGAATATAAAGTCTTAGGATAAAGTTTATGTTTTAAATTTTAAGCCAGGGCATGCAAAGAGGACATCACATCATAGCTCAGGGAGATAGTGAGGAACGTGATCAGATGTCTAAAAGAGGCTCAGGTGCTGGAAACAGAAATTTAATGATGTCCCTAGAGAAGACAAAGCCAAAGCAGCCTGACCCTGTCAAGTCAAAGCCAAGGATAGTTACCTTGCCAGGGCACAGGACATGTAAATGGGCTTGTCCCTCTTCACACTTTGACATTTCCATGAACCAAAATAATCCATCTGAGTAAAGCTTGTGCATGGTAGTCTTAGCTTAGCCATATGTGCAAGGGTGACGCGTTGTTGTTAGGCGCCATGTGTGTGGTACATAAAACTTGGGAAGAAACAACCTAGAATTCCTCTCCAGCATCTCACTAATATGAAATGAAGTAAAAACATAGCAGACTGTGCATTGTTTGTGTCATTGAGCTGTGCAAGCCTTCTCTACAGTGACAGATGGTGCGGTCAACTTGAAAACAATGGTGAAGGACATAACAGCTAAGATGTCATGGACTGTCCCTGCCTCCATCTATACTGACTTAGTGTGAGTCATGTGAGACGACCTCACATTTGGCTTCTTTTATAACACACTAGATCAACTTTATACAGTTTGTGTTGTGTCTGTTCCCCGCACCAAACCCAACACAACTTCCACTCATCAAGCAGGTCCCAGGGTCAAATGGCTGCGCAGCCCATCTCTTGTCAGATTTACAACATATGAGCGGCCTTGAGACACATTCTTACATTTCCTCAACACAGCACATGACAGAGAGTTGCCTCTCCTGGGAGATGTAATCTCCATCATCCCCACTGGCCTTGAGGATGCTCTTTGCCTCACAGTGTCAGTAAAACTCAGCACTCACTCAGGCTAATCTGCAATGCAGCATTTTAAAAAGCACCACAATTCAACATTAGTTGTGCTGGTGAAATTTAGCACACGCTGACAAAAGGGTTAAAGGTTCAAGGTTGACGTTAATATCAGTTCAGGGGGATATGCTATGATAAAGGTGTTGTTAGGGCAGGAACACATGGTTTGGGTAAACATGACATCTAGGCTAGAGGACCTTCATTGTCATAGTTACAATATTAAAACATAACAATAACAATACCAATGGGTAATAAAAACGAACGCCAATAACCTGCACACAAAGGTTTCACAGAGAACATCAAAAACCGAAACAGACCTTATTCTGACTTGTGTATGACAAGTGATGTGCATGTGTATAGGATGTATGAAGAAATAACATCTAAAACTATAACCAAATGACGTCAAGTTTGTTGTAACCTGCACAAATGTACATCCACTACAGTACTATCTCTGAAAAAAACAGAAGAAGAAGAAAACTAAACCCAATACATTTCCAGTACTGTAATATAAAGTTATTCTTATTATTCATATATACAGTACAGAGGGCTGCTGTCTAACATTTGCATCAATCAATCAATTTGCATCTGCTGAATAACATAAACACCACCCCCATCAGCAATGTGTTCTTCTAAATTAGTTAGAGAGACGGAAAGAAGCACACACTCTGACAGACCTGTAACAACGAACTGTATGGCTACATATTGATAGCAGTAATTTCATTCACCCCACTGAAGTGTTTCACCAAAATATTCGATTCTTTGCTTCAGTTACAACGGTGCTGGATTTTATTTCAATTCCCTGAAGGAGATACACAACTGATAATATTCTGCTATGATAAATATGCACAAGTCTGCCCACGTGCACTTGCCTTGACCTCAGACACATTCAAAAACAGCAGATACGTGTTTTGTCCTCATGTGAAACCTTTTTACTTCATTGCTTCTCCCAGAGCCCTGCATGTGTCTGAGTGTCCCTGCAGCGATATAAGAGAAAGCCACAGCTGGTGATAGGTGTGCAGATATTAGTCTTCATCAGACCAGTGAGACAATGACACTTATGAAGACCTATGTCATTTAATATACATCACCAGCTTTATCGCTGAAAATGGGAGAAGAAAGAACAAGCGAGTACCTCTGGCAGCTCTAGGCTGTGCTAACCAGGAGGTAAAAGGAGAAATCAGCCTCGTCTCTGAAGGCCACATCTTCAACTCCTGGGAAGAATAAATGTTTTATTCTGCCTCAAAAGCATCAATTTACAAATTCATTTTTTTCCATGCACTGTGTGTGACTGGTCTTTAAAAAGTCTCTACTTGAATGTAATAAAAGTATACTCACCTCTGATTTAGCACAATCATGTCTAAAACTAATTAATTCTTCGAATCAAGTGTTTTTGTATGCTAATCGGCATAATCAGAATCTGACAGTGAAGTAGTTCAGAGATTCACTTTCTTCTCTCCTTCCACAGCCAAACTAAATAACGTCTTCACTATCTAATCAGCGAAGATAGAAGGCAAAAAAAACATATTTTCTCTGAGGTCTTTCATTAATCAATTAAGAAATGACAAGCAATTATTTCATATGGTTAAAGTGCATGCCATCAATCTGGACTGTCCAATTTCATTTGACCTCCTCTGCATTACTGTTGTGAAGTCTCTTGCAAAAAACTTTTCAACAAAAAACTCTGAAGTTGACCTGATAGAACGGTTAGAGGATTTAAAGTTCACCTCGAGATTTGTTAAACAATATCACTGAGAAGAGGATAGTAAATGCCTGGAGGAGAGATGAGAAGGATAAGACGTCACATCCAACAGTCGCTGAATATTTCTTTACAATAAATACAACCTCCATGAAATCCAACATAGTGATGCTGTCCATAAAAGGCCAGGCATGTGCTGACTCTGAGGAGAAACAGGCTGTATGATGAATAATTTTATGGTGAGGTATAACCACTGCTTAAACATGTCAACAAACCTTTGACAGTCATTTGGGTCAGTGAGCAACTAAGTAGGTTTTTCGTTGAGTTTGTTTGGCCTGTTAAATGCAGTTCACTTGGCATTTAAATGTTCATCCATCCATCCATCACCTAAACCGCTTATCCTGTTAAGTGTTGCAGGGATGCTGGAGTAGGTCCCAGTTGTCATTAAGCAAAATGTGGTGTAAACAGTCAGCCCAAATGTGTTTTTTTCCCTTTATATATCTAGAACGTTCCTTCCACCTCAGGAATATTGCTAAAATTAGGAGCATCCTACCTCAGAGTGATGCTGAGAAACTAGTCCATTCATTTGTTACCTCTAGACTGGACTACTCTAATTTATTACAGACATGATGTCCCAATAACTCACTCAAAAGCTTCCAATATATCCAGAATGCCGCAGCCAGAGTTCTGACTGGATTTAATAAAATAGATTATATTTCTCCTACATTAGCTTCTCTCCATTGGCTTCCTGTTAAATCTAGAATAGAGTTTAAAAATCTCATTTATAAAGTCCTAGATAATGAAGACCTCATATAACCTAATTATCCCAACAGAACACTTTAGTGCTGGTCTACTTGTGGTTCCTAGAGTTTCTAAATGTAGAATGGGAGGCAGAGCCTTTAGTTATCAGGTTTCTCTCCTGTGGAACCAGCTCCTAGTTAAAGTTTGGGAGGCCGACACACTATACTTTTTTTACTAGAGTTAAATCTTTCTTTTTAATAAAGTTTATAGTTAAAAATTATTTAGGTGGATGGAGGGAGGGAGGGACCTTCCTGATACACTGAGTTCCTCTCCTCCTTTTCTTTCTTTGTCCACTATTATTGCACTTCTTCTTCTCTCTCCCCTAGTTATGTTTTGTCCTTTTTCTCTTTGTATCTTTCTGTATGGATCCTCAGTCTTTGAGCTGTAGTTAGTGGTCCTGCTCACTTGGCCAGTCCCTCATTTGCTGCTCCTTTTTTTTTGATTTGCATGTTTTTCTTTTCTCTCTCCTCTATCCACTCACACCAACCGGGCGAGGCAGTTGGACGCTAACTCTGAGCCTGTTTCTGCTGGAGATTTCCTCTTCTAAAGGTAGTTTTAAACTTAGTTTAAAAGGACTTATGCTATGATTTGGTGCTATATAAAAAATGTCGTCATCAATTTATGCTAGGATGAGGTAATTATTTTTCATGCTACAGTCAAGGTCAACATCTTGTCAGCTTCTTTTTCAAAAAGAACAAAAAACGGTCATGTGTATGTCTTGTCATGTCATGTCATTATAGGGATAGAGATTAGAGCTGATATGTGGGTCTCTGCAAAGTTTAATATTATGCTTAGGTAGCAGTCACCTGATCTCATCTCAGAGAGGTTTTATGGAAAACTCCCAAAGAGTAAAGTCCCACAAATGACCTTCTACAGGGAATAACTACATAAAGCTATACATTACTTAAAAAAGATAGGTAGGATGTAATACATTACTTTTCAGATCAACAGCCAAACACTGATGATAATAAATGTGTGTCAGACAAAAAGATAATGTACAGTGTCTCTGTCAGTGATAAAATAGAGTTGGGGGTTAACAGCTGCAACATGGTTTTGATTCATTATTCAGCATCTGCTACTACTATCACAACACTAAATAGTTATTGTACTACAGCATTAATATATTACCTATATCAGCATAGAGTTATAATCCCCACAGGTTTGTAGTGCAGAGATGCCTTTACAGGGCGCTGATGTAAAAGAGAAAGCTGCTGTGCTACTTTACGTTTTTTTTTTAATTGTCAAAATTATCAGCACTAAGCTTCAGCTATGGGGGGACTAGTTCTCACATTGTTAACTCAAAGCTAAGGTAACAAAATCTATAGAAATGTGACTGTAACAGCCTGGCAGCAGTGCAGAGCCTCCCCAAGGTCCTGAGCAAGTCTTACCCTTCTAACCAACAGGAGACGACCAATTATTTCAGCCTGGCTGATAAGTACTGTAGCATTCTTATTTATTGTAATTTCAGACTAATACCTGAGGGACAGAGAAGAGCATGGCTGTGCGTAGTAGAGTGTAGCAAAGCAGTAGGAAGGGGGCTTGGTGAATTCATTTTGAGTCTCATGCTTGTGGAAGCTTCATAATAACACGCCGTACAACATTTATTTGTCTCGTGTGAAAACCTAGTTTCATAGAGTGAACTCTATGACGAAACCTTAAACAGGTGAAGTATGTGGTTTCTCACATTGTCCCAGACTACCGTATGTCATCAGTTTTAAAGACTGAGCGTAGGGTTGTCTGGTCCCCAGACAGGTGTTAACAAATTATTACTGATACAAATCTCCTGGTGTGATGTGAGCTGATCCTGTCCAATAAAGGTTGATGGGAAAGCTCAGTCCCCACTGACTTTATTTCTAAATAGGAAAAGAGCTAGACAGGTAAGACTAAAAGTCCCTAAAATCAGGATGTGTCCATATCACTGTACAAATCAATGTTACTGATTCATTGTGGGGTCAATGATTTGAATTCCAAAGGCATATCTGCAATTCATACATCCCAAATGTTCTCTCTCTCTCTCTCTGAAATGACTCATTATTTTGCCAATATGTGTTCAAATTAAAGCGTACAGCGTTTCTACTTTGTACCAGAGGCAGCCAGAAAACATTCTGTAGTCTTTTAGAGTATGTGAGATTTTCCTTTTCATGTTTCCTTTTTGGCTGCCTCATGAAACAGCTTCTGAGTAAATTTCATCCAGTTTATTTTGAATGCAGGCTGCTTTTTTTCAGACATAGGATAGAGGTAAGAGAATTTTCTGTTTCTACTAAATATATAGGAATGTCATCAGCAAAGATGGATGTAGCATGAAGCCACTAGTTTCATTAGAAGTGTTGAGCCCGTAGTATGAGACAATAGATACAGAAAGACATGCTGCTGCGTTATAGGGACTATGTTTGTGTAAGACACAGTAAAAGGCACTAGACCTTTTCCAAAACAGACATTCCTGCTTGTCTTAAAATGAAGGTACATGCAAAACAAATTTCATTAAAGATGACGTCCCAATAATGCATTTCAAGTTTCTGAAATAATCTTACCTAAAAGGGGTACAGTTGGAACTAATATTATCAGTTACACCTGTGCTTTTACTGCTCTTGTTCTGATCTATAATAGTGCTATAAATGGTTATATAAAGAGTAGAGCCCATTAACACAGTTACGGTAAACCTGTTAAGCCAGTGTGTTATGTCTGCCAAAGACTGTCTGAATGACACACTTGAGAAATATCCTGTTATATTGTAACAGACTGGTAAAAATAGGAATGTGAAAGATGTTTCCAATACGAACGTAGGATAGGCTTATTTTCAGTTAAATAAATAGTTTGATGACTGAAAAAAAAGACGTTTGGAAAAATGAATAACTATGTGCGTAAGCAGTTTGGTTCGTAAGTAAAATGAAGTACAATCAATTTTATGTCTTCTCACTGACAGAAGTTTTGTTGTATGTGTTTGAGACTAAGATGAAGGAGCACATAGACATGCAGAGAAATTCTTGTTCTAGTTATATGCAGCCTCAGTCAGAGTCCTCTGTTGCCTGCAACTGGCCGGCATGGTCATGGTTACACACTCACTTAAAGTTACTCTGCATACTTACCAAGAGCATGTCAACTGTGTTTGTTTGCAGGAAATTGATTCTCAGCTGCTGGAAATTAGCTGCTTTATAGACTTAGTGTATTTAGGTATCTTGATAAATGATCCTATTACATACATTCACTTACATCACATTTGCTTGATAAGAATAAGTTAAGACACACAGGTTTAGCATATTGTTTTGCATGCACACACACAGACATTTAATAACTGTCAACTCTGTATCGCTCCAGGCTTGACTTATAATCCATATTTTGCATTTGCAGCACCAACCTCTAACAACCTAAACACAATGCTACAAGGGATGCCGACACACCGTCTCCAAAGTGCTCAGATCATGGGTTTTAGAAAAATGTGATGAGCTTGAATAAAAAGCCCTTGTGGGAGGACTATCCAACCCCTAAAGGTTTAACAATTTACTTGGCTTGACTGGAAATCCAGTTAGCCTAGCGCAGGACCTCCAGCTCCTTATCTGTCTTAATCAGAAGCTGCGAGAACAGACAGAAACAAGTGTGAGATCTGCTCTCTCTGATCATTACATCAGCTCCTTACCCTGCTAAATGAATATTTATCAAATATCTGCTTTACCATGCATTAATAAAGGCAATGCATAGACCGTAGCTGAATTTTTAATTTCACTTAAAAATGCACCACATTCATTTTTTAATTTACTTCCCCCGATGCTTATAACTTCAAAGACTTGTTAACCCTTCATTCCCTGTTAGGTAGAGTACATAAAGCAGAGTCACTTATTGTAAGTGACTTAGACTTATCTCATTTGAATAGCAGATGATAAGACATATTAGGCAGCAAGCAATCGGTCAAGTCTTGAAGTTGATGAGATGGAAGCAGAGAAAATTGTAAAACATAATGATCTGAGTAACTTTGACGGGGGGCATATTGTGAACATTGCCAAAAGTGGTTCTGAAGGTGGTTCTGATTGATGAATTGTGTTTTTACATCTTGTAACGACAGGGTGCACGTGTCTCTTTACGTGTGCATCACAATGCACTATGCACAGTCTATGCAGCAACAATATACAGGATTTAAAGAATACAGTATGAGAATACTGTCTGAGGTGTTGTGGACTTGGCAGGTCAGAGATGTTTGGCAGAAGAGAAGGACCTATAAAATATGAGGCCGATGGTTTTAATGTTGTAGTAATGTCGGTTTATATAGATGCACTATATGACTGTTATGTTGTCATAGTAGCAACTTTTCCTCTGCATTGTACTGCAGTCTTACTTTTCTCTGCCAGGCGGCCTTTGATACCTTCAAAATGTCAGGGAAATCAGTTGTTATCTTGTTAGTGAGCTGCTCCTAACGGTCTATCTTTAGTCACTCTCCTATGATTCCTGCTTGGTGATTCTTCAACAGTGACACCACCTCCGATGACTCACTGAGCAACAGATACCAGAGATTATTAATGTTTTTACAAAAATAGTTACACAGATATAACAGCAGCAGCAGTAACCCGTGGTTACAGAGATGACGTCACCTGGTGTCTTTGAGCTGCTTTGTCCTTTTACCAAGTTCCAATTAATTCGAGGTGACCACCCGTTGTGTCAGGATGAATTGTCACTAAAGTCATTTTCATTTATAAGACAACAAAAAACACATTTTCAATTCATTTACTGCCGCTCAACCCTGGAAATATGAGTCAATATTTTTTCTCCAGTGGGAGGTGTGCATGACTGGCGCCCTGGCTCATTTGAGAAATGTTGCTCCCTCAGAACGATTCAGCCCTTGAACTCTCTTTGGTAATCTCTGATAATAAGGAAGGGGAGAAAAGAAATAGCAAATTTGCAGAGGAGAGAAGTGTGGCCATAATGAATTTGCTTCCTGCAGGGTAATAAAGGTCTGTGTCTAATGCCAAGGGCAGCCAGGAAAGCACGAAGACCATTACAGCTGAGCGGGCTGGCTTACAGCTCTGTCTGGGAGGCCAAAAACAGCACAGAGAAAGGCCCCCACCCCCACCTGCTTTTGACTACAGACACAATTATCTTGTGAGGTTGCAGACAATGTTTCCTTCTGGTGCAAAAGGTAAGGGCATGCAAGAAATGGCATTAAGGAAAAAACTTTTTTTAAAAGAACAAGCAGTGAGTGCACTCCCTGGAGCATCTCTTCAGGACAGAAGGACAGAGAGGAGAGCCAGAGTAGGGCAGACAGACCACAAAGAGACATTGTACTCAGTGGCTCTCAAACTTTCCCAGGTTGCTCTTTGCAATGTTAAATAAAAGCATAGAAAATGGCCAAAACTGCATTACAATAAAAGTAACTGTTCTCCAAATACTAAATAGAAGCGTATGCTTTTCACAGCTAATGATAAATCTGTTACAGCATGTAATGTAATTTTAACTTGCAGGCCAGGCATTTTTAAGCTGAAAAATCTCAAAATATGAAATGCACCCGAACATCTAATTGCTAAAACTCTGTTTTTGTGAGTGTTTAATGAAAAAAATGCAACAAAAGTCAAAATGATATCTTTCAGCACAGAGTAAAATAATTTGCACAAAATGAGCGGCAGTCATTTGAAATGGCACTGAGGCTTGAAGAGGAAAATTGCAGATGGTGATTTGTTAAGAAGTTCCATTAACTCTGCATTTAATTTGCTTGGACTTTGACAGCACACGTAGCTAGTCTACTATCTCACACTATGTAGGAGTGTGTCAAAACTGTTTGACTTCATGGTATGGGAAAAGCAAATTTAAGTCAATCAGTGTCACAAACTGCTCCCATCTGACTCAGGTTAGCCATGTGTAATACAGTCATTACGGTCAGTTAGACCATTCGGAGGGGTGCAGGTGTAAAGCCACGGGTTGTTTGGATTCAGAGAAAATAACAACAATGTATTTTCTGCTCTAACTTCAAGTCAATAACATGCTCAGCAAGTGGGCTCTTTGATTCAGTGTAATGAAATTAGTGGCTTGAGAACATGAGATTTCCTTCCAAAAGAGTTATAACATCAAAGCTGGCATACAATTAGGCTTCCATCCAAATATCATCTTGTTATCTTTTAGTCTGCCAAGACCATTAGTGATGTTTCATGGTTTAGATTTCATTTTGGGTCGCTCTGAACAAGATGTCAGTGGGAGATTTTTGATGGAGATGGTTATATTTAGTTGAGGTTCAAAGAGGGGGAGATTCACAGAGGGATGCATCGCAGGAGACCAACACAAAATAAAGCGGTATGTCCTTGAAACACTACGCTGTATTAGAATTAAGACCCAATTACTGTGAGATATTCAAATATCTTGGATAAGTGAATGCTGTTCTGTACGCTGGCTTTGGTAGGATACCAAGAAATGGCAATTATATAACAACCAATAAAGAAGAATTTTACATACAGTATATACAGTTTAGCAAGTTAGCATGCCGACATTTGTTAAACACAAAGTACTGTTGAGTCTGATGAGCTAGGGGAACTGAAAAATGTGGGGAGTAAAAGTGAATAGCAAATTCAAGAATTCATCTGGATACCACAAAGATCTGGACAGTTTAAATTTCCCCGATAGATTGATGATGACCTGGTGGCACTGTAAGAAATGTCATGGCAATCCAGCCATTAATTATTTTGACATTTTACTAAAGGCTAACGATGTCGCCAGAAGAAGTAGGATTCATCCTCATGGGACCATGCACATTATCACCACAGTGTAACAGTTCAGATATCTGAGTCTGAACCCCTCTGCTGACTCATGAACAGTGCCATCCAGTGATGAATCAGTTGTTTACTTTCATTCAGTAGGGGCACCTTTTGCTCTAAAAACAGCTATTTGTGGCACCGATTTGTCCAAATGTTAAGAACAGTCCTTTTGATCTATGTTGACATGATTGCACATTTGTCTACATCACATGCTACAGATCCACGACTTTGTCACGTGGCTCCGTTGGTTCAGATCTGGACAGTGGGGAGGCCATTGAAGTAAACTGTGCTTGCTGACATGCCCACTAGAACAGTTTGTGACCCAGTGCATTACTATGGTGGAAACTCATAGCCTAGGCCGTGGAATTCAAAAGATGACTGACTGGTAATAAGTGCGCTAAAGTGTATCGACTAACCTTACCCACAGTATCACCGGCTGCCTGGACCTCTGAACCAAGACAGGCATGTATTCATACTGTCAAATTCTCACCCTGCAAGATGCATGAGACCAGTTTATGTTTTCTCAACCTTCGGTTGTGCTGTTCTGAGAGTAGTGAACCTGTTCCCACTGCAGTCTCTTATTGGTGTTTAGTTGGCCTAGAGAATCTTCTACCACAACGTTTGACAGTTCTGCTTCTGGCAATTCTCTGTTCACCACAGCAAGGTTGCAATACTCAACGTCAGTCATTTTTCCTCTGAGTTGGCAATTTTACTCCCCAAATGCTTTATTAGGACTTGATCCAGTCGAGCATAAATAAAACCTCATTCCTTCACTGCTTCCTCGCTTCCTTTGATGGAACTTGTTCAGACACATTATTCAGATAGAGGGACATTATGTGACTTTAAAGTGAAAAACCTATATTTAAGGTAAATGGTATTACCTAAGGTGATTCAGCGTGACTATACTGGACTTTTTCAATTTAATTCATCTTCATTTCACCAAATCATAACAAAGGTCATCTCTAGTGTATATATATACAGAACTATGTAGAAAACCTAATTGTCCCATTGATGATTTTTCATCATCATAAATGCAGCACCCTCTTTAGGGTGGGTCTTACCTACTGTCCTGACCATAGAGAGTGTTAAATATAATGTGAAGAGACATTGCTATCTATTTAGACCCTACTGTGTTTTTACACATCATAGTTCAAGCATTCTGTACTGATTGAGCTGGAGCCTCGTCACCCCATCTCGTCTCTATATGTACCTGTACTTGATATAGTACAGGTACTGTTATAGTACAGGTACTGTTATATTTCTCTCTAAAACCTACTCTTAGTCTCATTCAGACTTGAACTTGAGGGTCATGAAATGCACTGAATGCACAGCTGATGGTTTTTGTTTTTAGTTGTTGTCGTCAAATAACATCTCCCGTCTCTAAGAAACTAAGACATAAACTGTAAAAAGATGAAAATTAGTCAACGAAGTGAAGTAAATTCCATGAAGTGATTAATACCAAATTTCTCAACTATTCCTCTTCATGTAATAATAATAATGAAATGTCCCTCTCCACGTACAGAAATGATCTTCCTGCGGCATTATCCCTTAATGGAGGCTGACTGTAATCTGTGGTTGGTGTCCACAAGTGATGTTCCTGCTTCCTTCATATGCAAGACAACATACAGTATCTGCTGACTCAGAATGATTCTGCATTAAACAAATTATGTAAATTCAGTGTATTAAATTAAACACCACTCATGACTGATCAGAGGCTCATTCAAATATCCAGAGCCAACAGATTTTTAAAAATCCGTATAATTTATTTTTGCCCTGTGAGAAAACGGATGCGGTTTGTTAATCTGTGTTGCCTAGATGAGTGGGACACAGTTTTTAAAAGGTAAATATGGTAACATTATGTGAAAACTACTCACATTATGAAATATATATCAAGAGATCTTAACCACACGCTGTGAGAATTTAATAACTAAATTATAATCCACTGTGAGGTTTATGGATCGGTTATGACATAGAGTTCACATGAAATATCCACTCATTACAATAAAGGGTAAAGACTCTATGAAAGAAACACACAGGAGAACAGGACGGGGCAGGCACACCTGGAGGCGACTTCTTTCCTGGCTGCTAAGCTGAGAGAGATGTCAATTAGGCTTCATGGTGGCACTGGACCAGGGATATAGGCCCTGAAAGCATCCAACATTATCTTTTGTGAAGGTGATTAGCAGTTTGAGGTACCTAATTCCCTTTTCATACATTGCTCTGTCACATGTTTAAAGCCATCTACTGGCTGCTTTGACGGACAGGTGTAAGAACACCGCAGCTTGCTGCATATTTGGCTGTGTCAGACTGCCCATGCCGAGCCCATCTATCTATCTATCTATGCTCTAATATGTCTTACAGGCATACAGGGACAAACTATTTAAACTACGATTTAAACTATAAAAAACTAAACTATTTAAACTATCTAAACTACGATTTCTGGCTTCACACAAGAACATGTCTCACATGAGTGGTGATGCAGTTTTATAGCTCCCCTGGCACAGAGTGGAACATTTAAAGGCATGGCTCAAATGAGCTTTGCACACTTTATTACCCATCTGCAAACAGCTTAAGTGTCAAGCAGCACATCCTTGAGTTGGTAATGTTCACCGGCATACTGAAAGATGAGGGCAATTAGCCCTAAGAAGTGCACATGGGTGGTACATAACCAAACAATGCAAGGTTCTTGTTCAAACTAAATACTCAATATTGCACAGGCCTATACCAAAACCTGCATATAATACAAGATATAATGCCAGCGCATTCAGTGTCTGACTGTGGTGGGACTTACATCAAATCTGTGCGTTAGATAGAATTTACAAGAATTATCAACTGTATGACAATTAGTCCCAAAATGGTTTCACTTCACTTACTGCTAAATTTAGAATTGCACTGACATGTTCAATTGTGATCCCCTCAACCTAAGTAAACTAAATGTTGTTTGGTTATAATAGTTACATTGAAATAACAAAGATTTGAAATAATGTGACTTTTTCTTGAATAGTACAAGATATTTTATTATTGCTTCCTGTGTGGGTTCAAATATGTTTTGTTTTGCATTAACTGTGTGTTGTTTTAATAGTTCAGGGTTGTTTTCCTATATTCTAGAGGATTTCATAACAGTAAAACATGTTGTAGTAGATTGTTTTTCAGGTCCATCAGGTTCAACTGATTTTGTGGAGGAAAGACTAATGGTACAAATATTTATGTGTCTGACAAATGCTGTGGGAAATAAAAACAGGCAGTTAGACAGGTGTGTTACAGTACATGTACCATGGTTGTCCCGCTGTCAATCATCCATCCCTGTGCTGCTGTTCCAGTGATTAGGAAATATCTAAGTTGCCCCAAGGCAATAAAGATACCAAAGCAGTCACAGCTCTGGGACTGTTTGTGCAGACAGTTTTTGTTTCTAACAAGCAGCAGAGGTCATATGTTCCGTTTGCCAAATTTCACAATGCTATCCAGCCTGTAGCAGACTGAAAATGCTACTGTGCAGGAGAAATGCTGTCAACAATCTAACTTCAGTTCAAAGTTTGAAGGCCAAAGAGATGTCTTTCGGCTTCAGCTGATTTTTCTTTCTATAATTCACCGTGGTGTTTTCATGTAGGGCATGTTCACCTGCAGCAAGGACAGTGCCTCTCGGACTCAAAGGTGATTTGTCAAAGCAAATTGAGTTTCACCTCAGACCAACACGCCTTTTTCAGTCCTGACAACATACCACGAACAGTTTATTCTTAAACTAATTTAATAAATAGGGGTCACTTTATTTATTTGGACATCTATTCAGGGGAGAGTTTTGACACACATGGCGCTGTCCCAATGCCCCATACCAAGTCCTAAGCACTTAAGCCTCAGACATTTTAATTAACATCATATGTGGACTCAGCAAAAATGGAAGAGCACAATTGAAGGGCTCAAAACACTTTATAGAGACAGCATGTTGTGATTTGTGTACAAATTACCTGTGGGCAGGGGGTCAGAAAGAAATTAGCCTCATATTTTTATGTCGGTGGTGCTGCCTTTCAGCACGTTTATTCCTCTCTGATGAAACAAGTGTTTGCTGTTTTACAAAACTATTGACATTTCTCAAAGATAATACCTCCCAAAAAATATGCAAGAGGCACTTATCAAGCACTTCCTGTGGGACCGACGCTGTTCCAGTATGACCCCTGCAGACTAATCGGGAATCAGCACTAAAGCATCTTTATGTTAAAGACTCATTGAGGTATTTTTTGCCTATTTGTTGTTAATGAGGTATACTGTACATAAAAGTATAAAGTGGGTGGATGGGTCAGTGTTACGGTAGAATTCATGAGGCACATATACTCCATGATGTAACAAGGACAGGCACATACAGTTCATTTTAAATCTCTTTAAAATGTGTATAGATGTAATTACGGTACTTGAATGTGTTTAGCACCCTCTTGGCAAAATTTAGATTCAAAATCTAACTTTTTCTGCGTTCGTCTCATAGCCCATGTTTCATCTTAGAGAACGGATCAACCACAGAGTCACGCTTACCTGGCTGACAAACTCTGTGACATCATTCCATCAGAACTGCTACTGCAACAAGAAGAGGGTTTGATTTACTCCAGGGGTGCAGACCAGACCAGGTTAATGATACCAGTCCAGGACCTTGGTTTCCCTCAAACTGTCCAAAATTTTCTCTTTGATGTCCACAAAAGAAGCTCAGGTTCATCAAACAACCTGAAAGAGCATCTGCATCTCTTTGTTCTTGAGGTGTAAGACAGCATAAAGTTGAATCTGGAAAAAGTGAGGGCAGGAGTTTCAGTGCTTTGCAGTCCACAGTTATTCAAGGTTCTAGTGGTCTGTTAATACGAGGAACAGCTGCTCTGCTCACTCACATCAGCCGCCAATGCCACCACTTCGCCTTTGGCCAGCATCAACACCAATCACACCTCATCCAAAATGGCACAAACTACTCAATTTAAAAACACACCAGATCTGGATTTGGAAATAAATATTTTGCTGGATATCCATACTGACACAGAATATGTTATGCGTTAGGAACCACCACGAATCACAGAATTGTGGAGCTAAAAGCACAATATTCAAAAGAGCAATATTCCTGAAGTTTAACTGACTTGATACTAAACAGATTAAAAAGTGTTGCTTTCATTTTTGGAAAGTACAGACACCTAGACAAGAATGTCTCGCTTGAGATGAGCTGATAAAGAAGGACAACGATGGATGAAACTGGTAGAGAAATCAGACCTACACAAGAGACAGACAGATCAGACAGACAGAGTTCGATTCCCAGTCCCACCAGGTTACATGCCGAGGTGTCCTTGGACAAGACACCGATACCCTGTAGCGCTGA
>JAUMHF010000017.1:19435454-19456271 GCA_032359275.1 Microctenopoma steveboyesi | reverse complement strand
ATTATTATTATTATTATTATTATTATCAGAATACAGTCAGGAGTCCAGAACTTCTCTAGCCTGAACAAATATTCAGGCTAGAGAAAGCTGACAGTCAGTAAAGTGGGAATGTGAGAGGTGCTGCCCATATAGGGGGAGGCAAATCACTCACCCATTGAAGAAAACGCTCCCCTAGGGTCAGACACAAGGCAATGTATGAAAATATATAACTATGCAATTAACTTAGAAACTGTAGTGAAGTAAAAAGTGAAAATTGACAAAATGAGACAAACTGAAGTAAAGTACAGATACTGCCAAAACATACTTGAGTACAGTAGTCAAGTATTATTACTTCATTAGTATACAACAATGTGTCACTAACTATTTAACTAAGCTATAGAGAGAAAACTCCCAGAGCCATAAGTGGAGCCACAATGTGCAGTACAAGATCCTGAGTAGGCTTACTCAGCATCCAGCGCTGAAGCACTGAAAGCTCACCTCCATTTTTAAGGTACTCAGATCCTATTTATTAATATACTTAAAACTCACAGGGGTGTTGAGTACATGAGAAAATCCACGCTATTAAGCTGATGTACATGGGCAGTGGTAGTCATTTAATTCTGTTTAAATGGCCCGGAGGGACCTAAGCGTAGGCCATCATCTTGTTACGACCACTCTCATCCTTGTCTAAAACTGCACCAGCGTTAGCAGGACTCAAATCACTCTGTTTCCTTTACATTTTTGGGTTGACACATAATTAGGAATCCAGTCAATATTGTTTTACATGTGTTTACATTATTTGATTTGTCTGGTGTGAAATGGCTGCATTTATTTATATCATGTATTTATTTTATGTACTGAGCTTCTTATTTTTTACCACTTCACATATGCTCTGTGATTGTCTTCGCATGTCCTCACACACAGTGTTCACTTTGAATTCAATGCAGATGTAAAATCTGGGGAGACTGAAAAGCTGCAGTTTTTTACTGGATGAAAAACATCTGAAAAGCCGATTACCAGTTAAGTGGAAAATGATGATCATTACAAGCAATCAAGATGGGCTTGTTTGCATATTGCAGATAAGTTAAGCAGCTGTAATTACAGCACAGGGCACAGGGGCTTTTCTGGAGAGATTACATGCAACAAAAGAGGACGATCCGAATGATGTTTAATGCTGAACTATCATGGGCCCAGTCCTCTTTTCATTTTCTCTTATATAATAGATATAACTTTTATTTGTTTCAAAGAGACAATTCTAAATCATATAGCACTAATTAGAGTTAGATTTTACTGCATACTAAAAAACTATATTTTCTTCTTCTTTCTCCTTCTCCTAATCTTTCCCTTTAACTGAGAGCATTGCTGAGCATCTCTGACACTGGATCTGACACGTTGCTCCCAGAAAGCAGTAAATGAGTTATAATATAAATGTCCCTGCAATGAGCAACAGAATTGACTTTAATTGTACTTCAACCCCACAGGTCAAAGATCAGTGAGCCTTGCTGAATGCTGTCAGAATAGATTGGACATCAGTGCTTTGCATGAACTTACATCATTGCTTTCTTCCTAATTCTGTCTCTAGATTAAATATTTGAAAAAATACAGGACTGTGATGACATTTGTGTGTTGTTTGATGCTGGACTGAAGACAATCTGAAGTGATCTTAACCTCAAAATGAAAATATTGTTTTGTTGGACTTTGTACCCAATATGTAGTCGAGGAGCCTAGTTTTCTGACATTCAGCTGCCCCAACAATCTGAACAGTCTATTGTTTAGCCAACAGTCACATAGTCTGGGTCTATGTAATGTTTTACTATTTAAGACAATATGCAGTCTAGAAAATGATCGAAAAGATAGTTTAAATGGTAAATGTTCTGCACTTATATAGCTCAATATCAGTGGTATAAGGTGCTCAAAGTGCAGTGCTGCTCATTCACCCATCCACACACACAAGAACACACCTACACATGCGCTGATGGCAGAGATGCTATGCAGCTGACCTGACTTGGGGGCAACTTGGGGTTCAGTGTCTTGCCCAAGGACACTTCGACAGGTGGGAATCCAACCACCAATCTTTCGTTAAGTAACAACATGACCTGGATAAGTATCATTAATGTGTCATAGATGACAAGTTTCTATGCATGCAGATAGAAGAATAGAATAGGCAGTCAGTGCTGTCCACTGTGAATCAATCTACTTTGAACAGCTCTGCACACCACTCTCGTTGACAATGAACAGCTCCAGATCAACAGGAAAATGGCCGAGCAAGAATATAGGCTTATGTATGAATGTAATTGAAGACGTGACAGAAGTAGTCTAGTGTTTCGACATACTGTTTATAAAGGTGTTCTTGTTTGGTTGTTTTGTTTTACATAACATTTAAAAACCTAAATGAAACATGATTAATATCAAAGCGTTTGTATAAGCAGATGTCTGTACTTAAAAAGTATATGATTTGGTGCAATGCTGCGAGGGGAGCATATGAAAATTGCATTAGAACAAGACGTGATCTGTTGGATAAATGGAGGATAAGTGCCGCAGTATAGAGCAGTTCTATAAAATACACAGCATGTAAAACAGCTCCTCTCTCCACCTAATGTGAATAATTGGGGGTAATTATAAAACCAGAATTTTTTCATATTCTGCAGTTGTTTAATAAACACCAGTGCTGTGTTTTCATATTCACAGCGGGGCTTTTCCCCCTCATATAGCACTGCTTACATAGCAGGATCAAACACTTTGGAGGAGAGCTATCAAACCATGCCTGGATCTGTATAGTGAGAGGAGTGTTCACCCCGGGGGAAGAGCAGACAACACCTCTGCTTTCATCACTAGCACAGGGCTCCCTTGCAGCACGAGATGTTGAACAATGCTTGTAAGGAACCGACTAGCCTTTCTTCTTTAGTGGTGCCACAAGAGTATTTATGTCATGGTGCAACTGAATACTTGGGCTGAATGGTTGTTTTCGCTTTTTAACAAAACAAATAAGTCCCTTTCCTACATGCAGCCCTGTGGGGTACAGCAGGCTGCTTTAAATTGTTTCCAGCCGCCTCCTGCAGTGAGTCACAATACTGTGTTGCAATGCTTGTGAATTATTGACAAGCCAATACAGACTATTCAGGCTGGGGTTAGTGAAGTTGGGAAAAAAAACTTTGATGTATTTTGCACTTGCTGCGTGTCATCAGATATGAAACTCAACAGTTTGAACACTTATCTAATGCCTGCCGTCAGATATTTTGAACACCTCTTCATTTCCTTACCATAGGCAGCTCTTTCCTACATATGGTCTCCAAGCTTGAATGCTCAAGACGTGCCTCACTGATAGGAATGAGCCTTATATGCAAGTATGAAAATGCCACACGAATAACGCTAGCAATCTAACACTAAAATAAACACACATGGTTGTTGTTGCTAAGCGACAGCGAGCCCGAGGACCTGTACATCTAAGCAGTCTGGACAAGCAACAAAACAGCCTAATGTAGAGCAAGCTGCGCAGAGTTCAATACAACAACATGAAGTATTTGTGACACAGAATTCTAAATTGGTACATTTTGTATCAAGCATTCACATATTTTAAACAAAACTCATTTGCTTGTGATTTTCTGAGTATACATCTACTACCTTGACCTTGTTCCACATGTCCACATTGTGTTTGGTTATACCTTTGTGTCACATACTTTTTATACTATACTTATAAAATATTCCTTCGACTGCACAAACATGAAACATTTTAACGTATCATGGTCTGGCTGTAACACATGAAGAGTGGTCATGTACTGTAGTATGTGTTCCTAATGACCCAAGAGTGGCATGGGAATTAATCCAAAGACCTGGAAACAAGTTAGCACTTCTGGTTCTCTCGTCCTGAAGTCAATGGATATTTGTGTCTGAAGTGGTGTATTTACTACATAATAGTAGTAAATACACCACTTGTGATTTGTTTAGACATAGCTAGTGGCTAAGTGGCTAAATTAAACTACAGTGGTTACTGCAGACATTAAATAACATCTGCTTTTATGTGAAAGGGATGTACGACCAGCATTTGCCATACCCATCAGAGGTTTGGAGAAGACATGTTGAATTAAATAAATATATATAAAGCTTTGTGTGAGTGGAGTTTATTATATAGTGTAACAATAGCTTTTTATTTCCGGCAATTGTATTCAGGCATCGAAATTTATCAATTAAATTTTAGTGTATTTGCAAAGATTAGCTTGAAAAACAACATGTGTAATTATGCTAAACGTTTGCTTCTCACACAGCTTGCAGTACTTTCTGTTACTATCCAAACCAAAATTGATAATTGCCTTTTTGTTGTGGGAGTCAGGGCGATGCTAACTAGCAGGTTGGCCAACAAAAAAACATCATCTCATATGTATGACCTATGGGAAAATGAAGTTGAGCAAATGAGAAATTATTCTTTTATAATTAAGGGCAATCTTGTCACACTGAAAAGTCTGAATATCTCATGATTACAATTCTTTAATGTCAAGTCCAGAAAAAAATAAAAACAAAGGTCGCAGGTTTGATCCCCAGCCGCGACAACCAGCCCATCCCCCACACCAGCGCTAGCTCACCGGGCGCGGTCTGTAGCTGCTCCCAAGGGGGGATGGGTTAAATGCAGAAGAACACATTTCACTGCGTGTTGTACACTGTGTAACTATGTATGTGACAAATAAAATTTGAATTTGAATTTGAAATACTACTACATTGCAATTGCAGTGTGAATCTCTTTCGGTCACTTTTTCTCATAGTTTCCCACATTAATTATCTTTTTCCAAACAAGCAGGTGTTGCATCTTAAGAGACGTTGGAAAAATGTCAAAGTGAAGCATGCATCTTTAATCTTGATGTGCCATATGTTGGTAAAAGACAAGTAACATCACGCTCATTACCATGCAGGGCTGCAGGGATACTGACTGTTTCCATGGACATACTGTGCGAAAGCAGCATAGATACAGTAGAAAGAGTTCTAATTGTGTATGTGTCACCACGGTATCATATAGAAACAAAATTCTGATTAGAAATCATTTCACAAAAGCAAAAAACAATGTTAACTGTAATGTTTAAAGATGCACACAAAACTTAGAATTAATGACAATTATGTTTGTATGCTGGTAATTCTGGTGTTTCTTTCATCAGCAGCAGCAAAGAGCAACAATAGATGTGACAATACTATGATGAAAAAAAAAAGACTCATTAATTTGACTGTTTTTTAGCTCTGTTATAAGTTATGCCCTGCTCACATGCTGCAGAGCCTGTCAACAAAGGCAAACACAACCTCTTCTAATGAGCAGGCTTTAGGGAGGCAGCGGTGCAGGCTTCTTACATAGTGGATTAGTGGATGTCTCCCGAGGGTGCTTACATCTACACTGTTAGAGTCACAGTGACTTTGTTGTCAAGGTCAAGCAAATGAGTCAGGTGGGATGGCTCACTGCGGGAGGAAGGTGCACAACTGTTCTCCATCCGTCATAGCCTGACTGCCGTGACATAACGCCACTAAGCACTGCGTGTCACAGCAAGAAGGACACAAGTTCTTTCACCTTCTTTTCACATCACTGGTGCTGGTTTCAGCCAGGTACCCCAGTTTCATGCCGTGTCTGATTTGACCTACAAGTAAAATGGACTTGAATGCTCAGGTGGGTGGACTAAAAAAGTGACAGAATACTGAGAGTAGTAGACCTTTTTTCCAAACCGGCGCACAAAACATGTTAATTATCAGTGTCAAAAATGGAAATGACCATAGCCATGGCATCTTCTTTGCTTTCTTTTCTGTGCTTCTCTCACAGCATGTCACTGGGCAAGATGCCTCACAAGCTGTTTACAGGCAATTAAGAATATAACAGTTAATACTTTACAGTTGCTCCCATTACAGCTATATCAGTAGTGATATCTAGGGAAAATAAGATGCTTACTGTGTGAGAAATAGTGTGTCCCAGTAGGCAAGCTTCCATAAACCACCACAACAGTCAAAGGAGTAAGCCAGCACAGCTCTAATTAGTCCAACCAAGCAACTTTTGAGGGTTGCATCAGAGCCAGGAGCTGAATAAATACATAACAATCTACAATAGAGAAAAGTATGGTAATATTCTTTTTAGAGTGATCAGCTCTAAGCTGAAGGACTCGTCTACGGCAGCTCTGTGAGAGCCCCTCTCTGATCAGCTGGATACACCTATTCAATTTGCTGATTAAAGTCATATCAGGCGCTGCTCCTGACAGGCGAGCTCTTGTGAAAAGATAAAAGTCTGAAGTCTACAGAATCAGTTTCAAAACACCACCATTTTTCCACACACCAAAGAGGATGACTATTACACACGTGCAGCAAGAAATGATTCAATATGCAGACTGAAAATGTTTTCATTAAAAAATGAGGCTGCTTCTTTCCCATGTGATCAAGCAAGGGCACCTTGAGCAATTCAGTCTCTGGATTTTCTCTAGTTGAATGGAGAAGACGCTACCCTTCCATCACTGCCTCTGTCACGTTAAATGCCCCAGCAGAAGACCCCTCAGAAAAACACAGAAGTAATCACACATTTTCCTGTTTCTCACTCCACATCTATGAAGATTTCTTTCATGTCCAACAGCAAACGAACACCAACAGTCATTTCACATGTGAGGACTTCTAATGTACACGCACACACATAGACACACTACTGCATATTATATTCAGTAGTGAATAGCGAACTTCTGAGAAATGACGGTGCCGTATTTCTATCAACATTCTTTCTTAACTAAGTGAAAAAATTGCATTAAATTGCATTAATTAATCAGTCCACTGATCCGTGTAGACAGAAAATAGTTAATGCAACTTCAGAATAAAAGTTATTGGAAGAAAAAAAGTTAAGAAAGGTCAGCTATTAAGAAGCTTTGAAGATCTGAGCTCGTGGCTAGTATTTAAGGATGATTTATAGCTGATTCATGAGTGAAAGTAGCAGCAGTGCTGCTGTTCAGAAAGGTAAGGATAAACCTCAAACGCCATGTTTGCAGATTAGACTGCATAAATAAAACATTTGAAAACTGCAGAGCATTTTGGGAAGTGGTGAATGAAAAACGGGAGTAAAACAGTAATACATTAGAATTTAAAGCGGGGCCATTATAAGAGAGTTAAGAGAAACCTGTTGTGACTAAATTCATATGCGACTGCAACTTTGCCTCACTGCTTCTGGAGGCTGATAGATAGGATTGCTGCTCATTGCTCTTTCCTTGCACCCACACCCAGAGGACACAGTGATGGATGATTGGCTGAGGACAGCTGCTGCTCTGCCTCTCAGGAGGGTAACTAATAGAACAGGGGCAAGTGGGCTGGTGCAGTGAGTACAGGACTGAACAGAATGCCCTCAAGTACAAAACAGATTTTATCTCTTATCAGCAGGCAAAAGAAACCCTCAGACCTGCGAGTTTTGTATAGCTTCCTCTTTATCTCTTAATATTTCTAAGAGATTAGGCGATGAGGGAGATTATGATGATACCTCAGAGGGCATGCTTCGTAAAGATGCGGCGTGTTTATCCTCTTCCTATGGCCACACATAAACATTTCCGGCTGTAATGAGCAAAAATCTGGAAGCACACTTGCTGCCACTTCTTTTCAGAAGGCTTGTGATTTCCGAGATAATAGCCAAAGCATGCATATTTAATGAGCATCATCTGCTCTGAGTTAAATATGCTGTGAAAAACTCCTCCTGCGCTCACTTTGCTCCAACACAATGCTTGACTTTCTGAAATATTAATGTCAGATTGCTTATACAGAGTTTTCTAGACATGTCGCAGTGTTGGTAGTTGCCACATGTTACATTAAGTGTTATTAAGCCCAATAGTAAAGATACCTTTTAAACTAATGTTTTAAATCAGATTTCTTTCCTTTTAAGCTCTGCCTTCAAAGTTATACAGAGCTTTAGCGCGCTTCTCTACTATCCTTACTGATAGGATTGATGTTGGTTTGATGCTATGACCTTGCTCCTAGTCATGACAACAAGCTGACCTCTCTTTGAATAGTTTCTGCCTCCCCTGCTGGGCACCTTCTAGTCTACAGTGTCTTCAGTTACCCCTGGATAAGCTGTTCTTCCTATTAGTGAAAGTCTTTCTCAGGATTTGATTACTTCTTCTCTTTTGAAGGTGTTTGTGCAGACAGTTAATGAGGAAAAAAGTTTTGTAGGAAATGTGGTACTGTAATATTGACCCAAGCTTCTTTCTGTAGTTGCAAGCGTAAATGGAAAAGAAAAGAACAAGAGGAGAAGTTTGAATACTTCTGTTGTTTTTGTGTGTATGTTGAGAAGATTATGTGCATGAATTTAAATTAACACTTATCCTGTCCTGAATGTGCTGCCCTAAGTTTTTACAGATGTCAAAGAGAAAGGGAGTAAAATGGTGATGATGTTATCAGATGAGTAGTAGATTTAAATTGTCTGTGATAAAAAATCTGGATATGGAGTCAGAATAATGAGCTGACTAGATTGTCTGTAGCCTCATCTCTTTGTAGGACTAGTGATTAGCCATTGCTAGCACAAATCACCATCATATCTAAACAATATTAATGTTATGGCAGTGATTTTAATGGTGTTATTAAAAAACACAAGAACAAGAGCAATATTCTGCCTGTTCCTAATAATCATTAAAGACAGAGAAGAAAAACACACCCACGTCTCAAATGCAACTATTGGCAATCTTGTTGCATCATGGGTAATGTAGGCACCAGCTTTGACAAGAAAGGAAATTGTATGCAATAAAAAGACAATTAAAAGTTGCTAAATCAGTGGAATGTAGCTCCACCACTGTGTAAAGGTGTCAGACTAAGTTCTTCAGCACCTTTTGGTAGGGGTAAACAGAAAACCTGGTGAGGTAAAACATGGTCAAAAACAGCCACAAGGGGAGATGAGACGAAAAGAGCAAACAATGCAGGAGGGCACAGCAGAGGCAGAAATCTGACAAACGGGTCAAACACAGGCAGACAAGAAACGGAACTAATTGCTGTAAAGCTAGTCAACAAATAGACAATCTGGAGACGTGTGCAGTGCAGGTAAGTAGGTAGGTTGCATGAGTAGAGGGAGAAGGTGGCGCTCTCAAGCAAGTATACTTCAGTGTATCTCAATAAACAGATACACATAGACACCTTTTATATGAATACTGACATGGGAAATGCCATAGCATGCCACATAACCACAGACCTGGCTAGGGACTAGTAGCATTTCACACCCACTGTCTCTCCTCATTCCTCTCACCTGCCTCTCTACTGTCAGAAATGCGCAAAAAAAGGCTGAAATGTGTGGAAAATAATTTTAAATGACATCGGTTATACACGCTGACATAAGGAGTGTGGTCAAACAATGTTTTTTCTTTAGGTTTCTCTGCCACTGCTGCATATGCGCTTTCTATTCACCGTTTACTGCTTTGTTTCAGGGTTTTGTAACAACACATTCCACATTGTGGAGCCTGCCCTTGGTTAAGTCATGCTAGGCTCTTTGTTTTCTGATCTTATATGTGCATAAGTACTTCTATGAAGTTGGATGCCTTTGTTACACATGGTCAGTGGCCCAAAATACAACATGTGTTTGCACACTATCTGTTACTGAAACACCCGCGTTACAGCCTGGCAAACTTACTGTAGTCCATAACGGGCCATCTGTTTTGAGCTCCTACACACACTGAGTGCATCATCCTGTCTGCCCTAATGTGTTTTTATTTTGGGCTGTGAAGGAAACTTTACTTTTCCCAAGAAAGAAGCACAGTGGATACAGATATAGGCCAGAATCAGACTTTGAGAATGTCTTTCATCGTATAAGGCCTTTGTGGACAACTCTTTTTACAGTCATGCCCTCTATGCAGCAGGATTTTGTGCTAGATTTTTGCTGACGGACAATGCTGGTCCAGTACTATCTGGGTGAGTGAAGAAATCAGAAATAGGAGCATTAAATTAAAATGTGCAACTGTAGTATTGTTTTGTATCCTACGTTGTTTTGTCCTATGACGAACAGTAGAACTAACATTGGTAGCTGTTATTTTTGGGCAGCAGCCCAGGCTTTCATGTAGACTGGACAGCTTTTTTGCCTCCAAAGGAAGACTTCTACAAGCTGTCTAATTAGAACAGATTTGGATAGGAGGGAGCCTTTTTGCATTTTACCTTAAAAATGACATAATATTGTTTTAGTGGAGCCACAGAATAAAATACAGAATAAACCCTAAATGAAGCATATGGCCACCTCAAACTAAGCTGTCACGTGCTGTGAGGTTGTCACATTTCGAAACACCAGCTGTAGGCAACAGGTGGAGATTAACATAAGGTTGTTAATGCCTATAAGACGTCAGATTTCTGGCTCAGATTTCTTCAAAATCAAAAGTAAGTTTTACTGCTGGTAAATACGGTAATGTGGCCAGAAGCACAGAATGCTTGATCTCTGCCAATAACATAAAAAGTTAGTGCTAATTATTACCGACATATAGAGTTGTTCCACATTACTGTATATTTTAGGTTTAGATTTGATTTCTATGTCATGTTTATCTTATCTTATTCTGAAACAGAATTCAACAAATGAAACTGAAAAAATAGTTTGTGGCAGCACTAAGAGTAGGTGTAGAGAGTTAAACCGAAGCCTAGAATCACACAAGTGACTTAAAAATATGTGTGGGGCAGATTCACTGCACAATATTCCACTATGACAGTGGTATATCCAACATGTGTACCACAGCAGCATCCAGTGTACTCTTTAGTGCACATGCAGGCAAAGCAGTTAGCACAACGGCTAAATGCAGCTTCCCAGCTGTCTCCATGTTAGTTCTAATTAACAATAAATCCACTCACTGCTCTGGTGACACTGATTTAGTAAATTTCATACATGCTGCAGTGAACACACTGTTTAATCTACCAAGCATCCACACTCCCTTGAGATTTTACAGCTGAGATTATAACAGCAAGCACTTCACTGGGTGTGGCGGGCTGCTTCATGAATGCAAAGGGAACAATACTGCTCATGTTGCGATGCGGGAGTGGTCCCCTCACCACAGAGTGCCGGTTACAGTGGCAGAACAAGTGGCTATGTTCCTGCTGAAATGACATCACTTGTATAACATAGCATCGATGTAATTAACCGTGTATCAACGACAAAGACGCAAAGAAGACAAAACCAATATTGCAGCAGAGAGCCTAAATACCTGCTCTGCCTGCAGTGCGATCTAAAAGGCTTAGACGACTCAGAGCCACAGCTTTCCAGGCTAGATTTGTTGTTGTGGTTCCATGGGGAGAGTTGAAAGGATAGAATGGTTTCATTTGGGTCAGGTCAGTCGTGCAGTTTGAGCCCTTGAGTACATTAGAAAGAGCTGAAATAACGCTCTTAGACAGGGCGAAGGGGTTGACTTGAGTGCCAGTGCTTTTACTATGCCCTGTGGATCCTCTGGGTTCATTAAGCAGTTTGGGGTTTGTGTCAGAAACCTCTCCACAACCTGCTGCGACATGAGGAAAGTGCCCTTGATGCAAAAAAGCAAGAGCTACAGGTTGTACAGGTAGGAAACTCTGAAGGGCACTTTTACTCAAAGCCATTTACAGAACGAAAAGGTTACCTGGATGTAAACCTGGTTGTGGAGGGAAAACAAGGTATCGGCTTTACTGTAAATATCTAGAAACAAGAATTGTACAATAAAAACGCATATGTTCTGATCTTTTATACGAGCTAGCCGCCCTCTGTTTTTGCTGTGTCACACAGCAGGTTTTTGATGGTGGATATTCTACTTCCGAACACGGGTCTTTGTTTTTTAACCCCAGCCCGCGTGTTCCAGCGATCAGAGAGAATGTGATTTAAGGTGATGATATGCAGAGGCACCATCCTTCTCTTGCAGGCGACTGCTGCAGTGCAGTATGAAAGTGCTCCCTTTGGCAGTGAGCACGTGTTGCTCCATAACAGCTTCCAACTTAGAATTCACCAGAGATAGACTAGGTCCGCTGGCACTAACGCTTGAACCTCGCTGCCTGAGATATTCAATATCCGACTGAAATATGGTGAGATTCTGAAGTTTTATAAAGATCAGAACTATAAAGGTTTGTAGGCATATGTGAATCTGCACCAGGAGTTTATTACTCGGGTTCACTATTGTGTAAGAAAACTTTTTTTTCACAGGAAAGGAATGTAAACAGGTGTGGTCTGCTCCACATTTAGGTTTAAGATGAAAATCTTCTTTGAATTGTGGTCACCTCTGCTCTGTGAAAGTTGTTGTTTTGGGCTTTTCTTCACAGCTCTCACAATGCTTCGGGGGCCTCCTTGACCTTCCTTCTCTCGTCGACTCCTCTCTGGTTTCCGAGCTAATTTATACTTTTCAACAACAATTTCAGTTTTTACAGGTAGAACCCAAGGCCATAACCAATAGTAGTCATGCAGTGCTATGTATTTATTGTTTGAACAATACATTTCAAGACAAGAAGAGACAGCTGTTATTGCCATCTACCAATAATTATTCTCACTTAAATATAATAACACTCAGCTTTATTTGGATCATCTGATACAATAGGTCCTTATTCAGGTGCACTAAATATATGATTGGCATTTTAATACTTTAGTAGGGGACTGTAAGTATCAGATCCACTCTACATTTGTGAAGTGAAACCACTTCTGGAAGTTTTCTTTCTTTTTAGAGAGAAACAGTGCAGAAGATTACCCAAGCAAACTCCTGTTTAATGTCCTTTGAAAGAGTCTCTGAAAGGATATGAGTCATAATCTCATAAAAGTTTACTTTTGCACAATTGAAACAACGGTGTATTAACAGAAAAAATACTGAAGCTCACAAGAAACAAGAAAATAAAACACACACACATGAATGTTTTCATCACTCACTGGGAATTATTAGTATTTTCTCTGGTCCTCGCAATGTGTAAGCAGGTTTGGTCCCCGCAGTGGGAGTAAAACATGGTGTGCACACACACACGCTAGCAGCCCACTGAGGAAATTGCGTGTTTGGAGTCACATTATCAATCATTACCATTAATGGAAATGGGGGCAGTGAAGTGCACCATTCCCACATCTCAATGAAGGAATCACACATCAGTCATCCGGGTTTTCTTTCAGGACTAGTTAAACTGCAAAGAAGCTCCGTTCACAAAACCGACTTCACAAAACATAGGTCCGTCAGAACAGAAATTATTTCAAACTAAGCTGTAAATAAAAACATATTTAGGGAGGTGAGCTTTAGCAGACAGTAATAGTCTCTCCTCTACCACCCACATAATGGTTTATGTTCAGTTTCTTTTGTATAAACACCTTTCTCAACAATAATCCCAGCCAATGCAGTCATCATCTGTTTGACAGGAAGGATGTCCCAGCCTTTGATATAACCTGAAATCAATATTTAATGTTCATTTTCAACCTGCCTCTTCCTGAACTATAGCAAATTGGCAGCAGGATGCCGGGCAATGACCAGCGGATACTGGAGTCAAATATATGACTGCCGGACATGTGAAGCCACAACTCATCACTTTACACTTCTCTGAAAGAGACAGGTCATCCTGTGGTCCTGACACAAACATGAATCCTCCTAACCCAAATACAGCCATCTCAAAGCACATTACCTAGTCTGCAAGCAGGTGCTCTGAAACAGATACCGCAGCTTAGAGCCACAGAGGCTGTTTACTTCCCCTCCCTGACAAAACAGGCCACAGAAAAATATCTGAAGTTAAAAGGAAATGAGTTGGTGCAACAACAAAAAAGATGAGATAAAACAGCGTAAAAACATTGTACTCCACAGACAACAACACAGTTTATTACGCACAGCAAAGTCGCTTCGCTGTGCTGTAACACAGTCTGAATTTTTAAATATTACCCTGAGCTGTCTGTCAGAGAATATGCACATAACTGGCACAGAGAGAAAATGTATGGCCTATGGTTTACTCATACTATAAATCTTCACGCTTGGCCTAATGCTTTTTGTCCACACCCTGATACTGGAGTGCTCAGCTGGGGGATTGGCTGCCCACACGGTGCCTTGTCTGTCAGCTGATCAGGGCCTGACTCCAGCTTAGTGCGCCCTCGCTGGAAACCGCAAATGAGGTGCAGCACAAATGCATTCATCTTCATCTGAAGAGCACAGGATAACGTGTCAGGCAGTTTTTTGTGCTTCAGAGATGGTTATAGTGATAGGCCTGAAACTAGATGTTTTCATCTCTATTTGTAGAGCCTCAAGTGCTATCACTTTCATATAATGGCTGTGCAGTGTCCATGATAAAGCTGTATTGCAGGCCTTCTTCTGACTCGTATCTAATTATAGTGCTACTGTGCACTGCGCTGCTTTAGGTAGGGTGAGATGTGCCATCCATGTAGACTTCAGCAGTTCTCATTTCAAGCTTGCAGATGTACCTTTTTAATTTTGAATCTGTTGTAACTGTGAAAACTTTATGGCCTTTTTCTAATTGAATTATTCATTTCTGCTGCGTCATTATGATAAATGATCAGAATCATTCCTGACCGTGATGAAAACACTGTGAGCCTTTGACCTATGATGTTTGTTTGGCGTGTACCGGTCAATACCAAAGGATAAAACACCTTGCTCAGATGGAGAATCCTGAATTTTTTTCTGGCCAGTGCAATTCATTAAACTGTTGCTCTGCCCATTTATCATAATCAATCAAAGGGCGACTGAGCCAAAAGAGCAATTTAGAGCACTGCAGAGTTACACCGTTGCTGAGTCTGTAATAAGTTTGAGGAAGATTATATAAGGTGATATTGAACCTTGGGGTATGGTTTGTGTCAGAATTGTAATGAGTCATACATTACTTGGTACCCATAGCCTACAGAACCGTCAGCTGGTTACATATAGAATAGAAATAAAGAAAATGAAAATGAATTAGTTGGGGAGATGGAGTTCAGATAGATCAAGATCCTGCACAGATATAGTTGAGTCACAGAAGTGGACATTAGAGTTGTATCAATTTGCCATGAATGACAATACAGAAGCTTTCACTTCAGCTGAGACGAAAAACTTTACCGTGACAATCACACTATGCTGTGGGTGCTATATAATTGGCAACTGTTTGCTTTGGGCAGACTTTGGATCCCAACACTATTGATTGTGAGTAACACCAGATGCCAGAGTTGGATGAGCGATGAGCAGTGTGAGGGATAGGACTGATGAGTGTACCACAAGGGGGTTGTTTGTCTTTTGGTCAGGGAATTGTGTCAAGGCTCACAACCTTCAAAATCCATCTAGCTGTCCAACGTCCTACATGCTCATTAAAGCGCATTAGACACGCGAACACACCATTTCAGGACACGGTTAAGTGATGTCATCGGCTGCAAAGTCATGAACCTTAAATGATAGCAAATGGGTTTGAGGAGGTGTTTGAAGTATCTAAAGCACCTTAACAATGCTTTCTCATTTGTGTAAAAATCCAATAGTATCACTTTGTAAACGAGCATCCAAAAGCGCAAACACAGGTTTTCCACCTGACACTGATGGTAAATAAGCAACACTGATCATATTTGGCATATTACAAGTCAGGTCTACTGATACCACACACAGTGAATGGCCCACAATCCCAGCAGGGACACGCTGCAGCTGTTCTGCTGCTGCCTCTTAGATCAGGACTTGGGCGATGTTTTGCCCCACTTACATGCAGCAGCTTTGTGAACTGAAAAAAAAGCTTCACAATAAACCCTGCCTGTGCTGCAGTGGATTGCAAAACCTTCCTGTGGGTCTGAATTAGTGTTCTTGGAGCTGTACCCAATCCCCGCAGCCAAACATATCTGGGAGAAGAATTTTCTGTTCTGCTTAACACCAGCAGAGGGGGGTGTGCTCAAGTCAGGAGGAGCGGGAGGCTGTGTCAGCCTCGGATGTTTTTAAGCGGCCACACCCTGAAATGAGAGGATGCACTGACAAAAACACGGCGACATGCAGTGACATGCAATATTTACTCTACCATCAGCACAGTTACATTTAAGCACAATCAGACTGAGACTGTCTCAACATAATATAGTCTTTTCTTTCAGCCTGTAAACAAAACAGGTGAAAATAATAACACTCAGATATTACATCCTCTCTGAGCGACTCCAATATCCCATGCCTGATCGTAGAGATGAGTTGGAGATTTAAATTTCTCCTCGCCAGTACTGTGATAGACTTTCCCAAGGGTTCTGAATTGAGGTTTCTGCCTGTACTGGCTGTCACTTAGGAAACAAAACTACCAAACATGCTGCCTCAGTGGATCCAAGTGAACAGTCTCCCTCCTGTGCAGTACAAAGTACTAATATTTAGAGACTTTTTAATGAAAGGGAAAAAAACAGGTTAAAGAAAGCCTTTCTGGAAGGCTTTGTGAAATAGTCTGAGATGAATTATGCACATCCACTGGCTTTTGATATCATCCCACAGGGCTTTTTTCTCTTTTCATTAAAGCTCTGTTTTTTCCAACTATGCCTCCTTTTTTAGAGAAAATGACTGAGCAAAATCCTTTAGTTTAAATCAGTGCAAGATTAAATAGCTTATTGTGTGTGCGTTTTCTGAGGCAGAGGTCTGTGTGCTGGCTACAGCATTTAACACTAGCTTAATTAGGTTATCCTAATTGGTTGAATTGGCACTGTGATCCTACCATAATAAAAAGACCGACGACACTTCAAATCAGTAGAATCAACCTGAAATATAATGTGTATGCGAACAGTGCAACAGGGCTGACCAGGAGGACTTGAACGAAACCAAATCCCTGCAGGTAGAGTGTACCTGTCAGTCTTCATTTTTAATCCAGACTGGTTGGAGTGGAACATCTAAACTGTTGAAGTAAACCAAATGCAATCTGACACCAGAGACTGAACAATACAATCTTAAAACATCCCACCGAGTTTCTGTTCCTGATCTGATTTTCCACAGTTTTTACAGCCTACATGAGATAAACAAATAAAGAGCTTTACTCAGTAAATGCTGAGTAGAGAAAGAGGAGACACACTCATCTAAAAGACACTGATCCTGTCTTCTGTTGAGGTGCTACCGGTGAAAACTCGCTAAAACTCTCATTCTCACACACACACAGTGTCACGGAGTTAGGAATCTGAAGAAACAATGAATAATTCTCTCATCAGTGACGCTGGACGCTGTCACATCTCGAACAGAGGGAGATGCATTGCAGTTTAAACTCGCTGCCGCCTCTACTGTAGCTCGGCTGCATTTATTACAGCACAGTGCATCATACTGTATTCACGGTCCCGCCGTCAGGTTACAAACAGAAACGCTTATAATGAGGTTGAGGCAAGAAGCTCATCTATATTAGAAGAGTTTTTAATGAACTCAGACCGTCAGAGACACCCCTCCTGCTCCAGGCTCCCACTGCTCCGCTCCCGTGCCCAGTCGACGCGCGAGAGGACCTTCACAGCCCCATCTTTATCAGTCTCACCATCGCCTCGAAGACAAAGAAAGCAGAGCAAATGAAGATGTGCTTCGATAGCAGGAGGAGCCAGTCTTAAACTAATCACTAATACTGCAGCCGTGCCCGCCTGGAGGCAGACAGGCACCGGTCCCTGGAGACTCTTCGGGGATGCGCAAAGATGTGAGATCAAAGAGCGAGAGGTATCGTGTTTGGTCATATTCTTTCTAAAAGAATCAGGCAGGGCGAGTCATGTTTGCTCCAGACAGTGCATCGACGAGGTGGCATCAAACTTGAAGGAGACGTGTGCTCAGTCTGCACAGTGGATGCGTTCCCAGCCTCAGCCATTAACTCGCATCGTCTCTCAGGAGGCGGACGCGCTTTCCGCGGTGCTGAAACAGGAGGACCTGGCGGATCAACTAGTGAACAAGAGGAGGAAGACACTTTCACTTGTCCATCTGCTGCTGAGCTTCGCGGTATTTTGGGGACACTCGTTAAGGTAGGTCCAGTACAGCAAACTGCAGTCACGCTATTTTCAGCCTCTGGATCCACCAGCATCCGCTCTGTGTGATGTCCTGAGGACCCGCATGCATCAAGTTTGAAACAAGCAGCATTTCGCCTAACTGTTCAAAGTACGGCCTGTTGATTTCAATCTGTGTGCTTTTCATTCTAAAGTATTCAGCCTCTCGTAATTTACTTTTCTCTACAATCTTTCAAACCTTTTACCACCAAAGTTTGAGAATTAAAGCAGTTCCTGGTCATTTTGTTTTAGTTCACGATAGATTCAATACTTTATTTAAAAAAAATTCTTTATAAGAGAAGAGTGGTACCTATGAGAAAACAGTGTGTACTGTTAATTTATAGAGTTTCCTGTGCAGGCAAATGTTTTCATACACGTCAATATGTGACAAAGCTGCTTCCTTCTTGCTTGCGTTGCTGGGTGGTTGGTTTAGAGCACACGACATGGTTTTAACATATGACGACTTGTTGTATTGCTGCACTGACTGTGGGAGTCAGTGGCTTGTACTGCTCTCTCACTTTGCCACCTGCTGGTATCTAATAACTTCATGCAGCACACAGGCTGCAGCTTTATTGTTGCTGTGCTCGTGGGTCCCGGGCTTTTAAATTCAATTTATGTTTGGTGTCTTTAAATAGAAAAACCGTACAACTTTGTAACTGAAAATGAGGGTCAGCGATCCATTCCACAGTTGTTAATGGCTTTTTTTTCCTTGTCTGGCAAATCTGTGGGTGGAGATCAGGACACAGTTTGTGTGTGCTGTTGTTCAGGTGTGCTCACTAAACTGTAAAAATAACATCCACTGCACACTCACCAGCCTCGGGCATGTATTTTGGTTTATACTAATGTCACAGGATAGATGATTATGTTCTAGCACTGAGCACAATCCAAGCTTTGTAACTTAAACTTTTAAACTTTGGGTGTTGAATTTAAATGAAAAGCTGCAGGTCCTAATCAAACCAAAACACGTGGTTAACGTAGAAGGTGAGAACATTTTAAGATCACGTGCTACTGATGCAACATTATTTTCCTTTGATTTGTATTGGTCCCATCATTGGTGGTCGATTAAAAAAAGCTTTAAAGATCTTTAACAATGTTGTAGCTACTGCAGCTTACGTGCATAAATCAATTACCCTGTGGAGCTGAGGGGAGAGTGGGTGCCATCAAAGCAGAGCAGGGACCCTTTGAGGTAGAAATCTTGGGTCTGAATGACTCAAGTTACAATTATCTTAAAAAGGTGCAGCTTAAAAATAAAGTAATGTTTTCCCAAGTCTTTTCTGTTGAAATACACCAGTTAATGCTCAGAGCACTCACAGAGAAGAATTGGTGGCCCTATGATAGACGCTTCAGTGAGTGGTCGTTCAAATTTGTCTGATTTGTGAAGAAGAATTATAAAAAATAAAGACTTCTTTAGACTTTTGTGAGTCTTTACTACTGCAGAAGAGATTATGTTTTCATCCACAATCTCCCTAAACGTTGTTATGTAAATAGAAGATGTTTATACTCGTGTTCATGAAAATATTGTTGGGCTACTTGACCTGAGTGCCAGATTTTGATATTCACTCCTCACGCAAAGACACACCCACTAGCAGATCATAAACAGAGCTCTAATTGCTAGCAAGGTTGCTCAGCGGCTTTAATCAATTACTGCGCCAATCTCCTTCCAGAGAGATGGAGAGCACAGGTGCCATCAAAGCAGAATGAGTCTCCTTTGAGGTGGGAAACGCGAGATTCAATGACTTCACTCAGCTGGGTCACTGGACACACAGCAGAGCTTTGACGCGTACAAATTGTGCTTGAAGATGCTGTGCTCATCCTGGAAGGCTCAGTGGCTGGCAGGGGACCAGCAGAGCAGGGGACATTGCACTCCAGATGGCCCAGCGAGGCCAGAGGAAGAGAGCTGTCCAAGCCCAGCTGGGAGTAAGGGAAGCTGGACTGCCGGTACTGCAAGTGTGTGTGTGTGTGTGCATGGTTGTGGGAGGGACATGGAATGAGAGAATCAATAACAGACAGAGAGAAAGGAGTGTGTATGTGTGCGAGGGTGTGTGCTGGGTAAAGCAGTGACTGGGATGGAAGGGGCGGGTGAGAGAGAAAATGAGAGAAAAACAGGCGCCTGAGTGTAGTTGCCGGCATGGAAGTAGTGATAGGAAAAGTGTGGGAGGGAGAAGAAATAAAAGAAAGGATGAACGAGCTTGTGTGTCTGTGCTGGTGTGTGTGTGTGTGTGTGTGTGTGTGAGCATTGAAGGAGTGTCAGGGAAGGGATATGCAGAAAATGAAAGAGAGAAAGAAACAGACGTGTGTGTGTGTGTGTCTGTGTGTGGGAGGGAGAGAAAATGAAACTTGAAGAAGCAGGCATGTGTTCCCCTTTGTGTTAGTGTGTTATTGCAGGGAAGAAAAGGAGGAAGGGCCAAAAACAAAAAGAGGAAGAATGCAGGAACCTGAGCGCGGGAGTGGGATGCGTGCATTTGTGTGGTCTCAAAGCTGTGTGGAAAATTGCACTTAGAAAAAAAGGAAAATGGTTTCTTACTGTACCTTAAACACAAACGTATTTCAGCTTTTGCCTCAGTCACTCAGCTCTGACCTGACTCATGCTTGCGGATGTGTATGTGCTTTATTGCACATAGCTTCAGGCACATGACCTCCCACTGTGAGATGTGGATCTGATATTCACTCCTCGCTCTGATTGCGAAGACGTGTTGCATGTGGAAGTGCTCTCTGTTTTTTTCCACTTTCGTTTTTACTGGATGTTGCACCTCGGAGCTGTCTCAACCCTGCTGAAGCGAAGCCATCTGAGAACGAGTGCAGAGCACATGACGAGAAACACACAGCGGCTTCACAGAGATAACTTTGTTTCACCGTTTCCATTTTGGAAGCAGCTACAGAGCAGATGGAGGAAAACCACGCGCTTTTCTTTCTGCCACATCAGCTCTGTGATGGAATGGAGCATGATCTGCACTTTGATCGCGATGAATTATTCTTATGCCTGGCTATAAATATGGTCTGTC
>JAUMHF010000017.1:19350130-19424447 GCA_032359275.1 Microctenopoma steveboyesi | reverse complement strand
TCACCACGGTGTTGATGTGACAGGACCATGAGAGGTCCTGCGTGATGTGGACTCCGAGGTATCTGAAGTTTTCCACTTACCTTTCCATTTACCTTCTCAGTGCTTTTACAGACTTTGAGACAATGAGCTATCTGACAAATTAATCATGGGAAATACTCTCTTCCTATTCCACATCTGCCAGAAACAAGGAGATCTGTCAATGAAATTGGCTACAGTCTAGTGATTTCTATTTTTAAATGCTGAATTTCTGTTTTCTAAATCCAAAGAACCCAGGGCTTCTTCTGTTCATCTGATTCGAATTTGATAGTCATTTTAAAGTATATATTATTTAAGGTCTTCATTCCACACCAGGTTTTCTACATGGTGGGAATGAGTATGGATAAGTGCTACAAAATATAGTTCACTTAATAAAAGAGGAAATTGTGAATTTGTCAATTTAATGGGTTATGGATAGTAACACTATATAGTATTTATACAAGCATATAACTACTATTTTTTGGCTTCTGTCCTTTTTAGAGCTCCATAACAGATATAACCCAATAACACTACCATGTGTTTTAGCCTAAATCTGCTACAAATTTGCATTCATAATTCCTATAATTTACCAAATATGTTGTTGCAGTTGCTTAACATTTATATTTTATAATCAATACAAATGTAAGACTTTGTTCAGGTTACTATAAAACCAATACTATAAAGATGTATATATAATTATATCTATATATATATATATATATATATATAAATATAATTAAACTGCCCACTTGCCCTTCTCTGGGCGGTCTTGCTCGTGTCCTCTACCAGAGGCCTGGGAGCTTGAGGGTCCTGCACAGTATCTATGCTGTTCCTAGGATTGCTCTCTTCTTGACGGAGAGCTCAGACGTCGTTCCTGGGATCTGTTGAAGCCACTCTAACAGGTGGGGCGTAACTGCCCCGAGTGTTCCAAAAACCACTGGAACCACTGTTACATTCGCTTTCCACATCTATTCTAGCTCTTCTCTCAGCCCTTGGTATTTCTCATGTTCCTTCGTCTTGATGTTACCATCGTTTGGGATTGCTACATCTATCACTACAGCCTTCTTCCTCGGCTTGTCCACCACTACTATGTCCGGCTGGTTAGCCATTACCAGTTTGTCAGTCTGGATCTCAGCCTTCTCATTCTCAGCCACCTCTGGAGGTGTCTTCCATCTTGACCTTGGGACTTCCAGCCCATACTTGGCACAGATGTTCCTGTACACTATGCAAGCTACTTGGTTGTAGCGTTCCATGTACTGATGATTGTTTCAGGGACATCTTTGCATATATATATATATATACATATATATATATACTGTATACAGGTAGAGAAAACAGGTATATCTGATGTTTTGAGGGCTTTCTAACCATAACATTGTGCATAATAGGAAGGAAGGCCAGGTCTGAGTTGTTTGTCCTGAATCTCATGAAATGATCAGTAAATATGTGATGCTCCATTTAAAATGCTACCTTTGTATTTCAGTCTGAAAGGGCAACTGGGAGACAAAGGGCACGTCCATCTTCAATCTGGACGTTGTTGAGCATATACATGTGCTAGCTGTATCCTGGCAACATGACATTTTAAGGGCTCTTTAAGAGATCTTCAGGTTAGAGTGTTTTACAACTAAAATTATATGTATGTAAGTTTGCAACTAATTAATAATTAATCACTAAGTATTGTCAACTGTATTGCATTGTCTTGGTTTCCTCATTTATTAAGAACATTGACATCACACAATTTAACCAACAACAGTAGTATAAAAACATTTGTTACTGTGCTTGATCACAATAGATTTGTATATACCGTAAGTGATGTTTCATGTTTCCTTTAGAAGATGATCCAGTCACACCTCGAGTCTTAACAACAGAAAGCAAAAGGAAGCAGCCAAAATGTGATTTGTGATACATGCCTGCTCCTCATACTGTCTAAGCTGATGTCTAGGCCACAATCTGGTTGTATACACTACCAGTCAAAAGTCTGGACACACCTCCAGTAAACATAATGTGGAAAGACAATACTTATGTCTGATTTCAGGCCCCTGTATTTTTTTTTTTTTTTTTTGTAGATTATCTAAATATTCCTTTAAAAACTGTTTCTATATATATTAGTACTTTTTATACTTATCACAAAATGTATTTTAGATTACAATGTGATGTAAAAGAATATCTATGTATCATTTCTGCATGTGTCCAAACTTTTGACTGGAAGTGTATATCTAAGGTGACATTGTAATCCCTTAATTGTTTGTCGCTCGTACAAACTTTTGTTGAAAGAGCGCCCTTTGGCAGCAGGCATGTTTTGAAATAGCTCCCCTTGTGAGCCAAAATGGTGTTCTCCTTTATTTAGTGGCTTGTATGTCTTAGTACTAACGGTAGAAAGAACAATCCTCTATGTTTTAATCAGTATGAGTGTGGGGGCTGAAATGATGCTGCTCTCTCATCTATCTCCAGAAAATTCAGGCCAACCAGGTTGGCCACACTTAATGGGAGTAGGAGTTGTCAGAGATGTGACTTTTGCATCTACTTACACCCTCCCCTTCTATTGTTTCGCCTAACAAGCCTATTCAGGTGTGAATTGATACCAGACGGGCTGATACATGCGTGGTTTCCATCCAGCTTTTCTCAGACTGCTGGATGTGTAGTGAAACACTTTGTCTCAACTTCCAGATGCTCTCTAGGGCTATTTCTAATCGTCATATAATCACCTTTTAGACTTCACCTATGCATATTTTAGAATTTTTTTCACGATTTGTTCGAAAACTTTTTGTGTTGCAGTTTGTTTATATGCTTTGCAGGTTTCCAAGATCTGATAGCCAGCTGATGAACAGCAGTCTTTCTAAATCACACAGTCCTTTTGACAGCAGCAGTGTTTTTATGGTTAGATTTTTCTGACAGCATAGTGAATAAATTGTTGTTTGACAGTTTACTCCCAAGTGTCTAGAGCTTCCGAGCAGCACACGAATGCACCATAGACACATTATAGGGATTGGGATAGGAATTTATTACTGCTCTCCAAGTTATTTGACTTTCTTTTTTTTGTTGTTCTTTTATTTGATTTTAAAATGGGTTCTGTGTGTATGTCATTCACGTCCATCCCTACTGCTGTAACACATGTGTTGTTGACATGTAATTAACTTTAATTGATCGCTTAAATGTTTCTTTCATTTTGTTATCACAAAAATTTAAACTGTGTTTTGTAGCAAATTTAAATTTTAGTTTAATATATGTGCAAGCCTTTGCTTCGCTAGTACTATTTGGTTGGTTTTCATTAATTTTTCTAATTCTATTTCATTTTATTGAGGAACATAGTCACCTAATAAATAATGAATACACTGATGTGAGCATCAGGTCTGCAGGGTGCATGAAGCTCTGGCTTCTTTGGGACTTTGAGTGACATCGTCAACATACACCTTTTATTTTACTTAAAGAGCACAAAGCATTTATCATATCCATCCATGGTTTATTACTTGGTAGTACTGAAGTTATGAGTGCATATGATCTACCACCAAAGAGGACAGTGTTTTGATGGTTTTAACCTTATTAAACATCTTTCATATAATTGTGCAATATCTACAGCATGTTGGACATAGACACAGGCCTAAGGGGAGTCACATTTGCTAAAACCCATTTAAAATATTTTAAACAGCTAAATGTTTTTGTTAAATTAACACACAGCAGTAAACAATTCATCCAACAATAGCCTCACTAGTCTCATAAATTATTTCTTTTAAAACCACTTTTTATGCACCGTTAAAACAGTCAACCCAGAGTGGACAGAAGGGTTTGCATCGGTCTCAGATAACAGATGTTCTTGCAACATACAATAATATTTTGGTAGTTTCAGAGTAAGAGACACGACACTCTGAACTTGTTTGTGTCTGAGATCTGAGGATTTTTGTATTGTCTTTCACTTATGCTCATGAAGTGTCTGAGCAAACGTTAGCTATCAAATTTTATCAAATAGCTATCATTATCAACCTAAAAAATAATAATTTTGCTCACGCAATGTTGGAAATGAAGCCCATTAAATTTCTGTAGATGATTCGGTGGGTGTGATTACAATGTGTGCAAACGACTGAAAAAGAGGTCCTCCACCAATGATACACTGCAATGAACTTGAATAAAGAAAACAATCCACTGCGTTGTCCGAGCACAATCTGCTTCTCCTGTATATTACACGTATGGTAAGAGAACATGCCTGTAATTGAAATCTAAAGATATATACTGTTTTTGTGTCTCGATCTTGGATGATAATGATACTAATATATACTGTATAATTAATCTAGATTTGGAAACAACAATAAACATCTGCAAGGGCTGTGGTTATGGTTTTGGCCTTGCTTGTTAATCAGCTGTGCGTACATTTTCTAATCAAGGACACAAACTACATGGATTTCATGTAATGTGCACCTTCCAAGGTCCTGTTGTGCTCAGACAAGAATTAGCAGCGGCATGAAAAGAATTTAGAAAGAGAAATGCATTCCTGTTTAACTATGTTACTGCGGTGCCCCTCCATAGTAAGCTAGTTCGGATTGTTTTTATGCTGATTAAACACATTTGTGAGGGAAATCAGCTTTCATTTAAATATTATTCTAATTAGCTTTGTGATGATCAGTAGTACAATCATTTAATTGAGAGCTAAGGCCCTAATTCATTCAAGCAGAGAACCAAAGATGACAACTTTGTAGATGCTTTTCTATCAACAGCATATTTACAGTGAGTGTACCAATCCACATTTCCATTTTCAAATTGATATTCAAAACAAACTGGATTTAACCGCTATGCATGTTATTCTAGCTTTCCGGCTAGACATACTTCCATATAATTAATTCAGAAATATTTCTAAATGTAAATGTGGTAGTCTTTTTAATGGTTGTGTTTTCTTATTTCAAGTGTGATTGCTTTCCTCCCCTCCTTGGATAATAATCACCAGCTTATTGGGCATGATAAGCAATGATTTTACCCTCAAACTTTAAATTCGGCATGAAATAAATAATATGCCATAATAATTCAACAAAATTAACAAAGCCGACAAGCGTCTATTATGTGGAGGATGTGGTACGACCTTGCTCCTGGCAATCTAAAAAAACCCTTTGATAATTAAAAAATAGGTGAGAAAAAATGAGTGGGATCAGCACAGATTCAGCACTATTGATTTATACGTGTGTTTACCCGTGTGGAGGACTTGGGCGGCAACATGGTCAGAGCTTGAGGCAGTAAATCCAGAGCGGGTCAAGGTTTAGTGGATGCTTGAATAAGCCAAAAGACCTTTCTCCAAAAGACTGAGATTTAATGAGTTCCTAAGTGCACCCACTAAATGTGGAGGCCGCCTCTCATCACTATAGCAACATTTTGCTTTATTTCATTGTATGCTCACATTTAAAAATATTCTTAGTAATTTGATGCAACAGAGATATTAGAGCTTCTTTACAGACACCGCCTTCATTTGCAGATTTAGAATCTATTTCATCAACCATTGTGTCCTCGTGTATTCTTATTGTCCAACTCAACACGGAACAGTTTGCCACAAACACAAGAACCACATCTACACACGCCTACTCATTTTCATGCAGCCATGTCAGTCATTAATCATGAAGTCATTGTCTAAATGCTGAATATTTGGTTTGTTTTGACACAGTTGAGCTCATTATGCTACGTTATATTTTACCTGATTGAGCAAGATATGTTGCTTTCTGTGCAAAATCTACATATGAAATATATCCAGAGTAAGAAGTTTAAGAACTGTTTAATATTTCCATTGACCATAAAGGGCTCACACATGACTAGCTTCAAATATAATCGTTCTTTAAACCCACTTCTTCCCGTAGTTCAAATGAAAAAGATAGTTGGATTTATTTTGTATACATTTGTAGTGTTTTGTGCCATGCACCCACCTTTAAAGAAATATGTTTAGCTGTGCATGCAAGTGTGTGTTTATTTCACTTATTGTTACTGCCCTCACCACTCACATCCAACTCTGCCACTATAACTGATTCCTCACAATCCAAACTTCTTGATTACTTGACAGATGCAGAGGCAGAAAATGTTAGGAATGCCTCTTCAATACTGAGTTACACCATAGTTGCACCATCTGTCTCTCAGTATGTCAAGGTGTTAAAGTTCCCCAGCCTGCCTCCTCTCCTCCATCTCCTTCTTCCTTTCATGATTGAAGTGCATTTAATAGCAGACATAAACAGTGCGTAGTGTCGATTTAGATACGTGTCACCTTGTCATTCTGTCCATGGACAGGTGACCTTGAACAGGCACGTAGCTTTTAATTAGCTCTGAGTTGTCCATGTGCACCAGTTTCAGTGCACATCACACAGAATAGTCCACTGTGTGTAATTATTTGAGTTTTAAATGGTAATGAAAGTATTAAACAACAGTTTGCCAAATGAGCCATTTGTCTGGTATATCAGGGTCAGATGTGTTGCTGGCAGAGAAAACAGACTGTGGCTTTAACACTACAGTATGTGTAGTAGCCATTGAAACATAGTTTTTAAAATGTGGTTTCCAGTAAGCTTTGGGACAATACAAAACACACACACGCACACACATACAGCCACACAAACGAATACCATCCAGCGAGACAGAAACAACATGATTTATTTTCACTCTATGAAAACACTGCTCCACTGAACGCACAAATATAAAACCACGTAAAAAGCAAGAGCAGGAATTTTCTAAGTTGTACTTCAAGGCTTTTTTAAAAAGATTTTGTGTACTCTATTTCCTTACTCTTAAAGGCATGCATGTCATTTATCAACTCTACTAGGCTGGCCAGTGAGCTGCTGTAAGACCCCGCGTATAAATAGAAACTAATCTGTAACCTCATCTGAGAGGTGTGTAGCAGGGCAGAGCAGTGCCCCGTGGCAGGCGTTGGGCTGACATGATACGGCGAGGATGTGTTGTATTTGAGCATTTCCGATTGTGTTGGAGCTGTCATCACCTGCTCTGTCTGAGCTGGTAGCTTTCCTCAGGCCAGTGTGCCAGGTCACCGTTGCAGTGTATTCCTCATTTGTGAGAGAGCTGGGAGATGTTTCTGGTGTGGCTGTAGTTTTTTTGGCTGCTAATATATGAAGGTACATTTGTCGTGTGACAATCTATCCATTTGGCTTTTTTCCAATTAGTAGGGAAATGTTGGGAGCAGAGCCAAGGGAACAGATGTGGTACAGTAAATAAATGTCCACATCCCCCACTGCAAACATACAAAAGTATGGGTCAAATTCAGTTTAGAACAGAAAACCAGATGTCTGAACAGTTCGTCTTCCATTTGGATCCAAGTTCGTGTTTGTCGGTACGTTGTCGTTGTATTCATCGCTTTCACTGTGTGAATCAATTTTACATATGAAAAGTTTTGCCGCCTGTTTTTTGCAGCAGTTTCTTTGTTTTAAAATAGGGTTCAAATTCTGCGTAAATGTCTGTGGCTCGTTACAACATTAATGCACCCTGACAACCATTTCGGTCCACCGGCACCTTCGCAGCTTATTGCCTCATATTTGCATAAAGATTGTATTCAGCTTATTGTTTGTATACATACAGTACTACAGTCTTGCTGCTGAATATGAGAACCAATATCTTTAGTCCTTTCTTGCGTCAGCGTGAGCACAGTTGACAGTCTACACTGATTGCTGGGGCTCATCACAGGAGTGAAGCAAATGCAATTAGCAGAGCTTTGAACAGGATCCTATACCGGCTCCGATTCTACCCTTTTCAAGTTCCAGTGAGTGTAATCATTAATTTATGAAACAGGCTTGGCAACCAGTCCCTTTTCTTTTTGTTTACTAGCCAACACTGTTCACTTTCACTACCACACTGAGGGGACGAGACATATTCCAGTAATTTTTCTAGGACATTTGAAACGCATTTATACTGCTTTGGATTTATATCTGATTGAAAGGATGCAAACAACTTTTAAGGAGATAAAAAACAAATAAGAGTAATGGTTCCACAATATCACCTGAGTTGTAAAATCAGAAGTGGAGCTCAGTAATCACCTTTGCAAAGCAGTTGATTTTGGTACTTGACTTACTCTACTTTCAGTCAAATTCACTTATTTTACCTTTGCCACTTTTTGTCTACCTCTCAGTGTATGGTCCATAAATCTGTTTCTTCCAAGAACTGGCAGGGATTACAGAGAGAGAGTACTTTCAATCTTCTGAACAAAAGGTATTTTGGGTATTTTTAGTTGCTGTTTTACAAATCAGGAACTACTGTGAGTATGTTGATTGTGCTACTTTTACGGTTCTTTCTGTTTCCTTATTTATCTTATTCTTATTCTATTTATTTTTATTTCCTTATTCGTATAGTTTTAATGCTGATTTGTGAATCACATTTGAAATGGTCCCAATAGTGAAAGTAGGCAAATACCTGAAATGCCCACAGTGATCTCGCAGTAAACAGGATTGGGTTGCAGTCTCAGTTTAACAGTACAAAGGGAGCTGCTGAAACTAACCACTTGCTTGAGGGCAAGAAAACAAGGACACTCTTTTGAAATCACTCAAATCAACACTGACATAAAGGCATGCTTTTCACACTTTGCTGACTCTGTGCTCCAATGCTATTCCTTGCACTGGAATAACAACACATAATTTAGACACTTTTAGAAAAATCTCCAATAGCCAGAAACAAACGTCAGGTGTTTATATGACCCAAATACCTTATACAACGATTAAGTGACACAACTGTGGGGTGAGACCTGAAAAAAATTAAAATGGAAGGATGACAACGGAGGATGATTTCGGGTGATATGGTTTTAATCTGTGGGTTGCGCTGGCAGGATGAATGACACACAACGGTAAAAGGTCAAACGTTTAGAAAACAGATTGAAAGGGTATAGCATCTTTCAGCTCCCCTTTTGTGACTCTAAAAGTGTAGGATGGAAAAGGGAGTCGACAGTATTTCATCCTCTGAGTATCTCTAAAAAGGGTGTAATTGTTAATGTACAGATCAGTGTGAAACTGTATGACCAGATGTGACGTTGTGCTTTTCTGGGATTAAAGAACAAGATGGTGATACAACAGCTACTGGCTTTATACCAGCTCAGTGACCAAATCCCACCACAGAGTATTAAGGCTTTAATTCAGTGGACTTTCTAATCTACTGATTAAAAAAAAGTTTCATCAAAGTAGTCGACATAAAAAGATAAAGAGGCAGCCAACAAGAACACTCCCCTGGTTATCACCTAAATTGGCGTTAAATGGTATTATTATATTTCTATTGATAATTTTATTGCATAAACACATAAAGACACATTTTGCATAATATTACACAGACTTTTCTCCTCCTCTTTTCTTTCTTATCTCTCCATCATCTTTGTGATGACTACAAAGATTCACTTCACTTCCTTTTTTCATACAGGAAACATTTATCGAGAACATGGACAACACATATGTAATTCATATATTTGTATGTTAGCCTTTGTTAAAGCCACATTTCCATTGTGCAGGGGTTGTATTGTGCTGAAGTGAAACGACAGATGCTTCCATCCTGTGAAATGGACTTTTGAGTTCAGTCACAGTGTGAAGAGAAACAGGAATATAATAAATAAATAAAATAAAAGGCATCTCTATTCTCACGTGTGTTTGAGATATTGGGATGCCTCTTTGTAATAATAATGCTTATGCTCTGAGAAATCTATTCCAGCACCTTTCAGTGGCACTTTCTCTCCAGTGTGTTTTTTTTCCTGCATCGATTCCCTTAAGAATGACCTAAAGGACATTCATATGGAAATGTTGTCGATGAAATGCTGATCAAATGGTTTTCATAGTGAGCCTAATGGTTTGGCAGCTCCGTGACTGGTTTAATCTCCAGAAATGTTAATGCTAAGATGATGCTGTTCACTCTGCCATGCCAGACAGATCAATGGCTGTCCAAGAGTCAAGCGTTATCTTCACATGTTATTCTACAATGGCAGCTGCTGACAGCTTTCATACTTACAGAAATTTTGTAGAAGCTAATGGCTAATAACTTTAAGGCTCATGCCCGGTTCTGTTGCACAAATTGCTTCACCAATTATAGATTTATTAAGAGGAAGAGAGATTCCTTTAACCTAAAGTAACCCTTAGGAAAAGAAAGACTATCACTGAGTAGAAGAGTTAGAATTAGTTTTTACTAAAAAAGTAATTGTCCCAAAAGCTTTTTTAGTCAGTATTTTTTTGAATTAGCCAAGCCGTTCCCATTCTGAGCAGAGAATTGCTGTAAATGCAATGAATCAGTATATCCCGGTGAACCTGCTGTGGTTACATCTATTCTTTTCATTTGGTACTTTTAAAACACAGCAACAAATAGACACATCCACTCGTTTTCTTGTTGTTTTTTATTTTCACACCATCCTCCTCCATGTTTGCTTTTTGAATAATTCTGTGTCGTTCCTTTATCAGTTATGTAGTGAGACGTTGTTTTAAGCCCCTCAGGATCTACATTTCACCTGGATATTTGTACTTCATGCCACATTTCATCATCTCTGTACGTTATCATCCATAACAACAAACTACATTTTGGCAATAATTTATGTATATAGAAGCATCACAGCATGAAATGTGACACATTAATTATTTAACATTAATTTACAGCTCATTTCTAACTTTAAGTTTTAGCACATGGTGAAAGTGAAATTCTCGATATGACTGAAACACAGTTTTATCTCATGCAACAACATGCTTGAGTAGTGGAGCTCATTTACATACTAATGTGAAGACAGATGTTACACAGTCTTTCTACTGTATGAACAGAGCCCAGACTTGGTCTGTGCTCATGCCAGTCCAACTGGACTGGTGTTTACTATACTGTATCCTTGTAAACAGAACACAGATGTATTTATTTAGAGGAATTAGGTGTTATCCCATCTCATGTTTAAATTCTGAACAACGTTTTCACCAGACTTTATGGATTTTTCCTTCAAACTAAAATATTCTGTTTCAATAATTTGCATATTCTGTCTTATTTCATCCTCCTTTGTGTCTGTAACCTGCATTGAACTATTTCTGCTGAGAACTGAAACCAGAGAACGTGCAAAGGACTATAATCACATTCAAAATCATACAGTTCTCATGTAGTTTATACATACATATATTTTTTTCTTGCTGCAAATCAGGAACTACTGTTTTGAATTGAATCACAGAACAGCCTGGACAATGATTTTTATTATAAGTAGATGTGCATTTATTACAATCAATCCTGAGTGGTACTATTTGCCAGTGGCAGTAAATAGATATGATGGTAAAGGTGTGGTGCTCACTACACATTATCAACATTAGTGCATTGTACAATATTACAAATAGGAGATACTCACACTTTGGACTGTATTTTGATTTGAAACACTGATGCAGAGCAAAATGCGTCTAACAATTGCTCATTCAGCCTTTTTCTATTTCTTACCCCCCCCCCCCATTTTTGGATTTTTCCACAGAACTTGCTACATCGGTGTCTGACTGTGCCGCATCATGCTGTGGATGAAGTGGAAGATGGTGGTGGACTCCCTGCGTGGACGGAGAAGGAGGCTGCCCTGTTCCCTCTGGTTCCTTCTGCTGTTCGCTGCTGGAGGTCTGGTTCTCTTTATCCACCAGCAAGATCTATCAGAGATGGTCCAGCAACCAGGGCCAGGTTAGTCACTATGTATTTTGTATGGGTTTTTGAAGGATGATACTTGTACTGATGCTTTCCCAAATATCACAGATGTTTTGTTCTATTATTAATGTTGTGAACTCAGGATAGTTTTTTGTGTTCCTCAGCACATTCTTTTGTAGGGTGGAAAAGTGCTTAAAAAAGCTCACCCTCAACCAATGTCTAAACACATAAACACATACACAGGTGAGATAGAGCATGTAAAAACGGTTTGCACATACGACCATATACAAGCACAGTTGTAGAAGCAGGTATATGTTTATATTATGTTTAAAGACTACACATGTAAAGCACAAGTGTGTCTTACAAATACAATACCCACAGATGCATACATGCAGCACAGTCGCTCTAACAATCAACAATGTGTGTGTGTGTATGGTTTCTTTTCCAAACACCACCCTTTTCATTCCAGCTTGGTGGCCTTGTGATCAGACTTTTCACTGTGATAGCGGGAAGCCGTATTTTCAATTTCCAAATGAGCCAAACCCTTGTTCTTATAAAAGAAACCCAGTGTGCCTCTGCTTGGAACTCAGCATTAAGGAGATTGGGGTTTAAGCAGCCGTGATGGACGAGTGTCCTGAGCGTGTAAAACTAAGCTGCTTCATCTCACAAACAAGATCAGCTGCTTGCTTATGCTCCTTTTTGGCTTGTACTACACTTTCCACCTAAATGAGAGCACTATAATACTACTGCCGCTTTTCTCTGGTGAATTTCGAGTGAGTTGCGTTTTATTGCACATTTGAGGATTATTGTATATATTCGTCTTGACCCGTAATGCAGCTCACACGAAATGTTGCTAATGTCTTTATCTGTGAAAAATCAGTGAGCTGTAATGAGTCGATGTCAGAGAAGAAGATTCAGAGTAGCTGCAATTCACTGAGTATTTCCACTGTCGTGTGTCAACAGCACTGTGAATCATTATGAATATTAGAGCAGTGTCACACTCCACAGCAATAAGAGCCATTTAGCCAGAGTGGAATCTCGCCAACCCTTTAATATTCCCCTGATTGTCAGCTGCTTTCAGGCATGGTGTCAGGTGAAAAAAAAGGCCATTCACGATGATGCAACTATGTCGAACACACGGAGAAGCACACATGCAAGACAGACACATGTTACAAACGTACAAATATATTCACCGTGACAGCCAGTATTTAATATTCAAATATCAGACCTACAAGAGCTTGTAAGAACACGGTTCACACATTCCAGGATTACACTAAATTGATAGTTTTCATTTGTGTAATTTGCATGTGCAATAACCAGATGAATGTGCAGAGCCCTTACTGCGTATGAGTGCTAAGTGGTGGTGGGGTAACGATTTTAAATTAAAGTACTGGTCAGAATTGGCAGTGCCAGGGCAGGATTTAATTTGAACCTGAAATCTATTTTTGCTTTACTTGTCTACTTAATGTAATAGTATTTTGATTTCCACCCAAATCATCTTAAACTTTGTACACGTGTTCTGTGTGTTATGTTTAACTAATGGATGATTTTTCCCCGGAATTACAAATGTGTCTCATTCTGGGGCATGTTCAGCATGTTGGGTTGCTTTAAGAATAATTTTATCATTCATCTGCATTCGACTAGTTTGTCATTTGTAACCTGAACACACTTTAGCTGCTAGTTTTTCTTAGCCGCTCTAATATTTTCATAGTATTTATATGATACATTTAACAACTAACTTAAAAGTATTTAGTTACTAGACCAAAACAGCTTAGTACATAGCCATATCCTCTGGCTTATTACCGACAACATTAAACTACTGTTTGTTTAAATAAACTGCAGCTGAACATCACACTTCTGGGCAGTTGCCTGGAGATGGTTGATTGGTCCTGAGAATATCCATCGTCTAATCAAACAGAAAGAACTGAAATTCTCTGAGTCATGTTAGAAGGACGAGCCTCCCTTCAAAGCATTCAGAAATGATTATCTCTGCACTGCTGTGAGTACAAACATTCAATTTGATTGAATGAGTGTGTATGTATGTTGAATCTTTCCATCAGAAACCCCAGCTAATTTTACAACATGATTCTTTTCATTTGAACATCTGCTATATATTTAAAGTGAAAGTCCTTCCACTTTCCTACAACCAGGACGCAGCGGGCTAAGTAATACATTTTCAACCCAGAACCACGTGCTGGTAAATCTGGCAGCGGGGCCATAAATGGCCCGAGGCACGGACTTTGGACACGCCTGCTTTAAATGATCACAGCAACGTAATACACTGCTTACACTAGGCAAGTTACCATCAGTACACATAAACTACTTCCGGGAGTTGTAATAATAAAAAGCTTTACAATTCTAATCCACCACAATGCTCTTATTGATTAAGTCTGTCTCATCGTGCTGCGACAGAAACTCAGCGATCAAGCAGCCAAAGAGTAGCAAAAGAAAAACGAAACATCATAAATTAGGTCTTACCTTTGACCAGCTTTGATTAGTTCCAAGATATTATTTAGCTGTTTTTATCAGAAATAGCAGTGGAAATGCAAGACTTTTCACAGAAGGAAATCTTGCTCACACAGCTAGCAGCAGACAATCATTCACACCTGTGTGTGATTAGGTGTCTGTGTGCCCCTCAACCATGCTACATAACAATTGTACTTTTCTTTCCACCGCATCTCTGCCGAATTGTGTGAAAAAGCAGTTTATGTGATATTATTATTGCTTTGTTTTCATTGGAACATTTATTGAGCTCTGGATTAATTCTCAAAATGAGTCATAAACAACCACAGTGATATTTCAGTGAAATATAATTTACATTCTGGTACATGAGAAAGGTCAAATGGCACAACGTGGTGCCAAAATGTGCCCAAATGGTACACCTGGGGGTCCCGGCTGGGCATATCTGTTTTAATATATCTGTGTTTTTTCATCTACAGGTGCACAGGTACTCATCAATTATTCCTATACTAATTCATAGATGAATTGATTTTGAGCATTATTTTACTATAGATCATGTGTTTTTCAGGCAAAATTGAAAATGTTAATTTTCTACTGTGTTCCAGGTGCATTTACTCCGTAACTGTAATCCAAACATTGATTTCTAACACGTCTATAGTAATATCACATGTCCTAGTTTTATTTTTGAGTGGTATCGATCATATTTAGAGCTCCTGTAGTTGTAATGATATACTAAATAACAAACAGTAGGCAGTTAAAAAAAACGATAGACTTTTAAGATAATCACAGATAGCCTTACTACATTTTAGTGACAGAACAATAATTCAAATGTTCGAACTTGATGAAAATGATGACAATGATAGTTTGATTTCATTCCAAGATTTGTTTAAGTGATGTGACGAGGCCATAATGTGGGCTACAGTAATGCAAAACAATAATCACAGAAAGAGGCTTTAAAGCATTCGATCAGAGACCTGTAATTGTCGCAGACACAGCTCCATGAGCACCAGCCTAATGCACCGGCAATGCTACAGCCACACTTTTCTTAGTTGAAGGAAACTCTCAAACAACAACTTATACAAACAGATAAAAATGTTCACAACATCCCCTGACACATAAATAAGCAAATTAAGAAACTATTGCATTTACATGAATCTAAGTAATGCGGTTACTCTGAGAAATCAATAACGGAGGTTTTCTACCAGATCACGAGACTGTTCTCAGAAAGCTGACTGGATATTGAATGGATTTTATTGTCGGGTATGGCACATTTCTGATTAAGGGATTATACAATATTGCATCTACCACTTGTTAGAACTGCGTCCATCAGTAATATAATTTTTTGTTTTTTGGAATCCCAATAGAGCAAAAAAACTGTGAGCTTAACCCCATCATCAGCAAACTCTACCAATTTCACTCCTTCAGCTACAGCGGTAACAACTACTCACGTCACCTTGCGGGTAAAAGTCAGCTCAGCTGTGTGTAAAAGAGGTTACTGCTAACACAAAGTGTAAACACATGCAGTTTTGAATACAGCCCTCTAGCTTTCGTCTATGCAGCAGTGAACTTTTATTTACAAAGGTTCATTAACGTGTGTTATGGAGAAAATGATTGTGGCGTAACAATATTTTGCCAAATATTAAGCTACACGCGGAGAGAAGTGTGTATATTTATAACTATAGCTTTATAATGATGGTTATTTAGTCACGTTAGTGACATTGTTTATAATATAAAATATATCTGATCATGAAAATTGACTTGAAGGAGAATCAAACTCATAATTCATCATTCTATTATTTAGATTGTCACAAACGTCTAGTCAGACTTTTCACCAACAAATTTTTTGAAAAGCATGAATGAGTTATGGCAATAATACAGTGCATGTAAGGACCAAACACTAAACTAGTAGGAGAAGGCTTGTTTATTGTGTAAGTCTAGCGTATTTAGCGTGTTTCCGTTGCCTTTTTAATTCTGATCTGATAAATATGTAGAATATAGGGCACGTGTTGTGTTTCCCACACACAGAGAGTGAGTGGCTGCTCTCTATTTTTGTTACTAGTGACTTTTTAGATACATTGCTATTTCAATACATGAATATTAGTAAGAATTGTATTCTACTAAATGAGAGACTCTGTGCTGCGTACAGCACACAGTGGCTACACAGTCACCCACTCCCCCTCACTAAAGCACAATGAGCAAGCAGTATCTTTGCCTTAAGCAATGGTGCTTCACCCCAGCAGAAGCTCATATCTAATAGAGCCGAGTTATAATACATTGGGTGTCAGCTTTTATCTGCCTCCCCCTCCTTTTCCACCTCTTTATTTGGCTCACAGTGCGCTTGAGAGCTTTGTATCCCATCATTTAGATGGCCTGCACAATGGTAGCTAAGAAAACTGCAGTTTAACTGGCAACAGCTTCTCCCTGATCTGGCTGAAGTAATTGTTTAAGGACAATTTGTCAGGTGAGCAGGTCAGGTGTCTGCCAGGAGAGGCTAGGATTGGCTGGGACAGCGCTTAAACTGGTATTCCTTTCACCTGCTCCCTGCTCAGACATTGAGTTTTGCCATTCATGTCCCGAGCTCTATCTAGACGTTCATCCCTTTCGAATCTACGGTACCGTGAGTACGTTTTTTCCCTACCCCGTGTTATTTTGTTGGCCGGTTATTGTAACACCGATTCCGGTGGAATCCGCGTTAGCGATTGGGCGTTTTTTAGATAAACGCATGTGCTTTCCAACCCCTTTGCTGATACTCTGCATCTGGGTCGATCCAGCACGCCACAAGGGCGTTCCTGACACACAATTGGAGAAACAGCAGTCGGTTTCTCAGGGAGAAGAGACACCTGAAGCAGTTCAGATAAATTGTCTCCACAAATTTACACCTCTGGGCATTTTTCAGATGAGTGTGCCAGTGAGGACCAGCGGCTCTAGTGAGTGAAAGGTTGACCTGAGTGTCATTTCACACAGCCCGGCACAGAGCAACTCAGGGATGGAGAAGAAGGGAAAAAGTAGTTGCCCCAGCTCAGTGCGTCAGTAACAAAAGGTTTCCTAGTAAGCAAGTGCCTGGATCTTGGTGCAGGTGATAATAACATGGCATTTGTCAAGTGCTTTTAACAAAAGTAGTTTACGATCTGTGCTTACACTATACCACAAAATATAATGTTCCTTTACTTAATTTGGATACATATGTAAAATTATGAGGTTTGTGGCTCTCTGAATTTTTAAATAAATAGGCCACATATTGGTATTTGCAGTATATTATAGCATGCTTCTATTATGCTGCTGGTATATGTAGTCTGATCAGTCATAAAGGAGAGGGGCAGATTTCTAGTCTAACACATTTGGTATCTGTGCCTAAATATAAAAAATATCAGAATCAGGTCCTCCCTGGCACCTACTGGCCATATGTCAAACTATTTTTGGGCAAAACACGGAAGCTCAAATTGTTCCAGCACAGAGTTGGTGGAGGTAAAGTGATCAAGATGAACAGCATTTTTAGATGCAGCAAGATTTGTGCTTTTCACTGTGATTATGTCAAGCATACCATAAAATATGCTTTTCTACATGCAGGGCATTTACATTATGGTCGACTCTTTAGGGCCCTTCCACATCCTTTGTCTATATGGAGGAACTGGGCATATTGTTTCATGCTCTAAGGTAAAATTTGATCTCTCCATCAGAGGTCCACTAATCCCTTAAGCCTTGTCTGTTTGCAAAGTCCAATTTAGCTGTCTCTTGATGTAATTAAATTCTGCTGATGACCCTTGGAGCAGTGGAACTGCATCGTATTTGAATACAAATCCTCCATGAGATGCTTGTGGAAAAAGATGAATGCTATTTTAGCCTGACTTTCCATTATTTTATTTATGTGTGCAAAGCTCCTCCAACAAAGCCTGTTTGTGTTGTGCTGGCACTATCCCCTCCATTCCTCCCAGAGCCGGAAGATCATTGGAAAGCAATACTTGGCAAAGCCAACTTCCTCACAGTGATTTACACAATGTTAAGTACAATATGCCCTCAGAAAACAAAAGATATTCTGTCTCTTGAGCACAAGTAAATCAACATACCTTGATTGAAATGTTAAACCAATGCAATCTAAGCCTTGCCATCCTGCACAGTGTTGTGATAACGTGACATCTGGCATGGGGCATGGGTATCCCAGCAACTGAAGTAGCAGTTGCTGTTCCAAATTCAGCTCTGCCTCCCCCTGTTTGCCTCAGGGAGCGGAGGAGACCATAGCAGGTGCCCCTGTGATACCCAGAAAAGAAATAAAAGGAAAAAAGGCCATTTGTAATGCATGGGTATCGGGTGCCTGCATCGCAGTCTTTGTAGCCTCTTCCAGACCTGCACTATGTCAATTGGATTTAAAATGAAGCTGCTCAGAGGCAACTGCAAGGTCATGTGGTTTTCCATTAACATTAATGCCTGGGGTTACGCCATGGGGGCCTTGCATCATAATCTGTTTTCCCTGCCATCTGATTGTTCTGGCCAGTGGCTTTTACTGTATAAACAGATTTTATTTTTCACATTCCTGTTCCAGTAGAGGTCAATGCAAACAAAAATACTGTATCTAAATGTGTAAAAACCCTGAAAGAAGTTACTGCCATTGTGTAAAATCTACATAAAAACAGAATACAATACCTTCTCCGCAGTTTCCCGTTGTTGAAAGAAGAGCAGATGCTTTTCTCAGTTTAAATGATTTCTGTGCTTTACTATTCTTCAGAAAGCTTCAAAATGCTGATTATGTGTTATCCAAACCATAAATTATAAAACACAGAGACAATAGTAAGCATAGATTATAACAGGGAGAAAGAGAGAGAGGGGGTGATGACTAAAACACAGCAGAAAAAGAAAAATGTATGCTGTCATCTTTCTTTCAACTCAGAGAGTTGAAGATGCATCTTTTGAAGCACTGACAAGCAGACAGGATTAGGGCCCCTACCGAGCAGCAGAGCATAGCTTGGTCATCCTGCTGGTGGTGGGGGGGCTTTCAGGTTGCCCTTTTCCATAATGCCACGCTGGGTAACATTAAAAACACCAAAGGAAATAAAACGCAACAAGGCTAGAGCACCAGGTTGAGCCAACAGCGAAGGTGATTTTTGAAATGTCTTTGAAGGATGTAATCACAAGATGCTGCCTCTCAACGCTGTCACTAAGTCACAGCTGAGGCTTAAAACCAGTGACCAGAGAATGGCTCATCATTAACAGTCTTAAAATGTTACAAAGGCCAAGTTCACGCTGAGATTCTTTCTCACAATTCTTGTTTTCTCTGCCTGTCTGAGTGTATTTTAGCGACGTAAACTAATAGCAGCTTTAAAAAGACATCTGTAGAGATGTCACATCTAGTTTTGTGCCTTTTCAGCCTCTCAAACTGGTATTGAACATGTATTGATTACAGTGTGTGCTTTGAGCTCAGACCAGCCAGAAGCACCAAATTTCAACTGAGACACTCTTGGCAGGATGCCTGTCCTGAACAATGCATGTACTGAAACCGTGTTACTCTGTGATTTTCATGAACAGGTCGGCCTCCGCAGTACACAGTCACGCCGACAGTGATGAAACTCAGCATTTGGCCTCTTGTCTCTATGACATTGTCCTTGCTGGCAGTATCCTGAGTTGTTCAGCTATCTGTCCAAATACTGGATTCTCTGGGAGCAAGATGCCTCCCTGTGGGAGCACCAGTTAATGACGACTGGACTGGTTATCAAAATGCGCTGCATAGCAGCAACATAACTAACTAATATAGAGCCAAGACTCACATGTCGACTCTGAATCCAACAATCCGAGAGAAAATTCTGTTTATTTATTTCTTTGACTTTGATCTTTTTGACTGGCCAGCTTCAAAGAGCGTAACGTAATTTAATTGGTAAGTAAATTATGAATGTTTTAATTAGTAATATTTATTATCTTGTTAGTTATTATCTTGTTAAACACGCTAGTATTCACCTGGTTGTATGACTACTGAAATTTGAACATCTAAATCTAAGTGATAGCAACTTACGTATAGATTTTGTACATATTTTTGCAATGCTCATACTATTCTAGTCAGAAACAGGAAGTTCACTGCTAACACTAGGAGGTTTGTAAAGGTGGGCAGAGCAGTCGTCTGTCATTTAGATTCTCAGGCTACATATCAAGGTTTCTTTTGGCAGGACACTGAAAACCTGTTCTAGTACACTAAACAATGTCCCCACAGGGATTAATAAAGTAGCACTTATTATTGTTACGTAGACATGATGTAATCTGCTGTGGCACAGTTTAACCACATGCTTCTTTTCACCTGTTGAGATGCTTTTTTTATTTCTCCACCAAGCAGCATAGAGAGTTATCACTGCAGTTTCTCAGCATTTCTGAGTAAGCCTGCTGTGACCAGTATATACATGCAGGACGAGGTGTTTAACAATATCAGTAAGAAATAGAAGTCCTAAATTGAATTTAATCCTTTGACAAAAGATTCTAACCTCTGACTGTAGAGAGTAGGAACACAAAGATGTGATTAGGTACATTAAAGATACAGGTGCCGTAACAAATCAAATCAAGCAAAGGTCAAAACGTTAAATATATTTCAGCTTTCTTAAAGTTGGTGGGGAATACATGCCTGTCTGACAGAAATAAACACTCTAAACTGCTGTAACGCCCCTGCCCCTGTATGAGTCTGTTCACATCAAACATAATTTCCTGTCAGAAAACTTGTCTTAAGTTCTGCAAATGCATCAAAAAAACACAGAGCATTGTCTTACGTATCCCCACCCCAAGAAAAAGCTTGTACAATTTTTGCTCTATATCCATCTTCCAATGTGCTAGAGAGGCTGAGAACACCAGAGACAGGAAGAGACATACAAAGAGAGAGTGGGAGGAGAGAGAGAGGTTATATAACCGCTGTTTTCACCAAGGAGATATCTTTGTGGCTTCAAAAGCAAAGCAGTGATAATAAATGCCAGTGTTCAAGGTTGCTCAAGTTGCCATCTGCTCAGCGAGGTAAACTTATACAAGATGGGTGCCAGCAGCAGGTAAATCAAAACAACAAAACTGTTTATGTTGTCATCCTTCTAAACAGGTCAATAATATCTGTAAGGTATAAGTGACTCCTAACAATAATGAAGAAAGATCGAGGCACAAATCTGTCATTAAAAGTTACCTGCTTCTCGACTCTCGTGAACTCCTCATAAGTTAATAATGAGTTTTATCAATCCCCATCTGCAACTTCATTTAATTCTCTGTTCATATGAGACTGGCTTTCAGATTTCTACTGCAAGAAATAAGAGCCACAAAAATGAAGTCTGCCTAGTGTACCATGAATACTTTGTAGTGAGGCTTGTACAAAAGACAGCTGGTCATCCAGCTGCCATACCGAGGTCAAAATGTAACATAAGAAATGTTGTGTTTTCTTTGTGGAAACTTGGCATCTGGGACCTGCCAGTTCTGGTAGAACATCTAGTCTCCTCTCCCCTCTGTATAACTTGTTTCTTAGTAGCATCATGTGTTGCAGTAACTTTAACAAAGAAAAGATTTCCACTGAGCACAGTACTTCAGCTGCAATACCACAGAACAACCTTTCCATTCTCCACCCCCATTATGCTCATGGATATCATTCTGAGAGGGATTTCACATGATTGTTCCCAGAGGACAAGCCCTGCTTTAGGTGCTGTGATCCATCCCTGCAGACAGAAGCCAGCATGCCCATTATCAAATCAGACTTGAACCCATCCCCTGTCTGCCAGGCAGACATGTTGAATGGATATCATTGTGCACTGCTGAGGCTTCCATCACTGTAATCCCTCTACAAAGTGCAGGCACTCTTAGAAGAAGATGAAAAGACCGAAGGAGAGAGTGGCCTATTGGCGTGTGTGTCACTGCAGAGGGCACAAGGAGGGAAGTCAGTGGAATCAGTGGCCTGAGCAGGCGACTCTTCACCGTCTCCCAGCTAGAAAAGAACAAAAGATTAAGCCCTCCTGCTATCCAGAGTGATAACAAGCTGTCAACTTCTAAAATGTAATCTGCTGACTCTAGGAGGAAGTGCTGGTGTCAGTGGAGTGGGCCACCAGCTGATGCTTATCTCCTGAATGGCATGCCATTGATGGAGTCATGGCCCTGCTGGGGGATACAAAAAAGCCACCTCTGCCTGCCACCAAACAAAGAGGTCTGCACGAGCATTGGAATCCATATTGAGCCAATTTTGGACATATTTATATACATATATCCCCTCCAGACCTCATCTCTCTCTGATGTGAGCCACAAAGAAAAGGTGATAGGAATGATAAATGGCATGAATAGCAGCCAATAGACTGGGGATAATAAGGCATTGCCCCTGACAATGCTGACAAGTGATGGGAGGCTCCCTTCTGTCAACTTGTCTCTCGAGCCGTTCCACTCTGTCTGGGCACAGATTGTTAACTGTAAAAGCCATATTGCTGCCAACGCCAGTCTTAATGCATACTTCAGTGGGCAGTAAGGCTGCAATATGGGACCTGTCACCATGTTGCAGCTAGTAAATCAATCCAATTCTCGGGCATTATCCGGCATTTAAAAAGGGGACTGCCATGCAGCTAATTGCCGGGACCTACAGTGTATCTGGCGCTCATCAACCTCATGGCCTCCCCCCACCCCAGCTCCATTTGTTCCCTCCCAAATGTTACAACTGCCAAATAGTTTTTTAAATTACCCAACAGAGGTGCCAGATGAATAATAAAACACACAGGACCATCTTTTATCATATTAGCTATTGATTTTGACAAGCCAAATATTTTTATTTTTTGTGTGTGGTCGTTGGGTCTAAAACGGTGTAAAGAATCAAATTTTCTGGTCCACACAAGAAGCCATTTACAATATAGTTGTAGTTATGGCAGATAGAAGAAATTAGTCACACAGGAGCTATTTTCAGGCTGTTTACAGCATGATTTCAGACACGGAGGAGGGGGTTTTCCCTTGTGGACTTGAGGTTATTGATCCTGAAACACCAGTGATATGATATGAAACAGATATCATATCACTGGTGTTCTGCACAGCTCAGTTAGAGAGAAATGACTTTGACCTGGTGCTATTTTGGAAACCTTAGGGTCACTCTGTGCAGGGTGGTTTGATGGTGTCCGGTGCCAAAAAAGCGCTAAATTGAGGATCAAATATCCGAGACAACAGAATGATATTTCACAACAGGTAATACTTGACTAACAGCATTAATACACAAAAGCTTGTTTGTGTCGGTAGCGCATCTGATACAGCAGGTGCACTAATATTTTAATAATTCCCACTGTCCACACAGGGTCTGTAATGGGTTGCCCTAATTTGTGCTACTTGACTGCAAGTTTAACCCAAGACTTATTACTTATTACTAAAACTTATTACTCAACATTTTGCCTTGTTCCCCAAACAAAAGTCAAACCTGACTCAGGATGGTTTAAATGCAGGGGTGGATCTAAAGTGGGGCAAAGGGGGCAAGCTGCCCCCACCACTTTTTCTATGTTCTTAAAATAAAATGATATCTTGTAAATAAAATCATACTTGTGAAAACTAATTGCATGTCCAAAAGCCTTATATTAAATAATAGATCACCTACAATATATAAAACATATATATTATATTTCATACATTATTAATGTATTTATCTTATATTTATTCTGGGGAATTTTAATACCCATCTATAATTGTCTTTGTTTTCTAAGAAGTCATAATGATACAATAAATAGTTTTTGTGAATATTTAGTTGACTCCATTTAGATATGGGCGTTTTCCTCACACTTCCGTGAGGTCCAGCATTGCCGCTTTTTAAATGCTGTGGATTTCTGCTCACTCTCGATTGCATGTCTTTGAGACTGGATAGAATTGATAGTTTCCCCTTTTTTGTTTACTTTGTTGAGATGGTTCAAATGTCCTCTCTACATGTTTGAACGGTATTGTAAGTAAATTGTCGGCGCCCTGTGCTACTTCCTCAACACTGTGGTTTCCCCTGTCATATTTAAATATATCAACCCCCAGCCAAAATGTGTCAGTGATCTGATCACTCATAAACTAGTTGATGCCAGATTCCTTCACTGGGACTGGAAGTGTCAGCTATATGCAAGAGAAAGACTCCATTAGAAGGTCTTTCTTTGAATGATGGCCTGACAGTCAACATCCCTAAACCAGCAGCTGAACAGCTCCATTTTGAGTGATGCCCCAACTGCAACTGAACTGCAGGAGCTGATTCGAAAAAAGTCACTGCATCTCAGGGCTCCTTTGTATTTTCAATGTCAGGATTCTGGTCTTCTGCTTCTGCCTCTGCTAAAAAATAATGTCTCTGCATCCAAGGACCAAAAAAGGTGTTTTCGTTTTCTTTTACTTCTTTGTCACTGATGTTCGGTTTCCTTGTGTACATTCTCTACAGATCACTCCTACAGTCTCCTGTGTTTGTTTGTTTATAAAATTTATATCTTCATCAGATGTTGCCAGAGAAAATGCATGCACTGAAATCTGATGACAGCTGTGCATTTTTAAACGATCCAAACCAAAATGTCTGATAGCGCAGCTATTCTCACTTCATGCAGTCCCGCCCAGTTTAGAGTATAATGCTACAGCCTCTTATTTGTATAACTAAAGCATTAGCCTTCTCCCGCAACATGTTTGATAAAACTCTGGGTCAAACTCCCTTTCATGCTGTGAGAATTTTGTAATCTTATAGTGCCATTCTGGCAAAACTGTTATGTGCTGCTCACCAGGGATGCCACTAGTTTTAATAAGGAATTGGTGCAACATTTTCGCCAGTGTCTAGGACGTCTACTTTGTTTTTTTCATTTTTTTTTTTTTACAACAGTCAATACATGTTGGGTTTGTGTTCATTAAAACATGCTAGCAAATATATTCATCATAATGGATGTGTCTTTGTCAGTGGCTGATGTAAGTGCAACCACTGGTAAAACAATGTAGATTGCATTTAATAATATTAAATTTAAGTTTAACTGCTATTTTTTTCTTGCTTGGTGTTTCTCCATATAGTTAGTTATTTCTGCCTACCATTGATATTTCTCTATGAAGACAGTATATGTGATTTGATAAAACATAATGGTACAGTGCAATAATTAGTTAATTCAACAGCAGCATTCTGCAGCACTGGTATACTGTCAACATACAAGAAGAAAGATGTGTACCTGCAGTGGAATTGGAATTAGTGTTAAAATGTCCAACAACAACACCACTTTTTCTTTCTCTTAAGGAAGGTGTCCTCTGACATTGTTGGGCACACAAATCCTGAACAGCTGAGCTATGTTTGGTTTGGGATATGGTACTGTTTATGGTTGCCTTAATTGAATGCTGGTTTGCATTTTAGACTATGAGGTGGTTGTGTGACACCCCAGTCTCCTAAAAAATCTGTTCATATATATATATATATATATATATTCTACAGAACATATTTGCAACCTGATTACGTTTTTGTAGAAAGTTATTCTCAAATTGTACCAAAACGCTTTTATGTGAATAAATAAATTATGTGCAGCATTTATTAACCTAAAGTGATTTGCAAAGCGGTGCTTGGAGAGGATGGTGAGCGTACACTTTGCTGGATTGACATGCGAGAGACCAATACAAACACCGTTACTGAGGTGGGGTTTAGGCAAGAAAAGTACTGAGGTTAGGGTTAGAAAAAAGATGTGTTTTTGTTTTTATTTTTTATACAGATGTTGTGTTTATGAAGACACTGTATGAAATGACAGTTTTATTGAATAACCAGTCCCTAGTCTTTCTTACTCTAACCTGCTGCTGTGAAGTCTTGTCCCGACCAGCTGACAGAAAACCAGATGCAGATCAGATAAAGTAACTGACAAAAAGATGTTACCTGTCAATATATGATCATTATGTTCACAGAAAATATGATAGGCTCGTAATTACGAGAAAAACGTAATCTGGACTGCAGTTTATCTGTATAGGAACATAATTTTTAGGAGACGGGGCTGTTCTCTCTGCAATCAAGCAGCAACATGTAGCTTTCTCCTCGATCCAAATGCACGCAGCAGCTTAAACAACCAATACCATCACTTTAATAAAAATGATAACTATAACTAAACTTATTTATTTTAAATCATAGTCTTTGTTTGTTAATTGAATACCTGCTCACATTTTGGTGGGGGGCTTCAGCTCACTACTACTGAAGTTGTTTGAGCTAATTGCCATTATCATCATATGTAAATCTACACAACTAACATAGCATGCAGATGCTTTTCATGTTTACCACTTCGTTCAGCGTGGTAATTTAAGGTCTTGTGTTAGTTCCTTCAGGACTAATTAGGAAAACTTTTGGTTTGTAATCATTGCTATGATGTTTGGTAGAGGGGTCCATCTTTCATTTACATTTACTGCCAGAGACAATATTCAGACTAATAGTGTTCACATGGTCAAAAAAGTAAATTTCTTGGCTTGTGGCTGAGTTCCTGGTCTCATAATGGATGTGTCTATGTCAGTGGCTGATGTAAGTGCAACCGCTGGTAAAACAATGTAGACTGAAGATCCTGTTATTTGTCTTGTTCAATTATTTTACACTCAAGTACCCTGGGGAAGATTGACATTGCAAGGATGCTTTACTCCATTACTGCACAGCATCTCCTTTAGACACCATGATGAGAAATAGATATTGTCAATTCTCTCATAATAAACATGTATGCCGCCACGTATGGCACTTAAATCCAGAGCACTCCAGAAGAGGGTGTTTGCACTGGGCAGATTGGTTCTACATGTAAATAAATCAGGTTTGAGTGCAGCGTTTATGCCTCATGCATGTATAAACAGATTTAGAGACTTAATGGAAATATTGTAGATTATCAGGATGCATTGTGCATTTATAATACATATATATTTATTTCTCTATTCTGTTTTTCTCAATATGCACTTGACCTGAGTTCGCTGTTTGGTTCTTCATGTCTCACTCAAGAATGACAGTAAAGAATCCTTGAATCTATGCAGGACACTTTAGAAGCGGGATCTTAGGTGCAAATTTCCAGTCAGGTAACATGCGCTTTATTTATTTTCCTACATAGGCAACATACCCAGTGGAGCACTTCACTTCAAACCCCAGCCATTATAAAATTCAGTACATCTTCCCACTTTATCTCAACTCCTAAGCTTTGTCCTTTTCAGCTAATGGCCTTCAGCAACTCAATGAGAGGCCATTAATGTCACTACTGAAGATACAGCACAACAATCTAAACCTCGTGTCTGACTCTATTGCTATTGTCAGACGATGACCATGCCTGTGATGAGGTTACTTTTATAAAATGAAGAACAACTGCTTATTTTCCCTTGACAGCCTGTATTTTGGAAGGAACACTAAGCAACATATTTACACTGGACAACCTCTTAACTTTAATTTCAAGAAAGGAAAAAATGAACTCCTGTTATTTCTTCTGCAAAATATATGACAACCTCCTTATTATTAGAAAATGACGTATCTGATATTTATGGGATGAGTAGAACAGAGATACCATATGTGCATTTCCCCTTTTTTGTTGCTTTCATTCATTTTTCATTTTTATTTTTTTCTGCATTATTTGCCAGGCCCATTTAACACAGCTTTCATTGAATATATAAACTGAAAAGCTTTCAGGCAGCTGCCATTGCAGTTTTCAGCCTATTTTCAGGATTGAAACATATTTTCTCATTGCGTTTTACTGCATTACACTGAACCCATAACAGGTTCAGACCATTAAATTACATCAAGACAAATTGAGCTGTTCACTACCCATTTCCAATTTTCTCAAAGGCTGGCATGACAGAGAATTAGACATAGATCCCCTTTTATTTATTTCCTGATATCTCAGTAAGTCTTTGAGGTATTTTGTCTTCCTGCACTATAAAATATAGCAATCCTTGTTTTATGAGAACTGACTTTTGTGAGGCAGAGGCCGAAGGACTTAACCTGCATACCAGGACTGTCGTCCATCATCCTGGTATGGGAGTTAGTTCACCTCTACTGGAACTGATACACTCACTCCACTATACTGGGCAGTGCTGTATACTTCAGCGGGCCTTTTGCATGTTCAGACAGTAACAGCACAGAAAATAGGACCCCACCTCTCACACCTCCATCTATTGATTATAAATCAGACTATATTTCATGACAGAACATTTCCTTATGTTTTTTTTTGCCAATTTCATTGTGGGTGTTTATGTGCAGAGAGGATTCCGGGGGATCCATACAAAATTGTAAGAGAGGTGTTGAGAAATAAGCCCACTTCAATGGAGGGATTTGCAGAGCCCACTCAGAGGTAGGAGGGAGCCTTTCAAAGCCGCCCTTTTTCTAAGACTGTTTACTGCACTGTACTCCACACAGTGACTGGCACCACTCAGCGTGTTTCCCTCAGCCTTCAGCCAGCAGAACCGACACCATATACTCAAGAACTTAAGGCTTCACCAAAGACCTGTCAAAGCCTGCTGTGTCTATTTATTGTTGCTTTTTGCTTAAACGAAAGAACAATAAAAGCTAAAAGCTCCAATTGCAATAGTTTGTTTTTCCACAGCGTGAGATATTTATTTTCTCTTTACTTTCCAGCACTGTTTCTACTCAGTAAGAAATTTAATTATTTAAAAATCCAAAAGTCAGTTAACAGTTATCGTTTTATATAGTTTCTTTTTTCACATGAATGTATAGTAATTTGTACTAAAGGAATTATATGTAATTCCAATATTGTAAAATGACACCATACCTCAATCTTATAGACAAAATGTATGAAAATATTGGAGAAAAAAAATATTTTAAAAAGTATGTGCTTGTAAAATAAAAAAGAAGGCAAATATTTGGATTTTTCATGGTAAATTTCTGTTAATGTAGAGATGACGTATTTTTTTTATGTGAAGAAAGAAAAAATTCTGATAAAGATCAGCCTAGGCTTACTCTGGACATATGCGTGTCTGGCGCTGACTTTCCCATCATGGTACGACTGACCCCTAACAGGCAACTCTATAAGTTCAGTGTCAATCCTGTTCACAGCTGAGGCACAGAGAGAAGTGAGGCAGCATTAATTATGAGCCTTCAAGCTCCAAGGGACAGTTAATCTTTGTTATTTTGCTCCTGGAGACATTTGAATCTCCCACCAACATTGGTGCCAGGTCACAGCTCTTGACCCTTAACTAAGGATAAAAATTCTGCTCACGCGCATGTGGAGAAAACCTATTCAGCTTTTTTTTCCCCACACATGCCCCCAGGCTGTTTAAGTCTGTGCAGAAATGCCTTCACAGTTTCAAGTTTCCATGATCTAGAGGAAAAAGTTCAGACAGTAGTTGACCTTTGATGATTTTTTTTATCTAATAATTCTAATTTCTACTTATTGAACTAACTAAACACTTCTGGTTTGCAATAAATGTTCATATTTGTAGTTTTAGTTTCGTAGTAACTGGTTTCATTACAGAAAACTGCCAAATGTATATAAATATAATAACATGAATCTAAAAACATTCATTTGTTTTGTATTGTATTTTTTATATTTTGATAAAGATATTTTGCTTTGTGAAAATACAATCTCTGTTCACAAGAACGGTTTTATTAATTTTATTTATTTATTAGAATTATTTTCTAGCTAATTATAAATGCTTCTCGAATAGGATTTGTTAAAGCACAGCAACGCCACAGTTACACACAGTAGGTGATGGGGGCCATCATAACCCAGGTGTAAAGAGCTGACTGATTCTCGCAGACGAAGCAAGAAGCAAAACACCGCGGAAAAGAGCTGGGAGGAACGGTGAGGGAACATTTTGACAGAATTGGGGCATTGCCTCGATTATACCTTCTCTGTGCCCTTTTGTGTGTGTTTAATATCTTTGGAACAAGACAGGTTTCACTGTAATAAAAATGATGAAGATAATAAATACACTTCTTTTTCCATGTACTTCACATGTAAAAGTCCAGCTATTCACATGGGGCAGGATCTCATAGGTGTGTGCACATAGTGTCTCCATGCTGACAGGAGGCTGAGCAGCCTAAGCTGCGATGCCAAATGCAGGGTCACGAGCACAGATGCACAAAAAAAGAAAAAAGGAAATTTCAGGGCTGCTTAAGCTATTAATTCAGTAAATGCCTTCACACAGGTTATATTTAAATACACGCCCTGTTTGCCTTTCATCTGCTCCCCAACACATGCTCAACGTGCTGCACCTCCAAGGTGTTGAAGAGGGCTCTCGAGAGAATATGCCACCTACTGTAGCAGACAGGCAGAGAGAAGAATGAAACTCTGACTTGAGCTGCTATAAAGATTAATGAGGTACTGTTGATGTCAATTTTAGGCCGTCTCTGCATGGCAACGAGCGTGGGACGTATGAAGAAAGACGCCTGCTGTGCAGTGTCTTCTCTTTAGAGCTTGGTACCTCTTACGTTGAAATCATGTGGTGGGGATGAAGGTGAGGTGTAGGTGGAATGACGACTGCTAAGGGTAGTCTGCCACAGCAACACCTTAGGAAGAGTGTACTCACTGCCACATGTTAAATTGTTAGATTTGAGTCCAAAAATTCTTTGTCTTGGAGTTTTATTGATACATTAGTCACTTTGTATAAACTCTAGTAGCACAGAAAATCCTGTGTTTATATTCCTATTTTATGTGATGTCCTTTTTCTCCACTACAGTTAAGAAGGATGAATTTGACTTTACTTCTCTGTATATATTTTTACAACTGTAGGTGTCAGTAACTATTTGGAAATGTAGTTTTTCTGTAGATGTAAAAATCTTGTGCCATCAAAGGATGTGTTACAATGTTTGACCCACCTTTCAGTACAGAACTACAGCGTTTCCTTTGCTACAAAAAAAGTTTGTAAGAAAAATCTGACTTTCATATTTTCAACAGTATCGCATAAAATAATGTTTAAAATAAAACATATTTTTCTACTTACATTTTAGAGAATACACTTCAATTAAAAAAGAATTTAAAACCAAACTTGCACTTTTACTCGTGAACCGAGTTTGTCTATTCCTGAAACCTTTAATAAAATACTAATAGGCATAGGTAATAAACAGGCATAGTCATATAAATGCTTTATATATTTGTATGGTGTAGATTTTTTTTATAGTAAACCCAGCTATGTGATGTAATACCAAAGCAATGAGTGGTAATCACCAAAGACCAAACCGTTGTCTTAAATCACGTAAGCCGGATGTGTCCCCATTGTACTGTATGGATTATCCACCTTTAACATAAATAGTCTGAGCGTGGGTGAAAAAACTGTGCATTAATTTCCTTGTGTTGTCAGCATAGAGGTGTTAATGGATTTGTTCTGACTCACAACTGATGGAGCGATACATTTTGGGAGGGTATGGGGGTTTTCACACTTTGCTATTCATAGATTGCTATAGATTTTGTTTTATCGTAGGCTTAAATCCTTCTCCCCACTACACTGGGACTAAGCTTTAAGCATACACACACCTATAGAAAAACACATTTTATGAATATCCAGATCCTATGGCTCAGTGCATTCAAGAATTATGACACTGTAGAGAAAAAGACACTACTATGAGCTGCCTCATTTGTATTTTACAATATTTTAAAAAGGGCTGTCAATACACAGAGGGTCATTTCCATTAGAGCAATAAATAACATCATCATCAATATGTTGAAAGAGATTTTATGTTGTTGTTCCCTTTTTAGAATAGCACCTTTTGCACATTTGGAGTGACTCTGTACCGGTCACCAGATTTACCATATTAAAATTTGAACAGCTGATTAGGTGGGCTTTCTTGTTTACATTCATTTAAAAGGGCAGTGCTGCTCTGTAATACAGCTGGTAACTCTGGGATAAATATGCAAAAGATCTTTATTGTTCTCATCAGGATAGTTTTACATCTGTAGAATAAATTGTGTTTAAAAGGTTTTTTTTGCTAGAATATGTATCATACATTTTCTAGTGTCACAAGAGGTCCTATTAATTGAACAAAATACAAATTTGTTATAAACAACTTGTCAGCTACAGCAATCTTTCTAATGCCATTTAATGAATTTGGGGCTAAAAAGCACAGATGGGACAAAAATGTTTAAAATTATTTATTCATTTAAAACACGTATACGGTATTATTATTACTGAGCCTTCTCTCATCTTATTTGTCACTGTCCGTGCGGAGTTATCTGTGGCTGAGGGCTAATCGCGGGTATCTGTCCTCGGGGTTCTCTGTTCCAGTGTGATGCCATACCTTCCTTTTGTCTCTTGCTGAAATTTCTGCCCAGAGATGATGTAGTCGATAGAGCGCTGCCTGTGGAACCCAGACAGTTGGCTGATAACACATTACAATGTTAGTTTTCCCAGTAACAAGCAGCTGAGCAAATTACTGTTTAATTTCCAGTGATTATATCAATTGCCATGTGGCAACTCATGATGTGATAATTGTGAATAATATAATTAAACATTCAATAAAAGCTCATAATGTAGTAACCTGCATGTAATTTAGTTAAAATATTGCATGCATAATATATCGGTGTTACTTGTCTATGAATAAAGTGCAGTGATTTTAATAATGCATTAAGTTAAAAATTACATGTGTTGTAATTACAGAACAAATCAATTGTGCAAAAGTTCATTTTAAGTGAAACGGAGATAACAAAACAAGTCAAGAAGCTGTTGTTGTTGTCATTTTGTAAGTTAAGTTATTTACAGATATCTCTGCTTTAACATTCCTTCTCTTCATAATTAGTCATTCAGACCTGACACTGACACACGTGGACCTGTCTCACACCAGTCTCCTCTCTGACACAGTGTTTCTTACTGGCAGTGAACGCGAGTGCTTCTCCGGCTTTTGTAGCTATCGACACTCTCATTGCCAAAGTCCCACATCTCCCCCGCATCATGTTCATCCTTGTCTCATCTGTCCTCTTATCTTATGATGCTGTTCTCTCTTGGCACCTATTTGCAGACTTGGCCATCCAAGTGAGGAATCCCTCTTAGACAGAAAGTGTAAGTCGTCTAGTTTGTACCAAGATCAGATCATACTTTCTCTCGTGTGAATGTCCCTCACCAAAATAAAGCACAAGGTTACTCTGAAACAACAACAGTCATTACAATTAGGCAGGTCATTGAGAGATGTAAAGGAAAGGGAGCATGAAGTACGGGTGAGGCCTCTCTACGTAGCCAAGCTTGTCTAATGAGTCGTCTTTGGCCTCGCGGTCTCTCTGTCTCCGATCCACTGGGCCACAGGGGTCAGAAGGCTCAATATTCCCGTCTTTAATTACTCACCTCATTAACACATGGCTCCTCTCATTCCTTTGCTGCTCAATGGATGCTCACCAGCAACTGTGACAAACCTCTCATAACAGCCTGATCGATCTGGCTCACTCTTGTTACAGATGTCAACATCATTGGTGCAATCAGGAAAGATGACTGGGATGGAAGCTCGGGATATAAACCTTCACAGTTTTTACAGTTATTCCATGACGAGGTTTTAATTCTGGATGAATATAGTATCTCCACAATGCTCTATGACTCCTGAGAGATAATAGGACTTGACAGATTTTTTTCTTACTGAAATTAAATTTCCTGCTGAAGATAATTCACGGTTTCACTGTAATCCGCTCCTGGTTTTTTTATCCATATACAATAAAAAGACAAACTGAGTGGAAAGCAGAAAGCACATTTGTGGAAAGCCCTTAGAAATAAACTAAGCATTCCCCCCTGTAATCCTTAAGGAGCAGATTAAAAAAAAAGTTTTGAATAATGTATTAACACAAACCTCTTTCAGGGATCAGTAGCCTCACTGCTGACCAGTGATAAATCACGTCTGCATTATCAGTCCTGCTAAAGTTAAGAGGACGATAAGAAAGCTGCTACAGAGACAATGAAAAATATTCATCCTCTTCCTGATGCATGGAGGGATTTTTGGTCTGTTTTGACATTTGTTTTATTGATTCTCTTTTCTTTTGTGTTGCTTTGGCTTAGGTTTCTAATTAGATCCATTCTTCGCCTGATTTGTTGCTTTTGTCTCTTTTAAACTACACTTTTTCATGGTAAAACATTGAACTATTCTACATAAAATAATTATGTTTTACCCTAAATCCAATACATTATTTTGCAATGGATTGTTTTTTGAAAACCTTTTCTGAGGAAGACACTCAGCTCAGAAACACATCACAATCGAACATGAGCTTGAATGAATGAGGTGCATTAACTTAAAGGTTATAAATAGAAGCTGTTGGTAAAAGCAGAGATGTTGAATGCTTCACCTTCATTTAAACAAATCTCATTTTGGGTTTTTCATAAAGTTCTTCCCTTTTATACTCTTACACATACAGTATATTACAATATACACTACGGGTCAAAGGTTTGGACACATACAGAAGTGACTATGTTTGTGAAATAGAATCAGATTTTCTAACATCAGATTCTCATCTCAACACAGTGTAGACACTGTTAATATTAAAAGTGACTATTGTATATAGAAACTGTCTTTTAAGGGAATATTGACATAAACATACAGGTGCCTGTAATCATCAAACATTAGTATTGTCTTTCAAATAGCACATTATGTTTGCTAATGCAAGTTTATTAAACTCAGAGAATAATTGTACAGTAAATAATTTTACAATGATGGTAACACAGCTAAAGACACTAATCTTTTCATGATAAAGAGAGTGTCCAAACCTTTGTCTGGTATGGTATGTATTTTTGGTTCATGGGCCTTTTTCCAAACAGTATGAGATAGAGTCACAGTTAATCCCAACACTGTCTAAATCTGACCCTGAGGCTATTCTGGGGATAGTATTGGCACAGAGGCATCTAATATAGAGACATATCACTTCTAGTCAGTTTGTTCCATTTATTTGATTCTTCTCTGTGGAAAGAACCTATTGTGTTTGAGGCCTGGAGTTATTGCAGCCATTTGTTTGGCGGAGATCGGCTTTATCAAAGAGCAGCTACTGTACAGTACAATATGTTTTCTGAACACGACAGGCTGCTTCAACCCTCTCCTCCGCTCTGTTGGAGGTTTTACGTGATTAATATTGTCATGGCCAATATTAATGAAAGTCTATTTTTAAACCTCCCACAAAAGCAGGGCTTTTGCTTGTGGAGAAATAAATTAAGTGGCCTAGCTTTGTGAGATCAAATAAGACATGAGAGTTATCGGACAACTTTTGCACGTGTCTGGTTGTCTATCTTTAAATGCTGCAGTGAGATAGTTTGTCCTGCCTGTGTGTCACTGTTTGTTTTGCTCTGACTGGCTGTTATTTATGCTTTGCATATGTGCTAATATGGTGCATCTGTCTTGTATTAAATTCACTCCTGTACCTACATGTTGGTACAGTGTTTATACATATAATAATATTTTAGCACATTTAATGGACATTTATTTCTTAACATGCAGAATTAATTTTGAACAATAGGTTTTTGTTTCACACTTTCTCCTGCAACAATGTGTTTTGCTAGGTTTTATGGTACTGAAATACTGAGAAACTTAAGAATTACCATCCTACTATCTGGGTTCAAAAGAGTAGTGTGTCAGGTTAGCTCTGCCATCGGTGTGTGAGTGTGTGTAAATGGGTGAATACGAAGCAGTGCGAAGCACTTTGAGTACCACTCTGGGTAGAAAAACGTTATATAAGTGCAGAACATTTACCATTTTACATTCAGAGTAAGAAAACGACAGACATCTTCTGTAGAGATCAGCATTTAGGAAGCAACACAGACATGTATTGCACAGTGTGATCTCTGTATGCCCTGGGCAAAAATTTGAACATGCTTGTGCTTCTAGATTGGTCCTGCTGCGGCAAAAATCACAGAGAAAACCTACAACACAAGGTTTCTCTGAACCACAGACTTTATCAATCAATTATTCTTAGGTAATCTAGTTATGCATACTGGTAATCTCTTTCAAATAGATATTGTGTATTTTCATTGCATTTACCTGAAAATAGGTGGGGAAATGTGAATAGAATCACATTTGGCAATACGAGTAGAATAAAGTTAGACATAGCTGCTGTAATGCTACATTCTTTCACAAATGAAGCCAATAGCTAAAATGAAGCTGGGCATCATATTCAACCTTTATTCCTTTATTTGGATTAATAATCAGTCCATCAACTGATTATAAATTAAAGTTGACCTGTCATGTTTATCATGGTCATTAGCGATCATAATATCTTGACACCATTTGTAGTGTTTTAAAAGAAGATTTTCTGCACACTTTTTTATTATTTTGCAAATTTTAACATGAAAGGGGAGCAGTGATGAAGTACTGTATATTCAGTAGCTCACAGACACACCTGGTATGGGGGATGGGTTCTTGGCTGGGATTTGATGCTGCCACCTTCTGTGTCCCAGTCTTATGCATATCACATTGTGCTACCAGGCCTCCAAACTATTTGGTATTCAGAGCTTCGACCTAAGAAGCATTGTTTAGCATTTTGGAAATATATTAACTCACTTGTTGCAGTGAGATGACCCTTATGCCTACATACCTGCTTAGAAATATAAATATAAATTACAGCTATAGTCACCAGCCACTTAGGTATAAAGGCTAGAAAAAGGAAAACATACAGTAGCCTGTTACCGAACCTTCCAATTAACACCTCTAAAGCTAATTATTTAACACACCTCATCTCATTTACTAAATTCCAAACAAAAAAAACGTCTGGAAACAACAATGGTAAATTTTATGTGGACTATGTGCTAAGACCAGTTGCTAGGCAACAAGCTAATACTCAATGAAGTTAGTGCTCCCAGACATAAAACTGTGAATAGTTTTTATTAAACATTAAACAAACTACATATAGTAAATTCATTAGTGAGAAAAGGTAATGGGAGGGAAATTGTGTTACCTTTGGACATTGCACTACTGTAAGCTAACCAGTTGTATTTAGCAGTGGTACCAATCATCATTTCTAACTAAGAAGATTCCTTTAACGGGGTTAAGTCATTTGTAGTAACACATCTGGATATATGTCTGATGGCATGTTGCAGACAATAATACAACAACACAATGTTAATGAATGAGGATATGACTTATTTATTTATGTTAAAAGGAAACAAACATTTATATTCACTTGTCATTTTAACAAGCACCAAATTGTGACCTCCCAGTTCCCCAGTACGCACTGAACTGCAAGAGTGTGTGTGCATATTTTTAGTCCATACAACTGTGTCCATACCAGCCAACTGAGGTCTTCCTTGTGGCTTGTGATGTCAGCATGCATGGTTTGCTGTGCAGCCACCCATTCATGTGTGTTCTTATATGCCCTGTTTACCGCCAGTGCTTTATCAAAATAACTGTTCCATTATCACAGTGCACTTTCATATCCTTCAGCAAAGGAAAAGTGTTTTATAATCATTTTACACTGTTAGTTGCAGAATAAAATCCTTCAGGACATGTCAGACGGGGAAACATTTACATACAAAAGGAATTGAAATATAAAAAGTGACAGATTGTATATAACTTCATTATCACAGTGCTTGGAACTGTAAGTCATCATCATCACCCTGTTTCAAATTTAGCTCCACTGTTAGCTAAGCTGAATCCTGCGCCAAATGGCACACAAAACCAGGCTTGAGGTTTAGCACTTCTTTTTAGGGCTTCTGCAGTATGTGAGTCTGTTAAAGTGAGTATTTTGAATGTTACGTTGTGCAGATGTAATGTTTTGTCTGGGGTGTAGCGTCTGGAGCTCAAGTATATTTTCTCAAAACCCCAGATCTTTCACAGGTCACCATAGGTCAAATGACACTGGTCAAAATCTATTGAGATGTTCCTCAGAATGTCGTCTTTGACAGAAAAGTAAAAGCCCAGCAAAGGCCACGGTTCAGCTTCATCTGGAGGCCAAGGCCGGAGTAACCAGAATCCCCTTTTTGTATTTCTAGTTCTAATGTAAAAACTGATAAAGATATATAAAGAAATCTAATGGTGGACAGTACTGTATGTCTGAATAGGAAAGTATTAGTTTGTGTTTTGGGTTTGTATTGTTTGTATTGTTGTATTGTCTAACCATTGGGAGATAAGTAGTATAACTGCAAATTTGCCATGTTCTCCACGATTTTTATTCCACTTCCATAATCTGTTTGTCATTTTATATGTCATTTTTGCTTTATTATTATCTGAATCTAAAATTAAGATTGGTAATAAAGTTCCAGTGTTGACAGCAGGAGTGGGCCAGTTTGTTAACCAGTACCAGTTTTAATTTAACACAAAATGGGAACTGAGCAAAACTGTATGAGTTGTTTCCTGTTTCCGCTCAACAATGCTATACTTTAACAGTTTTTCCAGATTTAGAGAATTACAGAAGAATTGTAAAATTACAGAGGTACATGCTTGTTATATCTCAGAAGCATCACATTATGTTTGGGAGGCAGGAGAACTGCTTCTCACTTCATGTTCATCTTCTCATCCTTCCTGAAACTGTACTGTGACAGACAGATGAGTCTTCAGCGCCTGATAATCTCTTAGGCGGCACCTAGTAGAGCAGAGAGGAATAAATTAATCTTTACATTCTTGGACTGTTTTCTGGGCAGTTTTTATTAGTGAAAAAGTGAAAGTGTCTTTATTTTTTATTTTTTCTGAGGGACATCAGCCCTCCCACTATGGAGGCCTTAGGGTGCCATGAAGACGAGGGAAGGAGCAAGTCATTATGAAGAGTCTTCCTCACCAGCAGAGTGGGTCAACTTTTTAAATTAGCATTTTAATGAGAGGGAAGGCACAGCAGGATGATCTATCAGGTGACAATCTGAGTATGCATGTAAGATTAATTGTAGTATCCACAATACATTGGGATCATTGCTTATTGAATGAATGAGGGGCCTGTCAGGATGCAATTCCAGCATTGATACCATCGCTCCATATCACAATTTTCCCAGAGTCACTCACTTAAAGGAAAGAGAGGAACATTAAGTGGGATCTAATAGGGTTTCTCCAGGTAATACGAAGGACACTGACCAGTTACAGCTGCTGTTAAAGCACACTGTACACCCAAAGGCGACTGCTGGATGCAGAAGTTCATTGTTTTATCACTTTCTATTAAAGCTCATGATATAAATTTAGCAATACCCTCTACTCATACATAGGTTTTACAAGAATACCAGATTAGGAAATGTTCTGAGGACATGCACAAAATAATCTGACCTTGAACAGTTCCAAATATGTATTACATATTCACAAAATAGTGTTGTTATCCTTCATCTTAAACAGTGAAGGAAAAACTGCAGTCTTGAATTTGCATAACGAATATTCCCCAACTTTGTCGTTTTACTAATTATATCAATTTTGAAATAAATGGCAGCTTCTGATTAACCACTTTTGGTGCAGACAGGAGTACCTGATCATTATGCGAATCACTTTTAAATAATTTTTCATGAGTTGAAGTCTGAAATTTAAAAAATATAATTCAGCTAGTAAAATGTGAGAATATTTTGTATCTATGACTAAGTAAAACACAATCTGACTGTTACGAAGATAGAGAAAGGTAATTTGATGAAAGGAACTCTCTGTGACATTGCCAAAGCACAACCTATAAAAAATACAAGTCAGTGAGTAATTGTATTGAGACACTGACTTTTTACTTCTTCTCTTTTAAAACTCTTTCCAAGTGTCTCAGAGAGTATTTGTAATATTAAATGTTACTGCATTTAACTGCTCTTACATGTTTTATGTGTGTTTCTAACTCACAAATCCCAAGGTAAGCTGTTTTGATTGACAAGGAGGGAATGGATGGTTTCTTATACGACATGTAATTTTAGGTTCCTTCTTGGAGATGATCTATGCGACAGTGTGAAGCAAGCTGTGTTGGGTAGACTGTAAATTATTTTGTAATAGTGTGCCAATGTGTCTCTGCAACTATAACTGCATCAGAAGTCTGGAAAATATATCAGTATAACACCAGGGGTTCTCACCAGGTGTACTCCCGATATAGTGTGTCCCCAGTGGAGAGGTTCACGATAGGGTTTGAATTGGGGAATTGTCTTAACACCAGCGGTACAAGCTAAGATGATGTGTAGCATAAGAGAGAGCGCAGGACAGGTAGCTTCAGGCTAGAGAGGAGGAGCAACGGAAATGTAACTATGCAGCAAGGTCATTTTGATGAAATCTATTCCACATGGTGAAATGCGAACCTTCAAAATGTCATGCGGAGTGGATCCAAGGACATCCTCATTCACCTTTCACTATCTGTCCAGGAAAAAAAACTCATTTTTAAAGTAATTCACTAGTGAAACCACTGGTGGAAAAATACATTTTTTATCAGAAAACCAAACTAAATCCACATCACCAATCCATGTCAAACCAGATTGTATATCATTGGAACCTTCCACACTGGTTAACTAATGCTGTCACTCCATTTAGGCATGCCGTAATTGCAGGAATGAATGAACATGAGCACTGCATACCTTATTAGTTTCTAGGATGCTATATTACAAGATCATCTCAGTTTGAGCTCATGTTTTTGTTTTTACAGCCAATTATGTCTTACTGCATGCACAAACCACTCTTATGCAATTCGAGGCCAGTGTAGCAAAACCTTGAACAGAGCTCAGGCTGGTAGTGTATACATGTAATTACCACCCAGGGATTGTGCTTAGTGGTTCATGGCATCTAAAACACTGCATGCCCTGTGCTTTCTTAATTACACTAATTATACAGCTGATTCTTTTTGCCTCTTTGCTTCTGATTACTTCCCTGAAAAAAGCCAGTGGGAGATAAACTCATACACACACAAGATTTAACCAAAGCTATGAAAACAAAACATATGAAACTTTCATTAGAACCCAGTGGGTAGTATAAAAAGTAAAACACAGACTGGGACTGTTCAGCTGCTGTATACTGATGATTTGTGTGGCCGCTTTTTGGATTTAAAAGCCTTTAAGGTTGATTTTATGCCGTTTAATGGACTGATTATAGTGAAGTGCTGTACGTCACTGTGGGGGGCTGATTTGTTTTAGCCAATACTACTTGTTTTGATGGCAATAGAGTTTCAGGTGGGACAATTGATATATTCCTATTTTGTCTGACTTTTTTTCTAGTAAGTAATAGAAGAGGCATGCTTCAAAAACAGAGCTGTACATGGAGGTAATTCAAAACAATATTCAAAACAAAGCTATGTTAAATGCATCTCATGACCAAGACTACTTCCATTTATATAACAGGTCTTATGCTGTGCAGTATTGACCTTGAGCTGAATAAGGTGAAGACAATACCAACTGGTGGCCCTGCCCTGTGGTTGACCCCATCCTCTAGCATCGTTGGCAGGGGAAGCAATCAATAAAGTCTCACATTAAACAATATGTTATATCTCTCACAGTTACACATTGATTTTGACATTCCTCCAATATAATACCTGTCATTTGTGGGGAATATAGGTGACAGGGGATCTGCAAGTCAGAATATCACCTTGCATTTTCCCAGGATAATAAACTCAAAGCTCTAGATAACAGGGCATCTGGCAAAGTGGGGAATTATTTTGTGCATCACAGTAACAAGAGAGCACATTGCTCACCAGGGAACCTAGTGGGCGCCAAGTTTTCTAATTAATTCAGAGATTTCCATCGTACAATAAAAGTGTTCTGTTGATTAGCAGATTGGACCACAAACAACAGAAGCAATATCTTTTTTTAATGAAAGTGTACACCATGGTCATATTTCACTTAACGGCTAATGTCAACAGATGTTATGTTATGGGCTTCCAGGCTCCCTTTTTATTTTCTCTGGCATTGTTTCCTGTTTAGTGTTCGGAATTACAAAAATCCCTCAATAAGTAGCAATGGAAGCTGCTTCAATTCTCAGCAGAGATTTATTCACTAAGTCATTTGGAAATTGAAGTAAAACAGGGGGGAAAAAAAGCTAGTTTGTAATGAAGCTGAAGACTTTCTGTGTGGAGAGGATTTCTGCACTGCAGATAATGGTTCCCTCCTTGGAGACAACACACAGCATTATGCCAAACCCTGCTCAGTAAATGAAAGGTTTCATACAGTGAAGTGTTATCCCTCTGTAATAGCAGCAGAAACACTCTACCAGCCAATAATGAATGAAACAGCTAATAATGTAGCTAACTACACTATTCTGATGATCCCTCAGTAGTCAGAGCTTCATGTAATGATGCTCTCTATTTGACAGCCTTTTAAACTGCAGCAATTCATTCACAAGGCCCTCAGAATCCCGATGTCCCGATGACAGGATTATGCATGCTTCTAATGTCACTGGGTGAGCACAAGGCCATGCTAGCTGCATGACACATTCTCCAGAAGATCTTCATTCAGAGCCAGAATGCAAAGAGATTGAGACTCAATCTGTCATTATCACGCAGTAACACAAGAGAACAATGTGGTGAACCGTTTCCATTGCATGTGCACAGAGCGCCTCTAGCGGCAGAGAGAAACGTACAGCGTTTACGCAGCTGAAATCGCGGATAAAATCACTCAAAGGCACCCGAGCATATTATTTGGTGTTTATAGGATTATTTACAGCTAAAAAAACATTTTGACAAGACTGTGACATGATAAGATTCTGTAATGTGTGCATGTTCACTGTATCTCAAAAAAAGCTTTATCCATTAGCAATAGCACCTGGACTTGTTTGGTTTCTTGACCTTTCACCCTTCCAGGAAACCAAACAAGTCCAGTTGCTGTCGGATAAACCTTTTTTGCGATAACCATGACGTAGATGACTGAGAACCTTCACAGATGTTCACTGTACTTGCCAATGTTCATGTAAGATGTACCTAAGCCAAGTCTTAGATAACTCATGAAATGTCTTTCAGCCGTGGTGATCTCACACTTGCTTCACAGGTGACATCTTCTGCCTGTTCTAGTAATGTAGATGTTCATATAGTACAGTATCTGGCAGTGAGGGGCACTACATAACACCTAAAGAAGATAACACCTAAAGAAGATAACACTGTGTAAAATAGCAGCTGAAGTACCCAATTAAAATGATCCTACCTGTGGCTGTGAAGTCTGCGTGTTTTGGTTTTGGCACAGATGAGTGGGCTGGTTAGTGGGAAGACAGATGACACAGCAGAAGCCAGTCTGCATCTTGCAGGCTGACTGCATTATCCAGTCTTCCCACCCAGGAACGAGTGAAGGAACCAGTGGGGCAGATGGGACCCGAATCTGAGTCATTTAAATAGGCCTTGGAATTGCCAGTTGGCGTTTAGCCTGTGAACTGAGGCAGAAAAAAACACCTTCTAAATAATGAAATAAGCCTTCATTTAATGAAAGATTCAAGCTCCATGTCCTTTTACTAAATCTGGAGGCCTTGGATGAGGATTATGTTACTATGGCAGAGGTTTTTCACATGCTAATGAGTGATGTTGTGCACCATGAATATTACTCTCTCTCCCTCTCCCTGCTTCAGTCTTTCCGTTCTCGTGGCTCTTTGACTTCTCTTCCTCCACGACCAGATTTGTTTACAGTAAATGTGTCACATAAATTAGGAAACTAGTTGATGCTGAAGCATTACAAGACAGACAACAATATGAGATTGACAATTTACACCTACAACAATATAACAGGACCTGACATAGGTAACAGATGGGACACGTTGTGTGATAGCTGACTAAACATACTGTAAACTTGACAAATTTGGATTCAAAGCCAAAGATCTGAGGATGACTTGTAACTAAGATTTATGATGCAAGCACTGTCGGGCATGAAAACCCATCAAACCATAACTTATCATGTTCTAATTAGCATTTTTCTACTGTGAGTCCCAGTGTCCTCAACAGTCGTCACAAAATGATACCCTGTGAAGATTCCTCCACAACATGAACTACTAAATATGTCAATTCACAACAACAGAGCTAGTAAGGGTCCATCTTATTGCTAAGAAACAGTCCCCTAAACAATGTTTCAAGAGTATATTGCGTAACAATCAAAGACATTGCTCTACAGCCTCAGAGCCTCTATAGTTTCACGGTAAAGGGTTGCCACTTTGAAGTACCTCCTCAAGCTGAGTTACCCACTTATGGCAACTTAAGAACGTAACCTAATATAAAGTGGAGGTCATACTATCAGTTAATCGAGAGCCAGGTAAATGCCTGCTGTTTTCTCTGCTGCTGCCACAGACATCTCTGGATTGTTCTCACAGCGTCTGGCATTTATGTGTCCTTTTTTCTACTGTACATCCATTGGTCCACACGCTCCGGCACTGCTACCGCCACAACATCCTGTTTCAAAAGGAATTACCTAAAATGTAGAAGGTTAGATAATGTTTCAGAAGGCTTTCAAGGTCTAACACTCTCTTACTCCAGACACTCTGTGCCACGTAACAGTCAGCCGAGAGTTGTGTTATGTTTGATTAGATATAATCGGATAAAACTCACTGGTGCATTACTGTGGATCTTTGAAAAGGGTCGACATGGCAAGCACCCTGTCAGCGCAATCTATGAGTGTGTGCCACATTCTTACTCGACAGGTTCAGTGATTGGTCCCGCAGATTAAGACAGTGCAAGACAACAGACAAACAGCTGTGGACAGGTGTGAGCTAGTCTCTCAGAGGCAAAGGTTTCTCTACGATTACAGTTTAGATGACATCATATGATGCAATATGGACAGCACTGTGTCCAACACTGTTAGTGTTGCTAACGCTGGTCTCAGCACCTCACTGGACCTCGAGACTGTTTATGAACTGAGTAGAAGGAGGTGACAAGGTTTTACCTATGTTCCTGTGTGTTTGTTTCTCCCTGAATACTTTGTATTCTTTGTACTTCTTATATGGACTAAAACGGCTCCATAGAGTAGAGTTTTATGCTGAGCTTTGGACTATTTTTGGACTCCTTGGGCTAAGAAAAGGACTGATTATGGTATTTTAGTAAATTAACTGTGGAGAGCAGAATTTGCATTACAGTTTTTGGGTGTTTTAATGTAATGTAAGTCATTGTGTTATGGCTGATTGGTAGGTGACTAGTATGAGTACAGTCCTACAAATTGTCTACCTTAACATGAGAAAATCTCTTCAACATAGACAAGAAAGGTTTAGCAAATTTGAATTTGATTTGGTTCTATTAAATTCCACATTTTCTTAGCTTGGTTAAATCTGTTTATAATTAAATTAGTCACATCCATTCAAACACACCTAATAACCACCTCAATAATATATGAAATATATATATATATATATTATATATTAACACAGGTCCCTCTTGCAATGGATATTTTATGTAAATTCCCTGATGTCTTACACGTTGCTACTGAATAAAACAAACTGGCTGAATTGCACAGAGCAGAAATGAGAATTTACAAACAAGCAGGACAATTATTATCTGAAATAAGAGGCTCTTTGACAAGATCCCGTCCTCAGTAGAGGTCAGATGTCTTGGGTCTGAGGCGCTCCCGGCTGATTGGATTATTCTGCTATTCAAGCAGACGCGCCGCTTGGCACACAAATATTAAGTGAGAAAATTCAACGTGTAAGGCCAGATGAGATGCTAATAGAAAAGAAGAATTGCCCTCGGAGAGAAATTCAAAGGGGATGCAACGCATGTAAGATATTTTGAGACTGAGGGCACGGCTGATGTCTAATGCCATCTCGGCTGTGCTGCTGTAAGACTCAGAGTGAGATAATAATGCAGCACGATTAGCTTTTATATAATCATAATAGTAATGGAACCATTCTATTCAATCAGGCTAGCTATTCTTCTCCATTTAAACAATGACGCTGTAGCTATAGCCTGCCTTCACCCGCCACTGACCAGTGGATTTCTGACTACTCATCTCAACACTACATAAACCAAACATCTTTCCACAAGAAGCTGATCCTTGCACAGAAACCTATGAGAAAGTCTCCTCCATAGCGCACACAGAGTGGCCACCTTTAATTAGCCGATGTAAGCCGAGCCATATTCACTGTAGGAAATGTTTTTCCTCTGACTAAATTAACCTGTCAATCATAGCAAATTCCCATGACTCTCCCGTTTCCCATTGCTGCTGATTAATGGTATGAAGTCAGTTTATATGTGCCATATGTAGAACGCAATTCATTACCCTCATCTCCAGGATTCAGCAAAAAGCATGTCCTGCCTCACTCCTGACTGTCCACAAGCAGAGGTGATACGGCAGACACACAATAAGGGTGCTTGTTAGTATGCTAATGCAAATATCAGTTTAGTACACACCTACAATTTCCCAGCAACACGTAATGAGACAAGTGAGCATCCCCTCCAGGTTGACATGCATCATGGGAGAGGTACACCAGGAAGGGTGGCCATTAATCAAATCATCCACAACTGCTGTAACAAGACAAACTTATTTTTCTTTCTCGATTAGCAAATGTGAGCCTGGGGATTCACAGCTGCTTACATATGCAGTAAGCCCACAGTGTATTCAAACAAAGCTGCTTGGAATACAGTGATCATGAATTCACTAGTCCACTAATTATTTTATAGGCTTTAACAACGTTTTCCACTGGTGATTTATGATGCCCATGTAATCTTTCCTGCATTTATTTGCTTAATAATCTCAATAAAGGTTATTTTCAATGAGCTGTCTACTTTCCATTTTTAAATATATTTTACAAACTGGAGAAAATCCATTCCCAAATTTTGTTAGTTTATGATTTAATCAATCATCATGAATCATATGTCAGTTCTAATTAGGCTAAAACCTTACATTAAATCAGTGGATAAATAATTTTCTCTAAAGCCTTACATCTGCGCATTGATAATTTAGAAGGTAGCTGTCACATTTCTGTCTGAATTTGATCTGCAACAATCCCAACTATTTTAGAGGGGACTGATGACGTGTTATATATTAAATTAACTGCTGACTTTACTGCACAATGAAACGCAGCACTTTTATCGTGGGGGAGCTGGAGGCTCTCATTTAAACTTCATAATGTAGGTCTACATGTATGTCGGATGCTCTACCTATCAAGGTCATGTTTCTCACGCCTTCATAATGTGACCTGGGCGTGTTTACAAAGGAAAGAGAGAGAGAATCGTAGCACGCTCACTTAGCATAGCCTTTAGCAGTTGGCATGGAGCTGGGCTGTGTTGACGCCGCTGATAAGTTGTTAACGTAGGAACGGATAAATAACGACACTGTAGTCGGACGATTTACATTGCCCCGAAATGCATCTGTTTGTGGTATTTTCAGACAATTAGATGACTAACATACTAACATAATTATTGTTTTGACTCTGCGTAGAAGATCTAGGTTCCTTTATGTTTTAAACATATTCAAGAAGTATTGGAAAAGGTATTAAATTCAACCTTAGGATTTTTGTATATACTCATGAGTTAGTGGATTTTTCCTCAGTGCTGCAGCATTTTTTTTCTCTTACTTTTACTCCTCACCGTTGACAAACTGAACTCCAACTTTATTACCCAATACACAATATCTGAATGAACCATCTCATATGATTTTTTGACATAATTATATAATTACTACATTTATTTTCAATGTTATTTCTAAAGTTATAAGATATATGTATATTTGGTGATTTACCCGTTAAACACTTTCACTTCCTTCTTCTTGATTAGAAATCCTTTGAACATTTTATTTATTTTCATTTCATATTAACAAAGGCCAGGTTGTAGCAGAGCATGGCAGAGCAGGGACAGTTGACAGGTGTTAAATCTCATGGCATGTCTTCCAAAGTTATGACTGTTGTTCTCCCCCTTACTGGCGGGGGAGGAGGAGAGATTCAACATTAATACACCCACACATACTTGTACTCCATTACTTTAGTACTGTACTCTGCACCCCTCTTGCGGAACGTATACCCTTATGCTGCCCCATACATTGATACCATAATTAACCCATTACACTTGTAGTGACGGACCCGTCCATGTGGTGCATGTGACCCACCGGCTGGTTTCCCCTGTGTATTGTGTGCTCCCCACCACAGCTATGCCTGCCTGTGTCCATACAGCGTGGCATGGCACCTGGCCCAAACACCCCAAGTGGCACACCCCATCGCGAGGCGCCCCTTGGCGTGGTTCAGATCAGCGCTCCCATGCAATTACTACAGTAATTGCTAAATCTAGTTTGACTTGATCCAATATATCGAATAAATAACATAATCCTTCCTTTTATACACAGTACATAAATTACGTACAGTCAGGGATGCAGGTCTTATAGCTGCTAAATAGTGACTCTTTTGCTACAAAGCATGGGCAATAGCACAGGTAATGTCCTTGTTCTAGATGCCTGCCTAGATGATGTGAAGGAATGTAAAGTATGACGCTGGGTACAAACATTTGGTGAGTAAAGGTCACAATTGATCTGCAACACACCTGTTTTTTGATAATTAACGCCAAATTAAACCAAAGACATATGTTCTGCATTGTGATAAAAACATGCATTATAGTTGATTCATTTGTCCATGAATCATTCATTCCCAAAAACCTTTGTTAACATTGGCCCCCTCTATGCTAAACGTCTTCTCTACCAGCCTTTTAGCTGCGAGGGAGTTTCTATGGTTACATGGACCGTCTTATGTGTGTCTTCACATGTGCACCTGCACCTGTGCAGAGTTGTCTGAGCTCCTGAAATTGGGGTGTGAACAAAACATGCTTTGATAAACTGTCACTGTGTATTTTCATATTAACAATAAGATGTACATTTGTGTATTATAGACTCAGGGTGGGTGGCACAGCAAATGAACACAGGTGACCAAAATGTGGTTGGGACAGAAGTGTCTGGTAACTGTTTTGTGTATTGGTGCATTATGTAATGCAAACATCAAATAGCTTTAACATAAACTGAGGAGGCCAAGGACTACTGAGTGTCAAAGCCACTATCCAGGAGGAAACATCAAAGATGTTGATGGCCCTGACTGATGACGTTCTCAGTGAATACCTCGGGCAACAAAAATCCAAGAAGAAAGAGGAGCAAGAACAGGAACCATCATGGAAAGACAAACCCCTGCACGGCATGTACCACCGGCAGATAGAGGGAGTGGCTGACATTGAAAAATCCTACCAATGGCCAGAAAAGGTGGACTGAAAGACAGGACAGAGGCATTAATCATGGCAGCACAGAAGCAAGCTCTAAGTAAATGATCAATAGAGGCTGGGGTCTACCACACCAGGCAGATCCCCAGGTACAGACTGTGCAAAGATGCCCCTGAAACATTCCAGCACATAACAGCAAGATACTAGCAGGGCATACATGAAAGGCAATGACCAAGTAGCTGGCACAGTGTACAGGAACATCTGCACCATATATGTATGGTGCAGATGTATATACATGTGTATATATGTATATACACCATATGTATATACATTTACATACATATATATATATATATATATATATATATATATATATATATATATAACATAACTGTAAAACTATAAATCTATAACCTTTTACATTTCAAAAGTAACCTTAACATTAGTGACTCTACATGACTCAGTCACGTGAATCCGATTTACTTTCTTTAGCGAGAGACACAAGTGGGAAAACCATGTGGGAAATCACATGAAATTACAGTTTCTTATGAAGACTAATAGCGGTATATGTTCAGATATTGGTTATATTACGGTCATTGAATTGCTGATTGTGATCTCTCGTGAATTCAGTGTCAGCAGCTATTACTTCTTATTTAATTTGCATGTGAAATGACTCAGGAGTGCCCCCCCCCCATTTACCAGTCTATTACTATAACAACTATTGAGTGGATCGACACGCATCTACACTCTCCGTGCCTGTATGTACCTGTATGTGTTACCAGAAAGAAGAGATGTTATATGAACATTTCTCAGTGGAAATAAGAGGCCTTTTTGTTACTGAAAGAAAGTGTTCTATAACACAAACGAACAGAAATTGATTTCATGACATCCGTGAACAAGCTGACACCACTGAAAGATGTCATCAGAGGAAGAGAAAATGAAGGCAGCCAGCATTTCCCTTGGATGTGGGAAACTAATTAGAACTATGTGTGGGTATTGTGTCTACATGTCATGTACATGTTTCTTTTTTTGATTAAATGTGTGTTACGTTTGTGGGCACAATAATATCCCAGTAATAATATCCATGCATAAAACTGAATGCCTGGTCAGTACGTTGTCTGTCTTGTCTTGCAAATTCACTGCTGCTTTTACAATGATGAAATGGGGCATCTGAAAGAAGAACATGATGATGGTAAATTTATAATCAAACAGGGTTTAGCGCTGGGTGGAATAAACATGAAGTGCATTATCTCGTGATAAAGATGCTGGGTTGACTGTCCATGAATTCTGAAAGGCTTTTCTGAAGAGATGTTTTGCACACTGGCCAGTTATTAAGTTGTAAATGGAAAGGAGTCAGCATGGGGGCAAACTGCCAGGAGGATAATAGCCTGTTGTTTTAGGGGTTAGGAAATCTAATTACACAAACTTTACTTCTACATTACTATTCACTCTCCTTCAGTTCGACTCAAAAGTAAAAATTGTGTTTGATTTTAGTTTTTTTTTTATTTGGTAACTTTGAAAATGTTGGGCAGGGTGCCATCGGGAGACAAATTATGTGGGGAGAAGTGTCAAGTGTAATTTATAGCAGCATGTTGTGGGTGTAAAAGAAGCACTGGGAAGAGGAGTTGATTCATCAAACTCCAAATGAAGTGCCTTTTTCTTCACAGCAGAGCAGCAGCAACACTTCGGTTATGTACCTTGTTCTCACTGCCGTTGTCACACTTTCAGGGTTTGTCAGTGCTCAAATCTAGAAAAAATATTTAACATGTAAATACACAGCATTTATTTATTTGAACTATGTTCTTTAACACTGCCATTGAAAGTAATCTGTCAGGCTCACTGCCACTAGACGTGGATCATAAAGTCATTATCCAGCTTCAGTATTACAAAGTCTCCTGAGTTAGGACACTATGTTACAGAGATAGCCCCAATACCACAGCTGATCTAAAGCTTGTATCAACTAACAGATGCACATGAACTGTGCCTGCACAGCCAACAAGCTGCCAAATGTTTTACAGCCACTGCTTGGAGTCCCATTAAAATATTGCTCTGGACTCAGCCATAACTCACACTCCTGGAACATCTTCACATTGACCCGCTTTGATGGGGCAATCCTGTCAAAGGGTCCGCTGTTACCATAGAGAAGGTTTATGAGACAGAGCCAGAAGCGGCGTTTATTTTATGACAGGCATTTCAAATAAAAAGAAGACAAACTAAAGACAAGGAATCTCATTAATTCCACTACATGGCAATGAAATGTTTTTTTGTTAAGGTCCATTTTCAAATCTACTTTATAGTTCAGTGCTTATTTCACTACAGACAGATTCATATGTCATTATGCATCAGCACTGATGCCACTGAGATACATTACTGTAAATATATTAATATTTCTATATTTAATAATGAATAAGGAGAATTCCAGCAAGTCGGATTCATTGCATGTATGCTTGTATCATTAGGGAAACTGTACAGTAATCAAATCTTTTAAACAGCAGATTGTATATTTTAGTATTTCCCCGCACTGCCTCTTATGACATGTCAGAAATCTATAGTACAATGCTGTATAAAACATTGAAGACACAGCAGATTATACTGTAATTACTGCTTGCAAGACTTCTGGAAATCTGGAGTCTTGCATTTTCAGTTGTGCATTTCTTCTTCTTCCACCCAAGACCTACGTAACAGAAATAGTTTTACACCCTCTGCTTTAGCTTCAGTTTAAAACACAATCGTCTGATGCGGCAGTAAAATCAAACAGTCAACATTAATTTGGGAAAGTACAACTTTTTACTTTTATTTTGGATGTTATGTTATATTACAAACTAATACATAGCTTTTTTCTAGTGCTGCAAATGTCACTTTGATTATCCACTAGTGGCTTTCATCAGCTGCTTAACACAAGCATCTTATTTCATTTTTGACTTATTATCAACAGTAACGTAAAGCAGATAATGGCTGATTCATTTTCATTCAACATCATATCATTCTGAATCCACTAACACCTTGAATTAACACGTTATACAGTATATCATCACATTATATTACAACATATATTAAATGTACATAAATTCAAATGAACTTTAAATAATTCAAAATAACCTACTCAGATTATTTGTATTCTTATAACTGTGATGTTTTTTTCAGCAATTGTAATGGATAATGCTTTCCATCATATGCAGCTTCATTATCATGAACCCATTTTATATTTAGCTCTTTGTGTTACAAGTACCTAATCTATAATCATGCCAGTTTCTTACATAGCACAGTGGCAAAAATAAGACATTAGACGCCTGGGAGTTGTATTAAAGTCCATTATGCATATTTATTGTTCTCCGTAAGAATGCTTATTTGAAGCAAATATCCATTTCACATTTCCAACGAGTCGCACTCGATTAAATTCAATGTTGAAATGGAAGAGAGTAATATTATTAAGCCGAGTGGATATGTGAATTAATTAAAGTCATACTTTTTGATTCACTATGAACGCCGAGCTCTATGTGAGGCAGCATATTGAAATTAATCAAGCTTTAATATGAAGGGATTCTCTGCTTGTGACAGGGGTCAACACATCACACACTGGCTGTTCAAGCACGGGGGTGGGAAGTGGTCTGAAGTTATAGACTGTCTGCCCTCTCATCTAGAACTGTGCTTCCATGTGACTGACACCAGAGCAGGAGCGTAGCATTGAAGAATGCTTCGTTCCAATCATTCTTAAGAACAGTGAATCACTACTGGAAAACTGGATTTGTTTTGGCTACTTAACAGTCTGTTGTCATTGTTAACGGGAACATATCTCCTTTAGCGCTCTGACATATATATCCGACAGAAATGTATTGTTATGAAAGTGACAGCTAATCCCTGGTTTTATGTGTCCCTTTGTGTCAACTTCATTACATCTAGAGAAAAGACAGAGCTTCACTATGGAAAACAAACTTATTAATTCCACACACATCGTCCATTTCAAGTTATTGTGAAGAAAAACTTACAATCTGCTTTTGCTGATACTCAGTAGGTGGAATTTATTTCAGCATAGACAAAGAATTGCTTTGAAATTTTAACAGCATAAAAAATGTAGTGCAATAACAAACGTGTATAGGCACAACACGGGCAGGTGAGCTATACATGCACATAACAAATATGTTTCACATAACAAACTGAATAAAATTGCCTCCATGTGTGCTGAATTTGAATACAGGATTCAAACATCAGTCACAAGGTTAGCAATTGCAGCATTTACATATGCAACCGCCTAAAAAGACAGCACGCTGCAAATGCATTTTTCATAACTGTAATAGGAATAAACATGGATAAGCAGCTCTACCACTAAGTTAGCTGGGCTCAGTATCAGGCCCTGGTGTTTCCACATCCAGCTTTTATCAAACAGCTTCATTTGTCAATATGAGACAGATGAATATGATTAAATTTTGTTTATTAATTTTTATTGGTGCACAGGGTTCAGCATTGATGGATCTAGAAAAATCGAGTTATAACAATTATAGCGTTGTATCAGTGACAACACTGACGGCACTCTGATGTGTACATGCTGATGACAAACTACAAACTGTCTTTTAATCTTCTCTGCTTCTGGCCACATCACTATCAGTTGGTCCTGTTGCAAAGTTGCAGGTAGTAATCATAAACCAATTTATATTTTAATGAGCATGACATTAGATGGAAGTGTTGAATGGGCCGTGCTCGCCGAGGCTAAGCAGAGGCAGGGTGGGAAGTTTTTAGTCCTATTAAAGGAAGTAGAAAACCAGCTGACTGTGATTTGTGGTAATTGGCAAGGCATTCTGCATGAGTGCGCATACGCAGCCCATTCAGTCACACTGTGTGGCTTCAATTCAAAAAGCAGCAGAAAGCATAATTATGTTTATTACTTTTTTTTCCCCACACAAAGTGAGTGCAATCGATCCCAACTGGATGGCTTCAGTCTCGCACAAGACATAACACGCAGTAATATAACAGCTAATTATTTTTGCTGACTGATCTGCAGCCTGGCAACATTCATATAACGAGCTGCACCACTGCCCGTCCTTGTTGAATTGTTGGCTTCCCCGCAGTTACAGAGTAGCTGGTAGGTGGCAAAAACGGCAGCGTATCTCGAGGATATGATCCACTGGCGGCATTACAAAACAATATTTAAAAAAGCCACCGGATGACCAGCAAAACGTGACACTTCCATGTGACCATGTCATGACACGTGTCACACTGTGTCTATCCTGAAGAACAAAGTTGGATTCAAAGCTACCTTTGTGCCATTTTTCTGACTGTGATTAAATAAGTATATTTCTGAACGATTTTCTGCTTCCTCACATCCCACACAGATGTTGAAATTATTTTCCTGAACAGACCTGTTTCTCGGCTGCGTCAGCATCTACAGAATATCCGCTGGTTTGGCAGTTTCTCAGTATCGGTTCGTTACACGGTTCTGAGGGTTTTTTTCTTTTTTATTGTATAGACAAACTGAATGAGAAAGTATTTCACCACTTTGTGATTATGACATGTACGATGGCTGCATTCCATTTTAATGTGCAGGATCTTGTGTTGTGCAAGCTGGTGCTGTGTAGGTTCTACAGTGACCTATAGGTCTGAACCTGAGCGAAGGTGCTAATCAGCCAGACTCTCTCACTGTTAAATCTCCTGTTAGAGACTCATTTTCTAGCAGGTGCTAGAAAGCACAAGCCGTTCAGCTGTACAGTAGATAAGCCAGGGCTGCGTGTGTGTGTGTGTGTGTGTGTGTGTGTGTGTGTGTAGGTGTTTGCATGTTTGAACAACTGCTGCAGCTATAAGTTCATCATGTCCTACTTCTTCCCTAAGCCAATTGTACCTTTTGCCCCTGAAACTGAAAATGACTAACTGTGTTGCGCGAACTGCAGTTGAGTTGGTCCTAATTAGTTGATAAATGCGCGCTCTCTCTCTCCTTCTCTCTCTTTGTGTGAGATAAAGTGATAGTTAACAAAGGTTTTACATGTCTATGTTGACAATCCAAGAAATGGGAATTTAAAACTCATGATTCAGAGATTCCTAACACCCATCCATCCATATGATTCACCACTTTCCTCCACCTAGTCATGTTTATTTGGGTGAATATTTCAAAGGGAGTCTTTATTTCCTCCATTCGTTCTCAAATTTATTCCTGCACCTTGGAGCCATGTATCAGTGTTATAGAAACAGGTACGCTAGCTCATTATAATTACAAATATTCTAGGCAACACTGGTGGCAGCGCTGTAAAATATCTTTACAGTGAACCTACGAGTAATGGTGTCAGAAAGCTGGTGGGTCAATAGGAGCTTCAGCCTTAATGTATTTACTTTGTTAAAGCTGAACATTACATTTTTTATCCATAATTAATAATACAAAAACCCCAAGCATACCCGATTATACCTCTATAGGGTGTAATGCACATTTCCACCCTAGTCTACTTGGTGTAAAATTTACAATTTGATGGACACATTTACATCACATGCCTTATAGGTATTACTGAATACTGAATACTATCCAGCCGTACAGGTTTGCATTTCAATTTAGTCCGCTGCACTGTGATGGACAGCTTATCTGACATCATCTGAATTGTCAGTCCCGCCTGCGCTGCTCCCAATAGTTCATAGCAAACATTAATAAGTATCTGCAAATACTTTTTGAACCAACTCTGCTCTTTTTATCCAGTATAAGGCAGGGTATCTACTACAATTCTACTAGCTACAAAATGAAATATTAAGATATTAAGATATCCCTTATTAACTGAGGAATAATTGAAGTCAGATGCCTTGTTTCATTACAAACAAAAAATATAGCAATTGCAGCAATAGGTTTATGTATTGGGTGAAAGCTCAGTCAAAGTCAAACTATCAGAATACAATATAATGGCCTTTTTATTTTTAAGGGACTACAGAAGCTACTACTCAACTAAATGACTCTCCTGAGTATATCAAATTGAAATAATGATTTGCTGTTACTCTGGTTTTTGTCTGACACAGCCAATCCAACAACTGTTGATTAAAAATATTTCATCTTAGAGACTTGAACCTGGAAAGTAAAATTGACAAACCAGTTCATATATTAATAGATTATGATTAAACCAATTAAACCCTATTGGGGAAATTGTTGTTTGAGCAGCTGCTAGACCTGGGTCAGTGCTACTATGGGGTTTCAGTGACACCTCGACATGTAGCTTCTATCGTGCCGATAGAAGTGGGAACATGGTTATAAAGACATAGAGGAGTTCATCAAATAAGCAAAAGCGCAACAGTGTTCTTGCCTTCATGTTTCTAGTTGAACCCCTTTACTTCACCTTTGCGAACACCTTTAAGTGATACTATTTTAAAATAACTAATGCAATGATAATTATAGAAACATCCCCTGTCGGAGAAATACAGTGTGTGTTTGCAATAGGTTAATAGTGCAGACACAAGCAGTGACTTTCATAATTTAGACAGGGCAGCCCATATTAAATGCATATTAATTGCCAAGGTGAACACTTAATTTAATATAAAAAAAATTTCCCTGATGTTTTATTTAAAAGCATTGCATAGAGAATTAAATCACCATAAATTTATAATGAAGCAGAAACACTGAATAGGACAATGGCACGAAATCTGGAATAGTTACTTTCTTGTTGTAGTGATACTATTTCATCTACTCGTCATTTTAGTTTGCAATAGGACAAATTTAATAGACTTCTCAACCATTTTTTTCTCACCTTATCTGGTAATCCTGATGCCCCCTCGCTGTGCCTAAACTGATTTTGGTCTGTGTTGCCTTGGGCAAGTCCTTGAAGCCAAGCTGTGAAGCTGTGTAGCTATGTATGCTGGAGGAAGCTGTGGGCCAAGGGCAGTTCTCACTGAGACCCCCGCGGCTGATGACTGTGGGCAAGACCAGAAAGACACAAGGCGATAGAAGATGCACTTACTTTAATTAGCAAGTTTAAGGTTGTGAATCGCTCTTATGGAGGAAAAGAGCCTGTAGGGATTGTCCTGAGATTGCCCTGAATAGGCCCTGGAGATTTCTCTGTTTCATGATGAGCAAGGTTAAGTTGATATTTGCCTTCTGCTCTGTCCAGATGTCTGAGATCACTGTAAATGCAATGCGTGTTGGCTGCATACTGGTTTGAATGCATTTTTCTTGTTTCTTTGACACCTGTCTTTCTTGATGTGCATTTACATGCACTCACCAACATAAAGATTCAGAAGAATCCACTGGATTTAACACTGACCAGTACTGTTGTTGTGTTTTACATTGTGTGTCCTTGCAAAATGACATAAATGCATAAATCTTGAGGCTTATACATTTGACCTGCAATTCATCAATTCACTCTACAAGGCTAGGTGGTACAAAATGAGGACATGATGTCCAAAAGGTGATTTATCTAAATGCTTCATAGACAAGGTGTGTCGAATCATCCACAAAATGTGGTTCAGAGTTGAGCATTGGTTTGCAAAACTAAACAATTTGGTGTATAATAACAACAAAAACTAGAAAGCACCACCTCATCTGTTAAACACAGTGCAACAGAGGTGAAGTGAAGGATGCAGAGATGTAAAGGAGAGTTTTGTGTGCATCATTTCATAATTTGGCCGAACACAGTCAATCACCTGAACTCATCTAAAGGTGGCTGTAGTGCACATCCCCAGTCACTGACGGCACTACTGTACGATCATTTTTTAGTTGACCATGATGGCCGTCTCGACAGCCACACAGGGAAGTCACCCGCGACACTCGCGCACAGCACGTTAAGTTGTTTGTTAACACATACACAGTTTGGGTTTAGTTTATAATAGTCACAGTTTTATTCACTACATTTGTTCTGCTTATTTCTTTTGGTTATATTATGTGTCTGTTCTTGTTTTGGCTTTTGAATTAGATTTAGGTTTGTAAACTGTTAGCACATAGATTTATTTCCATTTGTATTTTTTGTTTGTTTTATAGTACTCTGTGGTTTGGTCAGTCAGAACATATATATCCACCATTTGGTTTAGTTTGTTAGGTCAGTTTACGGAGTTAGTTTGTTGTATGGTTTTGTTCAGTTTATGTCTAACTTGTCTAACTCCAGTTCGATTCTGTTGACCTCTTTTAATGGCCCTGTATTTTCTGTATGTTTTTGTCTTCTTTTTGGGCGGGTAAATAAAACCCTACTTTTCGAAAAACCACCTGTGGCTCTCGCTACCTTGCGCTCGGTCCCTCACGTTGATATGTTTGTCTGTATACTTAATATTAGGGATAAATCTCACCCTGTAAATCTTCTGAAATTATAGACTTGAAAGTGCAACTAAGCATTTATTTTGGAATATTCTAGTAGAATATGCTGAAGCACTGGACCAAAAAAACGTAAATGTATAACTATCCAAATCCTGTGATTGCACTTTCTCTCCAACTCGACTAATCCTGTCATCCATCGTACACACTGCCTCTGTGAATGGAGTTAATATAAAGCAGTTGGAGACGTTAAAAACACAATGGTCTCTGGATTCACATGGAATTTGTTTCACGCTGAGTGTAATCCGATGATGAGACTGGTGACTAACTTTGTTTTCTCTTTGTTCCCCTTTCCCATCTCTCTTTGTCTACTGCCTTCCACACATCTGTTCATGCTGACACCTGACAGGTAAGCACAATTTCTGTTCCTGCCATTGCTTTGAGCTAAACATGCCTGTGATAAAATCCACTAAAGCTGAGTTTCGACAACATTAGCAGGCTCATTTTACATCAATCCAATGTCTAATTAAACCGGCAGTAGTTCCCACACAGCCACACAGACATTACTTGAAAGCAACACAGAAAGACTGCAGACAATAGCCACAATAGTAATTGTTTCCTCCAAAAGTTAAGTCATGCAGGTATTAGTGATCTTTTCCTCACACAAGAACTCCATTATTTGGGTGCCTGTAGGCAGTTGTCTTCAGTAGACTTTAAAATGGCAAAGAACTGAATATTGATTTTTTTTATATATATATATATATAAAGGCGATTTCAGATGAGTTCCACAAGGTTGCTTTTTATGTTCACAAAAAAAAAGTGCATAAGAGATATGCAAAGTACATCCCTATGCACAGTGCAACATAGCAGAAAACATTTCAGCAGAGCTTGCACACTCTCATTTGTTTGAAGATATCAAGGCTATTGTTTTTCCCCTGGAGGAATTTGGCTTTCTGGAGGAGGACATTTTTGTGAATTGTTTTCTATTTTGAGGTTGTTGCAAAAGATGTGTAAATCTTTTTACGAGCAGCTACATGAAAGAAACCGTAGAAAATGAATATTCTTTGTAGACATTTCAAGACAGTTTAAAAACATTCAGTCCAATGTTTTTCATATGTAGTAAAATGTGTACTTGTGGAATCACAAGACAACAGTGTGCGACAAATTCAATTGCAATGTTCCGTCTTTCTGAATGAGGACAGTGGTCGAGTTGCTCCTTGAATTTGACACCATGAGAGTTTGTTTTTGTTTTCACATTGACTGTATTGATTTGGATTCATAGAATGCAATCCGATGCACTTTGTGTACCAACAAGTCTGCAGCAGGCACTACCTGGAGTCACTTACATTATCGCAGTAACTGACTGAAATCTTTATGAGCGGTGTGACGAGGAAGCTAGATATTGACTGTCTTTACCACACCCTCAGAGGACAGTTTCAGCTGAGACCTCCTGACCACTGCTTCAAAGGTCCATGAGCTTTACAATGAAAATATAGTTTCCTCTGCTCTGGCTTTGTGAAGTCACATTTCATTTCTCTAACCACAACTCTTTAAATGACTGTTCAGCATATTGATGGATCCCTGTACCACTTTGGATGTGCATCTATTTATAAACCTGACTTACATATTAGAAAAAAGGGCAATTTTGTAAGAGTGAGTGTGTCACTGGGGTGTTGAGTGTGTGTGTGTGTGTGTGTGTGTGTGTGTGTATGCTCCTCCTATCACAGATGTTCCGTTGATTTAGACAGATGATGACTCCAGAGGACTCAAAACTCCCACGGTTACCCTTCTAAACGCACCACCCTCAGCAACTCATCAGCATTACTCTGTACATTGATACACTGCATGGTTCTGTAAACCTAGCCCACATCATTACACTCTTCCTGTACCAGATGAAGATTTACCAGACTATTCAACAACAGCTGAAGACAGCTGATTCTTTCAGATAAACATTGTCAAAATACTGAATGATAAGAAGATAGCACACCCCGGGCATATAGATCCAAACTGAAATGACACATTTTCAGACCAAAACACAGCCTATCTCATGCAGATGAAAATGTATGAACGTGATTTGTCACATAGGGAACAGCTACGGCAGTAATTCAGTGGGTGGTGGTGTAGCTGGTACACCACCATGCTGTGGAGAATCATAACAAGCTGAAGCAGCTTCTGTTTTCTGCTTTGTGGTCTACTTTAGATCATAAGATAATCAGAATCCCAGCATGGACAGGTCCTCCCACTCTCTGTGTCCAGTCACAGAAGCATTCTTTTGAATTTCTCAGACCGCTTCTCCTCGCCCCCACCCACAGCTTGTTTATTGCATTCGCAGGACTGTCTTTGATTTTTGCAGGGCAGCCACATGACCCATCAGCTGCCGGTGTGCTGTTGAGATGGCTCTGTCACATGAGAGGCATCCAGCTTGTTAGCTGCCGCTGCTCTGCTGTGACAGGCGGGCGGCGTGGTCCGCCTGCTTGGCTCCTACTCCTTCCCACATAAATTGAACCCCATGCCACGAGCTTGTTGCTACAAAATGCATCCACGCTGCCTCACAGTCTGTGGAGATTTTTCAGGGTCAGCATCCCATGACTCAGAGCCACATAGCCTGACCTGAATATAATCCTGCTCTTATCCACCCCGCCTCATTGATGAACCAAGCTCATGCAATGATTTAGTCACGCTTGCATGTGTATGTTGTGTATGTGTATAGATACAGAAGCACACACAGTATCATTACTGGACATGAGTGGGGCAGAGTCGGACTGATATGGAACTGAATGGAGCTACAATGGCTAAGGATCGATTGCTGGTGACAGACCTGTGTCTTCTTAAGGTTTTTAATGAAAAATAATCTTTTGCATTGATTTATGTGCAGTCAGTTGGAGTCGTGATGGAAGGATTTGATGAGGACAGACAATAAGATATTGCTTTAAACTTTAATGTGCAACAGTATCATTTTCTGTTTAACAAGCTTGATTTTTTTTTTTTATTTTAAGGAGGTGGAATGAATTTTCAAAGCATGGACAGAGCATAATAGCTAGATTCATCCACACAAGGTCGCTCCCATGACGAGCAACTCCAGTACACTGATTCATTTGATATTTCAACAGTGCATATGCACCAACTAAGAAAAACTGAGTTAAAACTAGTAATGGATGAAGCATGGATGAGGCTGTGGCTCTGTAAGACCATGTTCCATTGGTAGTGTAGTACATTATCAGCTACTGTGCATATGAAAGCCAAGTGATCCCTGACTGAGAGATTATCTGAACCTCTGTGTTTATGCTACTCCTTCTGACACCTTCAGCAAGAATGGCACTGATTTGTTTTCCACAGTCATGTGGCCCTGTGGCAGACCTTTTCAAAATTCCGAGACTTTCACACAGTTCTCAGTCTTTATAATTATTTGTTTGTAGCCTTGTGGCATTGATTATTTCTCCTGCTTTTCCTCACCGCTGTCCTCCTACAGTGATCAAATAGCTAGAGGATAGGCAACTACACAGGCTTTACTCACCAGCCCACTGGCCCATCGTGATTACCCACAAACCCGGGTAGAGGCAGCACAAAGCCGCCTGATTACCACCTGACCGTGGGCTGCATCTGCACACCATGGATGCCTCTGATGAAACCATTGGCTTTGAAGTTGCAGAAAATCCCACGCTCTATCATCCAACCCAATGCGCATTTTGTCTTTTTCTTTATTGCTTTGTTTTGTTTTTACAACCTCCTCTCCTCATCTAATATTTGCGTTTCTAGATATAGCCTGATAAATGAGGTTTCAAGACCTTTGGTTTTGTTAAATACAGTCAAGCTCCTTTCTGTTGCTGAATGTTATCTCGTTCAAGCCAGGCACAAAATGTGACTTAACACCTGAGCTCATTAAAATTATGAAAAAAAAGGAATCGATTAATTTGCTGTTTTTCTTGTCAGCTTCCGTTTTACAGATAATGGTATTAGTTTAGAGGGTATTAGAATGAGGACTTGCGGGCTTTGATTTATACCCTTAGGAGACTTCTGTGCTAGTCCTGAAAGACATTTGCGAGTGACCTCTAAGACCTTAAGACTTGTAGCATCTGAGGTTTTTTGTTTTATTCTTTCACCTGATCACTGTCACATCATAGGCTGATAGGTCTGTGAAGAGAAATCCAATTCTTCATGGCTGCTGCAGCAGAAGAGCAGCACGAGACAGACAGACAGACAGACTGCTTCTTGTCAGTTGTTGATTTGGAAACACATACCTACGTCTGCTGGTTGCAACTTGAGAAACACCACTCTCTATCAGTCTGTTGTGCTAATAAAATGTTTCTGTATGTTAATTTCTTAAAAAAATGCTAAAACAATCTTAAGGTTTTATGTTCCCTACCCTATTGGGCATGATATGCATAAATCCTGGACGGCAGTCTGTCCTCAATAAATCAATGCAGTGACTTGTGCAAGCAAGGCCTTTGAATGACAACTGGAACCACTGAAATTCAGCACAAAGCAGTCTGTTGGCTGTATTACATTCTCAGTCCCTATTGTCAGCAAGTAAGCTGCCAGATGAAACAGAATGGAGAGGGTTTCTTGATGGCAGCTGTTTTGATGTTAAGACTGCGTGATCCATGTAGGATTCAGAACACACTGTCCTCATTTTCATCCATTTAAATGGTCATTGCCTTCATTCACGAGTGCGTGTGGTACTTAGCTACTAGACAGAGTCAACAAGAAACACAAGATGTAGATGTTGCTTTAATTATCTTTGTCAGACACTATTAGTCTGGGAAGGTGAATTTATTTATTTTCTTGGGCTGTTTTTTTTCCATCCCTTTTGAAAAAATAACAAATCTTTTACCACCAGACTAATTTACTTTGCGGGCATGAATATTTTTGTAAGCAGAGGTGGCAGACAGTGTGTTTTATTTTGATGACAATCTGTCTGTCAGTTTTAAAGCATGGATACATTGCTGTGGTTGAACTTTTAGTTTTTGGAGTTTTCATTTGTCAAAATGGAGCCTGTTATAATCTTCTGACAGCTGCTAGAATCCAATTATAACAGATTCTTCAACACAAAGCAGGAAATAAATGCTTTGAAGGACAGTTTTGATCAAATATAAGGGTTTGTAAATACACCAGTTTCACTATATCTCACACAGACTTTGACTAGTGATGCTTTTGCAGTATTTCTTTCTATATGTTGGTACTATTATTGTGTTTGTCTTTTATCTCTTATTCTCCTGATACTGAATGACATGAAGTACAGTATGTGTTAGGTATTTTAGGTACTGCTTCTAAAAAGCAGCGAAAATAACCAATTTTTAACCACAACTGTAGCTAATATCATTTCCCAAATCTCGCTAAAGCTTTTGCAGGCAGTGGGGAGTAATTCTAAAACTGGAGCCAGCCCATCACAGCGGCTGGCTTTGCAAGGTCACCTCCTTTCTGTCCTATATTGAATACCAGTTGAGAAGAGAAAAACATGCCTACCCTTCTCACACACTTAAAAGAGCAACCTTTCAAGGGTTTGGTAAGTAACAGCTTCTTTTTGATGACGCAACGCTGAGTAAATACTTTTGCACCCCAGAAAACTTTTTCATTCCACTGACTGGACAATTTCCTCAGCCTGCATGTGTAAGGCTCAGGCTTGGCATATGCTGAGCCTTTATGCATATTCATCATGTTCACAGCTGAGTATTACTATTAAGAAATATTAATGACTAATGAATTAAAATACTGATGCAAGGCAATATCGATTGTTTCTATGACTTAACATAAAATGTTACCCAGCTTTATGGTTAACATAAGTAAAACGGAAATGTTGCAGTATTGTACATGTACAATGTGAGGTCCTGCTGTCTTATCCTCATATGCTTCACAAGAAAACTGCACAGGGATTGTATTTGTATGAGAGACAGTGACATTTCCAGGTGCCTTTACAGATGGAGGAAAGACGGCGAAGCAAAAGGATTTAAAAACCTAAATCTGTCTCGCCTGTATGCAAGGGAAAGCTTTAAATGGCCTAAAGAAAAGGCCACCGAGTTTTGCCTAGAAATTCTTCAGATTTAGATTTTTCATTATCAAATCTATCCTGTGTGTTATCTTTTACCACGTTAGCTGAAGGAAGCTATTTTCAAACCACCAAAGTGCCAGGGAGCAACTTATAATGGGTGACTTTTTGCAACATTAACTATTTATTGGAATTCTGCGCCGCACCTTCTGAATCGCCCCCATGCCATCCATTATCCGTGAAGAACAATGCATGGATGTGAACACAAATTCCAGAAGAGAATGAATTTGAATCCATTTTTCTACCCTGGCAATTCATTTGTCATCCTCACAGCCGGAGAAGCGGCTGCTACCTCCCAGGTCTCTGATTAAACAGGAGAGAATTAATAACAGGTGTCTGAAAATGGGGAGTCTCTATTGGGAAAAAAAAGTTCCTTGGAAAGAAAGGCTAAGCAATAAAGCACAATCTGCAATTAGAGTAAAAGAGCAGTAGGTATCCTGAGTCTTATCCAATGGCGTCTATGTCTTGGTGTATTGAACGAGCCAGAAGGTATTGTTAGAAATAGATATTCATAAACACGATTCTTTATAGATATTATGATTGATCGCAAAGAAAAGAAAAGACACCGTGTCAGTTAGATGTCTTTCACAATAAGTCTACACAACGTGGCCTTGAAATGCATCCGAGACGGAAAAAATAAAAAATAAATTGAACACTCAAGGTGCTCGCTGGAAGCCAAGGTAACGAATTCAGGAGAATCTTTGATTACCTCTAATGTGGTTATAGGTAATGGTGACCTGTCTCTAAGGAGCCAAGCCAGAGCTAAATTATATTTCAAATCCATTAAACCCTGCCTCAGATCCATGATTTGCTTCCAGCAAGCAGCTACCCAGGGCAGCAGGTAATTGAATTTCAAACCTGAAGCCAGGAAGCAGATAGGCCCCTGAGCTAAGTCCTCTGCATGAGGTGGAATACTGTTATGCATAAAGTCATGATTTATTTGTGCATATCAAATCTTGTAATGTGCCGCTCTCTGCCAAAGAGAGGAATAAGCCCATTTGTTGAAACAACACTTCTGGCGAAAAACATTACATTGCTTTGACCAACAGACATGTGCAGTTATTAAATTTTGACATTTAGCGTGTCTCTAGCTGTTGAGGGAACTTTAAGGAGATGGAGGGACATGCTTAATTACACAGACATCAAATCTGAACAAGGAAATGCTATGCTGGGCTTTGATGGATCTGATTTGTTTACACTTTCTGCTACACAGGTTAGCATCATCGGGCCCTTAGGCTGTTCACTTTATGTTCACTTTATACATTTTTGAGTTGCGATTGAAGCTGCTACATCCTGCAGTACACACTGAAGCAAGGCCCGATCGGTTATTGGATGAGGCAATTAGTCAAAACCAGAGGTAACAAAAAAAATCAAACAGCATCCTTATCAGTGGGCGTTGAAATAGTAACCCCTCTTCATAAGCAAGCTCTAATTCAGCGCGGTGACAGCCAGACTGAGTTGTAACCTTGATGTGTCTAATTGCTTACAGTGGGCTGAACTCTCAGGGAGACTCTGGACTGTTAATGCACTCAGGGGAAAGTGTCGGCTCCTTTTTCTCCTTGCTGTCATCCCTGCTATTTCCAGACATCCTTCACTGCAGAGTCAAGAAAGACGACACCAAATTCAATAGCGAATCAATCATTAGACCAATTTACCAATTAGGCTCATTGTACTCTATAAATAAACACATCACAGTCCGTCCACTGCTCGTCTCTTGAGATACTGCCTGAACATCCAGTCCAGCTTTCAGGACAAACAGGAGAACACATCGCATTGATCAGGAACCTCTCTTATACTGTTGTGCTTGTCATACAGACAGACGAATTCAGTTGTAACTCTTCCTCACTGTGTTTAGGTTTTGGATTTTAAAAACACACAACGTTATTCTTACGTATTATGTGCATGTATAGTATGTGCTTGTTTTGAGTACTAGTAGTGATAATTAATGCTTAACACCAGGCAAATATAGGTCTCCTATTCGCTTCGTCGTATGATATTGAATCACACAAAAATATCCCGTTTTAATCTGAAGTATTCACTATTACAAGTGTGCCATTTCACTCAGGTGACATTTAAAGCACCAGTGTTAAGATTTCAAGAGGTTGTGTATAATTTATGGCGGAAAGAGTGGCTTTGTAATGATACAACAGCTCTTGGCATCATCACCTCCCCTGGCAGGCCGTCCCCTGCTCTCAGACGTGATGCTGCTGCTGCTGCTGCTGCTGCTGCTGCTGCTGCTGCTGCTGCTGCTGCTGCTGCTGCTGCTGCTGCTGCTGCTGCACAACCTGCCAGAGCTCCAGCATGCTCGACCCACCTGTCACTATGCAGAGGAAAACATTTCATTCACACTGAAGATACATGTCACTAGCTCTCACAGAGAACCACAAGCATTTACAATAACTGTCAAATAACCGCGTTTTGAGGGAGGATATCTACAGCTTATTCTGATAAGCGAATCTGTCTTTCAGGGCCCAAGAATATACATGACAGCAAATGTCAGAGCCAGGATCACTCCATTTAGTAACTACAGCAACATTTACTGGGATTGTCCTCGTGGCACATACTGTAGGTGCAGAGACATGTCAAAAAACAGAAAGACAGTATAGGTGGATTTAGCACTGCTCTGAATGAACAGTACGCAGTACGTATCATCAGTGCCTGCTCTGTGTAGCAAACAGTTTCAGATGTTAACAGTCAGCCTATGTAAGGCTAAGAATAAAAACCTTTACTACACAATACACAGGGTGGAAGTGCACCAAGAGTGGCTGTGAGTCTTTCAACACCAGTATTGCTCCAGTGGATGACCTCCCAGAAACTGAGTGCATTCCCAGAATAGAAAAAGAACTGGTTATTGACTCCACAGTACGCCCAAGTGGGCTTTATGATTTAGTGCAGTGAGCCGTCAACTCTCCGAGCAATGTGCAGCAAACAAAAAACATTTTATCAATATTCCATCAGGCAGCAGCCCTCTTCCTGTTAATATAGTGCCCCCCAAGATCGTCCATTCAGGCAGCAGCTGCCTGTAGCTCACGGGACGGCGGTGAATTAAATGCACCGCCACTCGTCATGTCACTATGTTGACAAGCATGTGATTTTTTTTTTTTCGTTGTATGTTGGTCTACTGCACATTTTTGGTCACTGACGGTGAGCCGGTTCACTTCAATGTGCAAAGCAAGGAAAGAAATCATCAAACAAATATTTACTGCATCAGGAAAGTGGGCCTTCAAACTACTGGTATGTAAAACGTTCAGGACAGCAAATATGATGACGTGTGATGTGAATATTTAAATTAGAGGGAGAAACATACACTACAATGTTGTTGCACTCTTTATTAAACTGTATATAGTACGATCTGATAAGTGGCTCTTGCATTTTCAAGAGCTTGTTGACACAGTCACAGTACAGCATCCAGTGTTGGCAAGTTACCATAAAATACTCAAGCAAGTAATCCAGAGAAAAACTCTGCACCCATTGTAGAAATCTAGTTGATTAGTTTAAAAGTTGAAGTTAATTAATTGCTAGGATGCCCGAGGTTAGAATATGTGAATTCATCCATGCTGCCTTTTGCATGGTACTGATGAGAATTTAGAAGACTGTCGTGCTTAAAAGCACGTTTTCCAAGACATGTTTCTGTTTTCACTGGCACTTCTTCACATTCATTCCATCTACATTATTCATATCAGATATTTAGCTCTTATCCAGAGTGACTTAAAATCAGAGCGCCAACAGAGTGACTTTAAATAACAAGCAGCCAAAATCTGTGAGTGGAGCATGGAATTTTCTTTTCTTTTTTCTTGTAGAGGTCAGTTAAGTGTTGAGATAGAAAAGTCCTGGTGTCCTGGTCAGGGATTTCATCATTGACGATGAAAACATGATTTGACTTGTCTAGTGTTTTATTTTGAAAGGCAACTGAGAACACACTTTGGTCAAAAAGAACATAAGATAAGAAAATCCGCAGTGAATACAAGCATCAAAGCAAAGCACGTTTTTACCTGCAATTGGCAGTAGCTGTAACAGGTACAGGTACAATTCAGTTTTTGTTGTTGTTATTTCATGAAGTAAACTGAATTAACGCCACTCTGACAAACCTTCTGTAAAGACTATAAGCTTCACAAAGTAGCCCTATTGCAGACTTTTGTATTGCATTGATTTATATTGCACTTGTGCATGCTTGAGTGTGTCCTCCCCCTCTATAGCCTAAAGTAAAACTTATTTGTGCCAGGAGTTTAGCTTGCTAAAAGCTGTGGATTGAAGTGAGAAAATACAATATGACTGGCACACCTTTGCATTACTCCAGCCAGTTCGAAGCTTACTGCAAATTACATTCCTGTTCTGTCAATGCTTGATGATTCTATTTATTACTCAGAAAGCCCAAAATAAAGCACACGCTGAGCAAAGCAAAGCATATTGGTTTTGGTGACTGATTGCGGAGACATTGTAATTCAGCAGAATACACTGTAGTGTAAATCAGCAGTGTTTTTTACTGTGTGGTGCTGCCAACACACGGTGCTGTCTGAGGACGAACCTCAGTATTAAAGGATAATATGCATTCGGCTTATTTGTTTTTTAGGGTTTTGTTTTTTTTACTTTTCTCGTATTTCCCAGGACAATTTGCACTGTATGCTGGCATTATACTCCAGAGGGTGGAGGGTTTCTTGGGAGAGATCAGGAAGGCAGCTCTATACAAAGGGACACAATATGTAGCAGCTCTTGTGTTGTGTCTTATGATATTCATCATATGAAAGCTTGTGATTAAATGTGGTGTGGGCCTCTGTGAAAAGCACAGGTACCACAAATGATTACAGCCCAGGGGAAATGCAAGATTAGCCGCTGAACCAGAGTCCAAGGCCACAGGCAGCACACACTGGTCATCAGAGAAATAAATGAGTGGAAATCCCTGTATCCATGATCACAGTAATTCAACACTAAACGCTCCGATCAGGATCATCACACAGTGTTAATGCTTTTTTCAGTAAAGTATTCATTAGATGTGTTTTTAATAAATTTCACATTGTTCTTTAACATGCAATTATAATATGATCAGATCAAAGACTGCAAGTGTATACATTTTAGTGCAGAAACTAAGTTAACAAGCTTCAGTCATACGTTGGAAGTCTCAGATTTGGGTCGTGTCCCACAAGCTCTAAAAATAAAATGCTTGTAGTTTTAGATATTATTCATTGTGACAATAAGGTTGAGGATGGTTTTGTGAGATTGGATTGTTGTGAGTCTGAAAGCACCTCTGTCTGAAGACTATTCAAAGAGTAATTGTTTGTTGGTTCCTTTTGCAACTTCCCCACAGATCTGATGTTTAAAAAAATCTGTTATTTACACGTAATGTCATTAAGGACAAAGTCTATTTTTAATGTGGTGACAAAAATAGGAACTCGCTGTTGTTAAGTGTGGAAGCACGGACAGTTTGAGGTGAATCTGGGGATATACAAGTCATATCCACCATATCCACTGGAAAGCTTTACAGAAAGCCAGCTGTGAGCTCAGGTTGTATGTGGACACTTTGGACAGCAAGCACATAATAATTCTCTCCTGGCACAATGAAATCACCCAAAGTGCGAATAGGTGGCCCCAGCAGGATGCATAGGTAGCAGTGGGATGTGCAAAACTTGCTGACACGACACATTTTAAGGTCCTTCAGTCTTGGCGCAGTGGCAAATGAGGGATTTGATGGGGAGCACTGGAGCAATAGCTTGAGTGGCAGAATGATCCTAAAGCCCCAGCTAGTTCTAATGAGGCAGCTTGATGTAGCAACCAGGTCCACTGGGCGCCAGGAAGGACCAGATGTCGCCCGTACACTCACTCATTCCTTCCAGCACAGCCTGCATTCACTGTTCAGCCCATCTGCTGCTACCAAGCACAGTCAATATTTAGCCACTGGGAAAAAGACAGACACACTCTGCACCTGGATCATTACAGTGTCTCTGGTAAATTGGAAATTTTTTTTTGTAAGCCTAACTAAGAAAAAGTAAACAACTCCTTTTCTGCCCACACTCTGCAACCCCTTGGACCTGACCTCCTGATGTTTCAGACACTTCCTTTCAGTTCCTTTAACAGTGTTTACTAATGAGGAGAAAATGTAACACATCTCAGTGCTAGATCGCATCCACGAACGGTTGAATAAGCCTCACAGCTCATGTTGCATGACTCAGCCGTGAATCACTGGTCGCCAAGGCACCACTGAACAAAACTGATATGCAGTATGCCAATTTGTGCCCGAAGATGAGACATTACCGAATTACAAACAAATAAGAATTTATTTCCTGTAGAACAAAACCTTGAATTTCTTTTTCAATTCTTCTTCTGAACTAGAGCTGGTCCACAAGTGAACAAAAGAAAAGGACCCAATTATAATGTGTGGCTAGTTGTGTTTTCTTAGTACAACAAACATTTATTTATTACAAATGCTTTATATCAATGTTTATTTTATGACATGCAAGTGTCCAGAATAACTGTTTCTATTAAGCGTGTTAGCTTTAGGACGGGTTCAATATTTTTTGCATGGCAATTCCTTAAAGTTAAAAACTGTTTTGTTGTAGCTGCTATTTCGTCTCTACTCTAAGTAAAATAATGAAGTGCAGCAATTAGCCTGTGCCTCACAAGTGTGCAAGAAGACAACAGCCAATAAAATACACAATTGTATCAGCTAGTGTGTTTTGACAGTATTTGTACCATGGGACTACAACTAGACACAGTAATAACAGTCAACATTCAGCAATTAAATCTTTTAATGTTTAAAACTACTTATATTTATGTTCTGCCATTCAAAATGAATAGAGGCAATGCATTGTTTCTATTTATTTTAATGGAGGCACCTATTACTCTTTTTTACCTTTTTAAGAAATAAGTTGATGAGATGAAAGATGGCGCATGCCAGAAAGCATGTTCAACTAAAATCTATTGTCAAATACAAACACTACAATTTCATATTAAGACTTGTCCTCCTCCTAAAAACATCAGAATGTTAAAACTGCTCTATACTGAACAAAACATGTGTATCGCACGCTGTGTTGTACACACCTCCAGGGCAATCTAGTCAGAGAGTGTGATCATTCTCTGAGGATTGATCATGGTGTTACACATGATGGAATAACTGCAGGTGTATGGTCTGTGGTGCTAGCTGGTTTGCTCATGTTCGTGCCACGCATCTATACCTAGAATAGCTAATGACTGTCTTTATTTAGAACACCATGGTTTGTTGCAGCACTGCTTGCATGTTAAAAGGATGTGTTCATGTCAGCTTTCTTTCAGGCAACAACAGGCAGGTGCTGTTTCTTTCATTGTGGACTGGATCTTTGTGTTTCCCTATGTGGCTCTTAGCGCTGATACTGCACTTAAGCTCCAGTTAGAATTAAGAACCTCTGAAATAGTCACCTCAAAAAGGAGAATGGCTTTATAATGTCCTAATGTCCAACTAAAGGTGATGGTCTGAATAACTGTAATGGTTATAATGTAATATTCTCCATGTAAAAGTACTGCAGGTTCTTTTCACACTGAAAATGAACATATTATAAAAGAAATCCAGCGTCTGCACTCAAGCATGTGCTGCAATAGAATCAAAAATTCCGCTTTTTGAATTGACATTTGTGAATAAATATATAAAGTACATCAACCTACCCAGGCTTAAGATTTTTTAAACATGCTGCGGTTTTATGTGGACTAAAATGTCTGTCTACTCATTTCCACTCCACTGTCGCACACAGCCACTCAGCGCCATCATCACCTCTAGCCAGATCTGTTTATGGCTTTCAGTGTCTGATCGTAAATGTACGGTGAATGCAGGATGCATGTGTGTTGTCACATGAGGACATGTTATCCGGGAGCTCACTGCTGCATGTTCTTGTCATTAGATACACATCTAATGGAGCAACTACAAGGCCAACGTGCCTTTGGGGCCAAACTGCTCTTTTCACTTTGTGACCCTGTAATTATGATAACATCAAACAAATCGGTCAAAAAACACAGAATAATCTGGGCACAGCTTCTCCAATTTATCCGTCGATATACTGTAGCACAGTATGCTGACATGTAAATGCAAGACTCGCAGTGCAAATCTTTTTTCCTAAGCATTATGTTCCAAGAGATTCTAAGAGGGAAGGACAAACAGCAGAGGAGACAAGGTGAAAAGACTTTAGCAGCATTAATAAAAAGGCCATTGTGAAGTCTTCACGACTTAATTTCCGACCATTAGAAGAAAATTACCTCATAGGAAAATAGCCCATTTTTACAAAACAGCTTTACTTTCCATTGAGGAGTTGTGCTATGTCTGTGGCTATCAGTATTTCTTACTAATAGCTCCTGGTTAATAGATCCGTGGTAGATCTTGGCCCCTGGGTGGAATGGTTGTCTATCTTCTCTGTCAGTTCTCGCCCTTCAATCAACAGCATACAAATGACGCTAGACGCTAAAGCAAGAAACGGTCATAATCTCCTCTAACGCTACACATCTTGATGAGTTCATTTCCATTTGGATTGGAGGCCCAGTTCTGGGATTTATTCTGGAGGCACGGTGTGTTTTTATCTGAATAAATGCCTACTGCATAGTGCAGTACGTTTACTGTAATGAAACAATAATGCTTATAAAAGTTACATCACATAAGTGTGTTCTTGGTTTAAAGGATGTTGTGACTGGAATAATAAGGGATAAACTGCCAAAAAAAACAACATCTCACACTTGTCACATGCACTGGTTTAATTTATAGCTGTGGAGAGATGCAGATGTTTTGATTTTGTGAAATATCCCTTGCTTTGCTCAAACATAAACAGATACCTTGTGTATACGCATAAAGTAGAGCATTTGCTCTGATCCCTTTTCTCCCACAAGGTGAAAGATTAACGACCAGGGAGTGTTTCTCTTCCCTCTGTCTTTCATCAGCAGTTGCTGTCTTCCATCTTCATCTTTACCTCTTAACCTCTGCAGCCTCTAAGCAATCTTCTCTTTAAACGGCTTGTGACCTTTGGATGATGCTGATGCTGAGCCATCATCAGAGCTAATAATATCTCATTAGAATACAATAGCCAAGTTAAATCCACGTCTAAAGCTGTACCAGGAGGATTTATCCAATTCCCTCAGTGCCTGCCAAAAACAGAAAAGGAGCAATGTCTATTTGTATTTCAGAAGAGGCCCCCACTCAACACAAGTCATAGCAGCATACATTTAGCTGTACACATGGTGTTACTTTTTTATTTTACTATTTTTTTTTCAGGTGCAGACTTACTGGAATGATATGTTTTTAGAACCAAAGTTGTATTAGTTCAACTGGAAGATACAGACATCACCATAAGAATGTGGATTAAACATGATTTTTTTTAATTGAATATGTTGGCACAGAGTTCAGGCTGAAGCAGATTCTGACAGAGCACTCTGCAGGACGGCATCTGAATCTGCCCATGTGAAGAGTCTTGAGCCCCTCTGGTGGTAGGTGGAGTTGTGGTGGTGGATACCAATGGGAAGGGTTTAATGACAAACATGAACAATGAGGCAAAGGACTGTTGAAATGAGAAGTGATCTGTGTGAAGGTATGAGTGTGTGCAGTGACTGAAAGTGGGTGTTTAGATTGGGAAGAGGGTGGGACGGAGGCGTGAGTCAATTTGGCTCAGTCTAATCATTGAACTACAGGGAACTTCCATCGTTGGCACGTGGCCTTGGCCTACATCCACTCATTCGTGAACTCAGTGGCCAAGTAGCCTCCCACCAACAGACAATGACACCTCAGTCTGCACTGTATGCAGTGGGAGCTGCATTAATCCAGAGAAGAAAGGATACCTGCAAAGAGAAGAGGGAGAGAATAAAAGAGATGGCTTTGAAGCAGTTGGTTTCATACAGTGTGCATGCATCTCCAGCTGCTGGAGTGGTGAAATCAATACGGTGAATAGAAAAGGGAAGAGAAGATCGCTGGAGCAATGCAACAGAAACATGGTTTATCACTGTAACTTGGTGGTTTTTCATCTCATATTGCTATTACACCCACAGATTATTTCCTAGAAATCTGTGAATACATTTTGCATTTTGTAACAGAAATGGGAGGGGCCTTGTGTTGATTGCTGCATCACAAATAGGAAACCTGTTTTTTTTACAATTAAACTCGTAAAAATCGGGATTCGGATGCAATATGTTTTTAATGAATGAAGCTGCACATTTCTTTTTTTTTTTTCAGTAACACAGATGACACATGAGTACGTCATGTATGTATAGCTGTGTAGTCATCATTCACGGCCCTTTATTTTATTGTTTTAT